>OX344754.2:26701368-27301368 GCA_947034885.2 Thuidium tamariscinum | reverse complement strand
TTCGTGTTGGTTGACACGTGTTTTCTACAGTGATTAAATTCTAGAGCTTATGTTTTCTGATGTTAGTCAATGAAGAATATGTTTAGATCTAGACGACATGACCGCCTGGCAATCTTTTGAGGGTTCATTCTGAAGATTTTCTTCACTTTAATATGATGAGAGCTTATTTTCATATGAACCCGGCCTGGTCTTTAGCTGGTTTATTCGGCTTGCGTGACCGAGTGGAGTCAGGTCAGACTGCTAAGGAAATTTGCCTTAACTAGTGTACTTCGGAGACATGGCTGAACCTCTTTGCATGTTCAAACAGGGGGAACATTTGCAGTGTATTCCATTCTATGTCGGCACGCTAATTTTGGACAGAGAATTGCGGATCCATCTGACTATACTGCGGAATCAAAGAATGGGGGGCCTGAGGATTTGGATTCCGGAAGCAGTTTGGCAATCAAGCTCCGACGTTTTATTGAGAATCGACGCAGTGCTAAATTTTTCCTTTACTTTACGGTCATGCTCGGTACCGGCCTCGTCATTGGCGATGGCATACTCACGCCTGCCATCTCAGGTGGGCAATAATATCTTGATTCCTATTTTGAAGTATTGTTCATTTTGCAGATGGTGTATGGAACTATCTTTACGTTCCTTTTTTCCATTTTTAACTTTATATTTGCTTGCTTGTGCAGTGCTATCAGCTATGGCAGGAATTCAGAGCGAGGATCCGTCTATCCCTACTTGTACGTTGTGCAATTCCATCAGCTTCACAATACCAGGACTAGGATGTAGGAATCTAGGATAAAGCCGTGAAATAGGAATCTGTTATTACGATGCTTTGCCTTTGGATAAACCATGTCTTTTTTCTTTAATACTGCATTCCTCGATCCATGGAAGGAATAAACAAATGCTATCATGTCAATGCTTTCTTCCTTGGCGAATAGGTTTTTTTCAGCCTCTAGGTGTTGGTATATGCTCCTTTTCCTCTATTGTGATTTTGTTAACTGTTGCTGAATATTATCAACCCATTCACATGCAGGAAATCAATGTGAAATGCAATTTGGGGAGATTTAGAATAAATTTTAGAAAGTTTGTAACGCTGTTTTCAGTAGCCTTTGTTTCGCAGGTGAGCCGAGTCGCTAATTGTGTATGCTTGGTATGACAAGATTGCTAATACGAATCGTCTGTTTGCGGATTTGTGGGGCAGCTGTTGTGACTTGGGTTTCGGCAGCCATATTGGTGGTATTATTTCTGTTGCAACGTTTTGGAACGAATCGGATAGGCTTTTTATTCTCACCGATAATGCTTGCGTGGTTGGTTATAACTCCAATTATTGGGGTTTACAATGTTGCGAAATTTTATCCCTCAATATTCAAGGCTATATCTCCTCACTACATCATCGAGTTCTTCAGGAAAAACCAGAAGGATGGGTGGATAGCGCTAGGAGGTGTAGTGCTTTGCGTTACAGGTATCTCTGCCGATCATTGCGCTCAGCTCTTTTTAAGGTTCAATCGTTAGGGAGTGGGATGTAATCATTTGGGAGGCGCTAAACGTCATGAATTTATCTTCGCTTACGTCTTTGGTTCAATTGGCAGGTGCGGAAGCTTCTTATGCAGATCTTGGTCATTTCAGCAAACATTCGATACAGGTGAATCTTGGTACTTAATTTGTACGAAGTGTCTGTCTTGACAGGTGTTTACCGCATCCATTTTCTTGCAATTGTGCGGATTTCAATACATCGATAGTTTCAATATTGAGAAATTTTGTTTTGAAAATTCACTTGTTGTTGCCGTGTTCAGATTGCATTCTCGTGTATTGTCTATCCATCAGCGATTCTCACATATGCTGGTGAGAGTGCGTATCTGATATCGCACCCAGGCGACCATAAGAATGCCTTTTTCAAGTCTGTCCCTCAGCCGGTGTATTGGCCTGTTTTCGTTGTGGCAACATTAGCTGCAATTGTGGCCAGCCAGTCACTGATAACAGCAACTTTTTCTCTTATTAAGCAATGCATGTCTCTTGGATGTTTCCCTCGAGTAAAAATGATGCACACATCTCCAGACAAGGAAGGACAAGTATATTCTCCAGAAGTCAACTACATCCTTATGATTCTATGTGTCGCAGTGGTGCTTGGGTTTAAAGATGCTACAGAGCTCGGGAATGCTTTTGGTAAGTGTTTTAGGCTGTTTGTTCTACGTTGCAGACTTTAATGCAGCGAGGATTCCTGACTTTTGGAATTTACTTTCTTTTCATTAGGGGTGAAGAGAAGTAATTCTGATGCTTTGGATAACTTCGTATGTGCAGGGGTGGCGGTGGTTGGCGTGATGTTCATAACCACTTGTTTCATAACCTTGGTGATGATTCTAGTGTGGAAACTTCCATTTCTAGTGGCTCTTTTGTTCCTGTTTGTGTATGGATCTATTGAAGGCGTTTACTTCACGGCTGTGTTGAATAAAATACCACAAGGTGGTTGGGTTCCCTTCGGAATGGCCTTAATATTTGTTGCAATTTCGATGTGCTGGAATTATGGGAAGCGAAGGAAGTCCTCATATGAGATGAGTCACAAGATAAGCTTCGATAGCTTGGGTCCATTGCTTTCAGAGGGGGGAACACTGCGGGTTCCTGGAATCTGTTTCTTTTACAGCGACTTAGCGCTTGGCGTCCCCCCAATAATCTCGCACTATGTGAAAAACGTCCGAACGCTGCATCAAGTTCTGGTCTTCACTACAATAAGGTTTTTACCAGAGCGGACAGTTCCACCCGAAGAGCGATTTTTTATTGGGCGGGTAGGATTCAAGGGAGTATATCGATGTGTTGCATTCTATGGCTACCAGGATGTGATCGACTGCAACAATGAAGAATTTCGTGATCTAGCAATACAAAGCCTGCAACTATACCTTGAGAATGAAGAAAGAAACGAACCAGATCCAAATGCTAAAGAAGTCCGGACTGTATCATTTCGACGAAGAATAGCTGACCAGAATCTGGAGGACTTAGCGGAGTTGGACAAAGCCCGTGAACAAGAGGCAGTTTATGTGGTGGGCAAGGTTACTGTCCGAACCAGTAGCTCGACTGGTTGGTTTGGCCGACTCGTCATCAACGGAGGATACTCTCTTCTCAGGGGTATTTGCCGGTCTGCTATAAAGGAGTTGCAGATTCCGCCTGCTAACTACCTCGAGGTAGGCATGCTCTATGAGATTTAAGAGCTACATTGTATCAAGAGCCCAATTAGATGCGACGATGGTGTACATGTTTATGTGTTGAGAGTCTCGAAAGTCCTTCAGTTCTGGAAGTGACGATCGTAAGTCGAATAAGCCCCACTTGTAAGGACGCCCACCCTTGGTTGGCCTCTTACGCAGGTGTGATAATGTGTGTCAAGTTCTGAGTTTTTGTTAAGTTGTAGCAATTTCCACTTTTATTTAGGCTTTCAGGGGATTCAGGGCTCCTTCTACAGGAAGGCCGACCTGATGGGAATGGCACCTAGAATTCTTGATATTGTGTTAATTTTAGTTTAGATGTGGATTGGAGTGTGCTTAATAAGTATTGATACACATTCAGCGTTGAAAGGTGTTGTTATTATACCTCCGCTTTTTAATCTGGATGTTTTGCAGATAAAGAAATACAGTTGTGAAGCTGTTTGTTGAATTCGCTTCTGTTTCCTGTTATTTAACTTCTAGAGTCACAAGGATTTGTCTTCATCCAAAACCACTTGAAAACTGCCATTTTTATTGCATATAGCAAAAAATTTACAAGTTTATTTTTATTTTTAGAAAAAAATGGTTGTATTGCCACTTTTACATTTTAGACCACACTTTAGAGTTAAAGAAGGGAATGAATGTTGGAAAAATAGTGTATGAAATACTGCCATTTTCATAAAATTTCCTGTCTAGCACTAGCCTTGAAATAGAAAATTTAGAGACTTTGACCATGTAGGTAGCAATATATTTGCATTTTAAGTGAAGAAAATGTTTTTATGAGCACATTCCATGATTCAATTATTAAACTTTGAATCTTTTTAACTTAAAAACTTTGAAGTAATGACTTTGATTTTCTTAAAAGTATCTTGAGATTTGAGTTGACAATTTAGGAAAAAAAATTAAATACTTGACTTTCATTATTTCAAAAATTGTTAAGTGCAAGTACAAATGAGATTGGAAGAAAAAATAAGTAAATATAGTCATCACTCAAATCACTACTATAGTTGCATCAAAATTCTAATTTAAATTAACTATATATATATTTTTAAACTAATACAAATTTTTCGTTGTTAGTCCAAATTTCAAAGTCAAAGCTCTTAGTGATTGATTACTACAGCTTTATTATGTTTACTCTTCTAAATTTGATAGCAATTCTTTATTCCTCTACTTTGGAGCATATTATTCTCTTTCAAAAGTTCATTGCATCATATGTATCTTTTTTAAATTTTATCTTCAAAGCTTCTATATTTCATTTTTTATGCTTTGTTGAAGTTGAAAATCTAAATTCAACTACTCTAAGGTAGGTGGCTCGAATTCAGACCCTGTCTCTGAAAGCGATCTGGTAGATTTTGCCTCTAATATGTACCAGAAGTGTACATTTCAGGAGGGGGTCGCTTTTAGAAACCACTGTGTTTTCAACTTCAAAAATTCATAACTAATTCCATGAAGGTCCAAAAAATATGAAACGACTTGGGTTGGATGCCAATTCCATCATTCTTCCCAGGAAAATTTACTGAAAATTGTTTAAAGTGCTTTAAGGTCTCCCACATTGCGAATCAGCTCTTAAAGGGACGGTTTCTGAGCCACCTACCTTAGTTCTATACCCTTCTAAGCCTATGGCAACAACCTCTTAATTTCTAAGGCATTCCAAATATATATTTTCTAAATCACAAAAAAAGTAGAATACCTTCTTAGAATTTGATTTCAATACAAGTTGTACATAAATTGGTATAGTTCCTCAAATACATTTGCTAACTAATACACTATGAGAGAAACTTGCTCCTTATCTTACTTTTCTTTTTTGCTTGGACTAAAAGACTTTAGTTCAGAACTCCACCACATAGATGCCATTTCTTTTACGGAATACTTTATTCTTTTTATATCCCTATCCCTATCCCTTATTTGGAGGTACAAAACCTCAAAGTTAATCAAAAAGGTAAAATAAGCTTTACATTTGTTTTCAACAATATAATAAAATATAAATATAACATCACAAATTCTCAAAAGAAGAAAAAGTGAGAGAATAAGATACAATAGTCATTGAAAAGAGGCAATAAAAGCCTCATGGAAGCAAAAATAATTGCCCAAGTTATGAACCTTGTTGGTTGATTGAATTCCCGTTGCCATGGCTAGTTTAGATTCAAGCCTCATTGGACTCAGTGAGCAACATGAGTAGCTTGTGGCTTAGTAGTGCTAGTGAAAGTATGCTAGAAAGTTATACAACCAACCAATTAATTCTTTTCAAAGATGTAAGATATTTAGGTTAAACAAGCAAGCTTTGTCATCAAATTAAATGATGTTTTTTACCATGATCCTTCTTTATATTCTCCATTCTTTTCTTTTTGGAGTTAGTTAAGCCAAAACCTTTAAAAGTAAATGATAGTAAATATATCTACAAAATCAAACTATCTCTATTGCAACAAAATTCTATTCAATTTTTAAAAACAAGGTCATTATGCATATCATTCATGCATATACATATGTAAAATATATATGATCCATGGCACAATTTTCAATAGTATGACATTGGCATAAGGGCATGGATTTGAAAGATTTATATATTGGTATTTCACCTTTTAAATATAGCTTTTGCATACAATATTCAAGTATCATTCATATACATCATATTAGATTAGCTACAATTTCTCTATGTTTATAACATGCAATCATGATTGTTAATGAAATTTCATCAATTACCTTACTATAAACCTCTATTGTTCATTTAAAAAAATATTTTGCATTGTTTAATAATATCTTGTATAAATGTAATTAATACCTCATTGATTTCAAGGAATTACACATCATTCTTGAACATGAAGCCTATATTCCTTTAATAGTGCTTCTCGTGACGAAACGATGTCTCATAAGAGGTTTTTCAGTTTCTTTAGAAGACTGCGAGTTCCCGGACAGTGGGAACTCATTGAAAGCTACCTTCAGAGGCGATCTGATGTGGCCAAGAGACTGCCACATCAGATATTAATATTTATTAATTTTTTATTAATTTTTAAATAATTTTTAAATAATTTTTTTAATAATTTTTTAATTTTATTTTTTAATAATTTTTTATTATTATTTAATCTGACGAGTTCATAGACTGGGGAACAAGGCTGAAACAATCTCTCAGACCTTTGAAAAAACCTCTTATGATTGTAGTATAAATAAACTTGAATTGAACTATAGGCTTTATATTCAAGAATGTAAGTAATTATAAAGAAAGGTGGATTTCAAAAGATTCAATCATCATTTTGGATGAATGAAAACTAATTTGGACAAAAAATCATTAACTTTACAATGTTCATCATCTTAAATATGTTTTATCATACTTGTCAAGAAATGCATGGTATATTGACCACCAATAGTTTAAATACTTCATTGCCAATCAAGTAATCCCTATGTGAATCATTTTAGAATAATGTAGGTTCAATCAACACAAACTTGGAACCCATTAGATGTTTTTTCTACTAGTTAGAAGACTACGAGTTCCCGACTGTGGAAACATTGTAGGGAATTGCCACATATGCGATCTGATGTGGCCGTGAGACTGCCATGTCAGATAATAATATTTAAAAAATTTAAATTTAAATTATTTTTTTAAATTATTTTTTTTTTCCTGATTGTTCACTGCATTGGAAACGGGTCTGAAACAATCTTCTAATCCCTCAAAAAATATCTAATGATAATGTCTAAGGAAATTGTATGATGTATTTTGTCTTTGATGTTACCATAGAGCTTGATAGGTGTGTTGAAGTCTTGATCCTGGATTATGGACTTTGTAATGATTCAATCTTAGTATGTAGCAATAGAAGAAAATCCAACTATAATTAAAAAATAAGGTAAATGCACCATGCAAATTGATGTCTTCGGTCATTGCAAGAAACACTGTTCATTTTTTGTAGCGTTTTGTAGTGACACTTTTTTCTTTGGGAGTACTATTTAATTAGAAGAAAAAAATTTATAAATATGAAAAATATGTCTAATGTATACACCTTAAAGAAGAAGGTAGCCTATGAAGGAAAAGCTTAGGAAAATTCTCTAAGTAGGAGAACTAAAAAAGTGCAAAATCTCACAAAAATGGGCGTATTTACATTTTAATTTGTAAAATATAGGAAAATTTGTTTTTCTTAAATCTAAAAATTGTACATTTGAGAAGAGTTGATGGTGATGAGATTTCATGAAATAAATAATCTTAGCACCATCATCAATGGTTAGAAATTGCATGCAATGGGAGTGCTATTCGCACATTTGACTTGGATTGGGACCAAGCTTTTTGTATTGGGGAGAATATGAGGAATGATAGAAGTAGAGGGGGTTTGGGAAGTGATGTCTTTAAATGTATGAAAAGATTTGAAACTTTTTTGATGATAAGAAAATACATAAGCTTTGGAGGAATATAATTTTCATTCCAATTGGTGCCTAAGCACAAAAATCATGATACACTAAGTTCAAAAAATAGTTTACTAGGCAATACAAAAAAATGATAGAAACTAAATATAAAATTTTAAAGTTTTTTTTTCTCATAAAAAATGATTTTTCTATATGGAAAATTTTGATTTATTCCTTATAGACAAGTGATGAGAAATTTATAAAAGTCTTGTTTTGGAAGCTATTGGAGCATCTTTTAAAAAAAACAAAACTTATAGGATTCATTTATAAATTCAATTTTGATAATTTTTTAAAAAAGAAGTTCAATATGGTTTAGTTTTCTAATTAGAATAAAAAAATAACTCATAGGATTCATTTATAAATTCAATTTTTACAATTTAAAAAAACAAAACTTCAACATGGTTTAGTTTTCTAACTAGAACAACTTCATTGTTACAATTTTTGTATTTCCATCTTAGAACTATTAAAGGTTTACTATCCCTTGAAAAGATGTAGCTTTCCTATCTATGGTGTTTACAAACCGTGTCTTCCCCCCCTCCTTGCAAAGTATGAAAAGATTTTGGTGGCCGTTGATGGTTACCATCCACGGTGCATTGGAGCCCTCTTACCGATGAAAATATACTAATCAAAGGTTTTACAAATATATGATTTAATGTTCAAAGGATGCATAGTCTTTCCTTAAGATTACTTGACTATTCAAATCTTTTTTAACATCTTCTTCCCTATTAGTACATGATAATTGCTCTTGCTTTAATTATTGTTGTTGTTGCTACTTAATGTAGAGTACATTTGAGTGATGAATATGTTCTTCTTTGTAATCATTAAAGAGAGTTCAAATGTCATGGCAGTGATCCTCTAAACAAGCAATATTTCATTGCAAGTACTATTTGAAGTTTTTAATTTTTGAAAGCTATTTTTAATGCAACATGCTATGATCTATGATTTTTTATTTTTTCTTATTGTGCAATAAGCCAACAATACTAAGCTCTTTATGGAAGGAGACAAAGCAAACCAAAATACAAAAGGTAAGCGAACTACCTATTGTTTTGTATTTGCTTGTAATTTTGATATCATTTTCGAAAGTAGAAAATCAACTTGATGCATGTAGAAAAGATTTTACACTACAATGTCATGTTAAGCAATTTGCATCACTATGTGTAGTATTTGGAGGTGAATTAGAAGATTTAGGGTTTGGCAATTTGTATCTCGATTTGTAAGCATGTTGACTCTTTCAATTGAATTGTGGTTGAATGAAGTGTTTGTGAATTTTGAATAAGGAATTTAGTATTAGAGTACGTTTGAAATTTTGAATGTTGACATTTTATGATAGTTGTATTATTGTCATTATTTGATTGTCTTCGTTATTCTTGTTGTTGATGCTTTTTTATTCACTTGTTTTTGTATTTATGATGCTTTCTTTGTCATTTGTAGATAGTATAGGAGCATGAAGGGACAACTAAGGAGAATGAGACATGAGATTGAAGACAAAGTTGTTGAAGAAATTAGGGTTTTAGATTGAATGTAAAAGTTTTACGTTCAATAGAAAAACGGGTACTATATCCCTTTTAAAATATGTATAAAATTCTTACAACCAATGGAAAATTGACACATGTATCCTTTCTATAAATCATGTATAGTTTTCATTGTTTTTGACATGGTTCCTCCTAAAGATGCCTCTTACTATCTACAACATATAGAAAACTTTGATAGCGTACCAGAAAGTGACACGTGTATAATATTAAATAATTAATATATTTATTTGGAAAACCCCTTGTGAGTGACTATCCACTCTAAGTACAACCTACACAACCTTCCTATCTATGGTGTTTACAAACTACATTTTTTCTCCCCCCCTCCTCGCAAAGTATGAAAAGATTTTGGTGGCCATTGATGGTTACCATCCATGGTGCATGAGGCCCTCTTACCGATGAAAAGATCAAAGGATTTAATGTTCAAGAGATGCACATTCTTTCCTTAACATTACTTGATCATTCAAATCTTTTTTAACATCTTTCTTCCCTATTAGTACATGATCATTGCTCTTGCTTTAATTATTGTTGTTCTTGCTACTTAATGTGGAGTACATTTGAGTGATGAATATGTTATTTTTTGTAATCATTAAAGAGAGTTCAAATGTCATGGCAATGTTCCTCTGAACAAGCAATATTTGCAAGTACTATATGAAGTTTTTAATTTTTGAAAGCTATTTTTAATGCAACATGCTAAGACCTATGATTTTTTATTTTTTCTTATTGTACAATAAGCCAACAACACTAAGCTCTTTATGGAAGGAGACAAAGCAAACCAAAATACAAAAAGTAGGCCAACGATGAAACATAGGACCTTAAGTATTTCACTAAGTTGTTAGCTATTATATTCTTTTGGAAGAGCCAACTACCTATTGTTTTGTATTTGCTTGAAATTAGTAATTTTGATATCATTTTTGAAAGTAGAAAACCAACTTGATGCATGTAGAAAAAGATTTTGCACTACAATGTCATGTTAAGCAATTTGCATCACTGTGTGTACTATTTGGAGGTGAATTAGAAGATTTAGGGTTTGGCAATTTGTATCTTGATTTGTAAGCATGTTGATTCTTTCAATTGAATTGTGGTAGAATGAAGTGCTTGTGAATTTTGAATAAGGAAATTAGTATTAGAGTATGTTTGAAATTTTGAATGTTGACATTTTATGATAGTTGTATTATTATTATTATTATTATTATTTGATTGTCTTCGTTATTCTTGTTGTTAATGCTTTTTTATTCACTTGTTTTTGTATTTATGATGCTTTCTTTGTCATTTGTAGACAATATAGGAGCATGAAGGGACAACTAAGGAGAATGAGACATGAGATTGAAGACGAAGTTGTTGAAGAAATTAGGGTTTTAAATTGAATGTAAAAGTTTTACGTGCAATAGAAAACTAGATAATATATCCCTTTTGAAATATGTATAAAAATTTTACAACCAATGGAAAATTGACACATGTACCCTTTCTATAAATCATGTATGGTTTTCATTGTTTTTGACATGGTTCCTCACTATACCTTCCTTTCCCTTGACATGGAAAAAAGACAGATATTGATTAATTTTGGAAAAAAATAAGAACCCCCTTCCCTTGTTGTTGATTGAAATACTATATATATAAACATACATTATGGTTACAAATATGTATATGTATACAAAATACAAAAACATTAACCCATATTGTTTGGTCTTGGATTACATTTGGAAATTACATAAGAAAAGGAGCTGATAATTTAACAAATCTGGTTTTGTAAATAAATCAAATAATATCCCTTTCTTCACTATTCACCAAAAAAATAACAATCTTTACAATGTTTCAATCAATATATTTTCATTTCCATCTTATATCTATTTTTAGATAACAATTTTTCAAAGAATGAAAATTAAGTACATTTTTAAATATTTTTTTCCCAAAACTATCAACCTTATTCTTCAACAAAAGATTTATTAATTCAAAATCTTTAGTGCAATAATTTCAAGTTAAAAACATTGGAAGTTAGAAAAGTCAATCAAGGAAGTCCACAAAAACTTGTTTTCTTCACTTTCATCACAGATCTTACAATTCATGTGAAAAAGCTTGTAGAATTTCTTTGACACATTTCTTATACTTCTCTAAAGCAAGATCCTACAATTTGATATACAAAAAATTAAAAAAAATTAAAAACAAAATAGAGGTTGCAATTTGCAATAGAAATGATAATTATAAGAGTTTTATGACCTTAATTTTTTTAAGGGTTAATCCTTAAAGGATGCATTCCATCACAACTAAAGTAATCATTGAACAATTTCCAATTACTAAAGTAGGGGGCTATAATTGCAACCCTATCTCTAAAAGGGATCTAGTAGATTTTGCCTCTAACATGTACCAGAAGTGTACATTTCAGGAAAGGGGCGCTTTTAGAAACCACTATATTTCAACTTCAAAAATTCATGATTAATTCCATGAAGGTCCAAAAAATATGAAATGACTTGGATTAGATGCCAATTCCATTTTTCCTACCATGAAAATTTACTAAAAATTGTTTTAAAGAATTTAGCTTCTCCAAAATGCAAATCAGCTGGTAAAAGGTCACTTTTACAACCCCTTACCTTAAACCAATAAGTGCATCTCCTAGTCTCCATAGAATCATCCATCAACCACTTTTTACCTTAAGAGTATCTATCAAGGATTAATAGATTATGGGAAGGGAAATAATTGTTAATGCCTTTAACCATGAGAAGGACAAAGCCTACACTCAAATCAAATGTTTTTTTAGGCAATTAAATATCCAATTTCCTCATAAAGAAAATGGGTAGCTGCAAACCTAAAGAAGAAAAAGAAGACAAATGTATTAAAGAATGCCAAACTATAATCATGGCTGTACACACCATTGCCAAAAAGCATCCAAAACCTCATGCAAAGTCAATACTTACAAACATTGCATTCACAAGCTACACACTCAAAACTGCATACTCATATTGGCCTCCTTCAATTAAAGCCCCCCCACATGAAGGAGCTAGAAAACTTAAAACCTTCTTGAAGAGAGCTTACATAACCCTGGCTCAAATGCCAGTGAAGAGCAAACATTTGGCCTCGACTTCAAGAGGAAAAGGGAAAGGGTAAAGTTCAAATTAAAGGCTTGTTCACACCATCCAAAAAAGGCATTCTAAGAATCTGAGACCTTCCATCTACCAACAAGATCCAACAAAAGCTTTACAATTCAACTATACAAACCATACTCAAACTCCGATTAGGATGATTTTCGGTGCTGTTACCTTCAAATCACAGAAAGGTCAACACTCTGATACGCAAACCAAGACTCAGGCTCCAAGGCACTCAAACCTGAAACTATTATTACAGCACAAAGCGTCGAAAACGAGTAGAATGCAGGCACCCTATCAAAAAGGAGATGGACTACAAAGTCAAGGGCTGATAGAAAAGTCATTATTTCTCCCTCAAGCAGAATCACTATCGTAACAGTAGCAAAGCCTGGCCTATTAAACCCTGAGCCATTTCCTAACGGGCCAATCAAAATTCAGTCTCATTTGTTGCGTACAGTGGTTGCTTTCTTGCTTCCTTCAAAGTTCAAGAGTCTCAAGTGATCTCCGCTTCTAAGCATTCAGACACTAAGTCACTGCCATTGATTGACCGAACACATCATACTTGAGGATAAAGTTTCAGAGACCTGAGAGTCTGCAACTCTGGGCTTCACAATTTTTTCCTGGTTACGACTTTGTCCCATTGAGTAGTAATAGACGATGTTACATAGAAGTCTACATACAGAGCAATTCAAACAAAGCAGAATTGGTGAAAGAAAGACGTCCCTATAGTCATCCCAATCCAATACAGCCCAATTTGTTGGACGCAAATTTTCAAACTCACTCCTGCACACCAAACACAAACACACACCAGCATTAGCTCCTGTGAAACCTGAACTATTCATAATAAGATCGTTTTAATATATCCCCAAAGAATCTATGCCACTTGATAATATAAAGCATTCCTTCTCTTCACCCCTCAAACTAAATACACGATTGTTTGAATATGTCATTGTAAATAATAGCAAACCAATATATCCGTGCGACTCAATAAGACTCCCGTCCTGAAATAAGTGTCGGCAGTACTGTTGAAAACATGTGATCCCGATTTTGATCATGTTATGAATTCAAAAGGTCCAAAATTTACATCACCAGAATCAATGAACAACATTACATGAGCTCAGTGCACCTAAACAAAATTGGACAGAAAAACCCTCCATAAAAACTACTCAAAACAACCTTAAAAACGCATGAGATCCAAAACAGGGCATTTATTTCGGGACGGAGGGAGTAAAAAACATTTGTTCTCCTTTACATTTGTCATATTACAGAAGTTTCCCTGACGCATCCTAAAATATTACTAATTTGATAGAATGGGCTTCCAAATTTCTAATATAAAACATTTAGAGTTAGTTACCGAAAATGCGCCGATTTACGTTCTCCTCCCTTACAAGATTCAGATACGGAGATGGAAAGAACGAGAGGCATGAATTCAAGAGAAGTATGTACCTCGTCGTCGTCTCCTTTTTTCTTGAGAGTGGTCTCGCTGGTTTTGTTGAACGGCAGGTGCATGGGTCCAAACGGAGTGTCGACCTCAATGGCTCCCACCATGGTGTAGCCGGTGCCCCTTCCTCGCATGATGTCCCACAGTGCCCCACCGAAGTCTTTGGGTCGGAAAGTAATGGGCACCACCAAGGACCCCACACCTTCCCCCTTCACTTCCGTCGACTCCTTGAGGTTTGCGCTGCCAATGGAGACGTCTGCAATCTGCAAGTCGTACTCGAATGAATTGATCCCTGCAACACAAAAACAGTATTTTCTCAGGATAATATATTAATCCTGATGAGAATGCATTGAACCCTACAACGCAACGGCACATGCCATCCCCTTCCGAGGCAAAATAATATACGACTCGGCAAGAGCCTTCCAAGTTTTTCAAGTTTTAGTTTTCACCGTATCTTGACAAGAACTAATTCAGAACTTAGCAGAAAAAACATGCAGTATCAAGTGACCAAGCGAGTCAAATGATGGATTTTTTTTTAAAAAATTGACTTTTCAGCAAACTTGGACGTACTTCATCTATGAAGTAAAGTAAGCTCCCACAGTAAGCTCTTGCACAAATTCATCTTGCGAAGGGTTTAAAATTGGACAAAATTGGCGATTGATGAGTGAGTGCTTTAGCAGCTGTGAAAGTCAGCGACGTTACCTATGTCAAACTTATTCATGTTCTTGAGAGACAAGTGCAAAGTAGCCGAGGTCTCTTCCAGCGAAAGGTGATCCCAGTCAATCTTATCCAAGTCCACATCTGGCTTGTGAGGAATTGGAATCTCGCCCTTCTTCTCCAATGGAATTGTGATTCTTCCAATTACTGGAACATCGACCAATAGAGTAACCTATAAAAAGAAATCCACCGGTCAGATATTCTCTATACACTCCAACTGCAAACATAAAATAAAATGAAAACATTTTGCAATCATGCTGTGATTGGCTCCGTCCCTTTGTAGTGCAGCAACAAAGGTACAAGTCATAGATTCTTGTAGCTCATTTCATAGTGAAGCTACAAGGAGTTGCATAGCTTAGTTCATAATGTCGCTGCACTATAGATGTAGCTTACACTCAAACCTCTCTAATTGCAGGCTTGGGGAGACAATTGGCACATGTGCTATTAAAGCTTGACGTGTGGAGGCCGCCCAATCCAATGTACACACCACGTAACAAATTCTCAAGATTTACCAGGAATTTGTAACGAGAGAAGATCGAGTAGATACATTCGTATTAACGACTAAGGCTCTGTTTTCATATAGTAATAGACACTGCCCATACAAATCCACAGAACCTTTCTGACCATAGATAGTCTAGCACTGTCCTGGGACAAATCAGTGTAGTGATATAAAAAAGGTTACGGCATATGCATCCATAATCATCACTGACCAAAAAGGAACACCGACATTTGGAAAAAAAAGCGGCATGAGAACCTACATGTTGACGAAAAAAGATGAACACAATTAGAACACGAGTGCCTATGAGAGTCTAATGTTGATTTCGGTACAGCTAGAGACAATACTTTGAGACTCCATAACATTCAACTAAGTAATTCACAAGTAATTCATGTATAACACCGGTAATAGTAACTATGCTTAGTTGCTCCTAATGACGATTATGGGTGCACTTGCCTTAGCCCAAGTATGAAATTCACATATGTCAGAAGCTCAAGCCACGCTACTCGATCAGTATGAATAGAATGATACTATACAGATGACCAGAATCATTATTCACTATGTATAGTATGATTCACAATATGGTAGTACGAATAGGATCAAATGAACTCAATAAGACCATACGATCTAGCACTACCCTTAGAATTTCAAAAACTGGGAACGAATAGATACTAATTCGAGGCAGGGCAGGGCTGGTTCAGGCTCAAAGTCGTCAAATCTGTCCACAATGTCCTTGTAGACGAGAGAGAGCATGATCTCGACATGAAATCACACGATTTTGGACTAACCTTCGAATTTCAAAAGTGAGGACTAGGTACCCTCGCAAGGTAGGACTAGGCCAGGCTCGATCTCATCGGAGGAATCCACAATGTCCTTGTGGATGACACTGAACAGGATCTTCACAGGAAACATACTTAATAGGATCATCCGATTTTGCACTGACCTTAGAATTAGAAAAACTGAGGACAACTAGATACTTTAGCGAGGTTGGACTAGGCCAGGCTCGATCCCATCGAAGAATTCGCAAAGTCCTTGTGGATGACACTGAACAGGATCTTGACAGGAAGCATACTCAATAAGAACATCCGATATTGCACCGACCTTAGAATTAGAAAAACTGAGGACGATTAGATACTTTAGCGAGGTAGGGGAGCACTTGCCCAGGCTCGATCTCATCAAACACATCCACAGCTCTACGCAATAAGACCATCCGATCTTGCACTGACCTCAGAATTGCACAAAGCTAAGGGAAGAATTCAGCTACCTTCGCGAGGTACGGCAGCACTTGCCCCGGCTCAATATCATCAAACGTATCCACAATATCCTTATAAATCAACGTAAGCGGGATGTTGACCGTCACCGCTCCATGCGCGTGCACCGTCCCTGCATCCGGAATGGTCCCCGAGCACAGCTTCCGTCCATCGCTGGAAATGTCGTACAGCATATCCACGAGCGGAATGGGCACGGGGTTGGGGTTGGTGATGAGCACGTCGATCACGATCTCCGCGCGCTTCGTGTTGAGCACAGGGATGTGGAACCCCGAGATGTCGGCATCGGGAGCGCCCCAGCTGAACAACCCTCCGATGGCTTGTCCTACGTCTTTGATGAATCCCATCACTCCTCCACCTTCGCCATCTTTCTCCTCTCCTTCTTCGCCGTCAGCTCTCTTCGCCTTCTTATCGACTGCGATCTCCTTCTGCACTTCTCCTAGGCCGCGATCCTCGATTGTGACCTTGCCGACGTTCTGCTCCAGAGCCACAACCTCCTGGTCTTCTTTGTCCGCCATTGCTGAAGTGATTGCTACTACGTTGAGCTTACGCTTTTTGCGAAATCAGATAATCCCTTGATCAAACGTTTGAAGCAAGAGTGTGGAGAGGCTTCTCTAGCAGTGCGATCGCAACAAAATGCAGGATTCAGCTTGGCTATGGTGGGTTTTGCCCTAGTGGGAGTACCACGCGGCAGCCAAGGGGGAGCGTCGATGGCGAGGTCGTGTCAATCCGGAGTATTTTCGAAGTATTTTATCGCGAAGGGCGATGACAACAAAAATCCGTTCATCGCTGGAGGTACGGTACAAATGAGGTACACTGCTTTGTCCTAATAGTACGGGCGACACTAATTTATGTGAAGTCACACTAAGGTAGGGCCGTAGGGGAACCCAATACTAACCATTGACCTAATACCACTCAAATGTAGGACTCTTATTGATTTTAGAATGAGAATCTATGACTGCAGTTATTGCCTTAACTTCACAATAGATTTTCATAAATTCTCATCCTAAAATCAACAAGGGGCCTATATTTGAGTGGTAATAGGTCAATGGTTGCTTCAGGTTCACCTACCTAATTTCGAATTAATGCACTTTGAAGTATCATTATAGTGGGTACACCTAAAAGTACAACTATCTTTAAAGTGCCATCTATAATTTGTATACATTTCCAAAATCATTTATATACACACACTATGGATGGCGCTTTTTGAAACAAATTTTGACCCGTAATAACTTTTGCATATTGTATCCAAATGTTGCATTCTTAGGTGCATTGGAACGTGCGTTCACTTGCCAACAAGATTATATGAAAATTTGAACAATCTAATAATGATAACTAGACATAGTATCAATTTTTGGCACTTTTGGGTGTACCCACCTTATATGATATGAATTTTTATCCAATTTTTTTTGGGGGGATACTAACTTCTTAGATGACATTAGATGTTTTTTCTACCAGTTAGAAGACTATGGATTTCCGACTGTGGGAACACTAGGGAGCTCTACCACATCTATAATGTGATGTGGCCGAGAGACTGCCACATCAGATTATAATAATTTTAAAATTTTAAATTTTAAATTATCGATTTTTTATTTTTTAATTATTTTTTATTCTGACTTTTTCCAACATTGGGGACGGGCCTGAAATAGTCTTCTAATCCCTGAAAAAACATCTAATGTGCTAAATTTTCCCCTTCATTGAATGAACAAATTTGTACTGCTAGCTAGTAGAAATATTGGTCTACATCAAACCATTCATGGACCTTACATGTATGCAACTATGCCAAAGTCTTTAGATGTATATCTTATTAGGAACTCCACAAATCAAATTTAGCACCAAAATCAAGATATGTATTGTAACTAGTTGTAAGACATTGGCCCCAAAACTAAGATCACATACAATCCTACATAGTTACCTTTGTAATCATCATGTATTCACTTTTTCTATTGGTCTTTGTATACAAGTAGTATTGCGTTTTAATACACAATGCATTTGTTGGCCTATAATTTTTAGCTATTTTTGGCAAATCCTTTCAAAACTTGTAAGTTCTTGTTTTGTTAATCCAAATTGAAGATCTCATGGACGTTAAAGAAATATATTGGTGGTTTCACAAGGATGGCATACTATTCTATTTTGAAAGATTTCAAGTAATACAATGCATGCATTCTCATATGCCTACAATGACAATCAAAATTATAATTTGAGCATGTCTATGCACTATCCACAAAGATGTTGTTCTTGATATTTTTTTGACACCATTTTCAACACTAAAGTGCCAAAAAAACAAGATGTTATCAAATTCAATACATTTCAATACTTCTTTGAGACTAAAGTCAATGATGCTAGTTTGTGAGCCTAAAAGCATGAGTTTGAGAGTTGTGAATGTAAGCTTTGTAAGTCCAAAGCATTAATAAAAAGAACTTTGAATTTTTTAGGCCAAAAGGAAAAAAAGGCGAAGTAATTTTAAAAAAATTCTATTTATAGTAAAATTTCAGCCTTATGACTATGGACCTATGACTGTGGAAGTGTAATTAACATATTTTAAAATTTCAAACCCTACTATCTCCAAAGGGACTCTCAATACATTCCAATTTTTTTCTGAAATTTTGAACATTTTTTTAGGTCAAAAATCCAAAACCCAACAAGGTTTTTTCTATGGTGATGTAGTCGCAAAAAATAAAATAAAAAACAATTCTTTTTTCACGACTCCATCACTCCAAAATTGATCTCTTGGTATTGAGTGATCAGTGTGAAAGGTGACAAAGTTGCAAAAAAAGTGAACTAGTAACATAGTCAGAAAAAAAATAATTTGAAAAAATAGAAAAAGAAATTTCAGAGCTCCAAGCCCCTCTACCTCCAAAACCCTTCTCAATTTTGAGTGGGGTTTTGGAGGGCGATGGAGTTGCAAAAAAAATAGAAAATAGAAAAAAGATTGAAAAAAATTGAAATTTTTCTTTTTGAAAAAAAGAGTTTTGAAAGTTACAAATTTCAAATCCCACAAGGGGGTTACTAACTATAAAAATCCTAAATTCCTAAAGCACGGTAATAGGTCTACATATTAAAAATCACTAAAAATTTCACCAAAAATTATGAGCTTACAAGCTCATAGGCTCATAGGCTCACAAAATAGCACCTATGAGACTAAAGTGTTGAAAACAACGTTGAAAAATTGTCAAAATGTTGAAATGTTGAAAAGATTGTCAAAAAGAGAAAAAAAAAGTATGTTTATAAAAATGTCAAAAAAATGCTTCATTTTGAATATTCATCACTAATTCCATAAGGATTCCAGAAATATGAAAAAATTTGAATTTGACTTGGTTTACTTTTGCAAATGAAGGAAATTTAATTTTTCTTAAAAGGATTGTATACCTTGGAAAAGGAGATTAACTCCTACAGGACCATTGTCCGTTCAAGGGACAAATTCAATTTCAAGCAAGTACCTATGCTCTCAATTTTTGTCATGAATTTTTGAAACTTTTTGTAAAGATAGGAAAATTGACTAGCTTTGTAGCAATATAATTTCTATCCCAATTGGCATCCAAGAAAAAGAATTATGCCCAAATAAGTTCAAAATAAAGGAGACCAAGCAATAGGAAAAAATTCTAAAACCTTGAATTTTTGTCATGAAAATAATTCTAAAACCTTGAATTTTTTTCCTTAAATAATTTTTCATCATAGATATTTTTGTCTATGTGGAAAGTATTGATTTGTTCATTGGATGTTCTTTGAGGTCTTTGGAATTCTATGAGTTCTTGACTATGGAAAGCCTTTAGGAACTCTACCATATAAACAATCTAAAGTGGCTGAAAACTATAGGAACTTCAAGAACTATTTCAATAGAAATGACAATTTTAAGTGTTTATTGGCAAAAAAAAGGCCTAGTTTCTTTAGGAAATAAGGAAACATAAAGTAATAAATAGAGAAGTTCAGAAATTCCCTCATATAAGTTACCAAAAAATCTCTAATTTTACATATGGTGTAAGATGCAAGGAAATTGCACCACTAATCATGAGGGATTCAAATCGCATTGCATAAGGTAATGCTAGACAAAAAATTTCAACACTTTTTGGCACATTTTTTACAAGACCCTCTAGCATATCAAGTTCAACACTTTTTTGACGATGAAGTTTAAAAATAAAAATAAAAATACGACACCCTTATTGTAGCCAAAGTTATTCCTCAATTGTTGTTGGGTTTCATTTGCATTTACAAACTTTATGCTCTAAAATGCACTATAAGAGATTCTTTGATTCACAAATCATAAGACATAAGTTATCGCATTTCTACAATCCAAACCGAGAATTGGCATACAATGTAACTGTAGAGAGGTCCTAGTTTTTCACACTCCATGGTTGGCCTCGCCTTCACGTTCTTTCCCTTCCAAGAGTGAAGCTCAAAGTTTGAAGATTCTGATCGACGATCCCTGGTGCGCGCACTTGAAGACTCTATTGTATTTGAATTAATCGACTTCTGAAATCCTCCCAGACTCCCCGAAAATGTTTTCCTAAAAATTAATGAAGCACTCTTGAGCTTATCCAGACATGTACAGTAGGGGTAGTCACACCTTCTTCACCTAGCGTGGTCCTCAGGAGAATGAAAAGTGAGTGAGGGAATACAGGAGCCAATTGGGAGTGACAATGGATGGAGGAGGTGTGACACCCCATAAATCAATTCCGAACGCAAAGAATTGATCTGTACAAAATCCGATAGCATAGGGGTAATTCTAGCCTTGCATGACCCAATCAGATGGGACGAGCTCCGATGATGGAGACAACAAACTCGACAACCGCACCACAATCGGAGCGTAAGGTGAAATTGCCGTGAAATTCAAGGAGCATAATATGAAAAAATTCACTTGCAAAGGCTTCTTCACACTTGTTATTCACCTCGGGAGGAGAAGAGGCGAGGCGGAGAACGCTTTGCAAAAAAAAAATATTCTACTAAAAACGAGTGAACCCTGAGTCACCACATTAGAATTCTTCACGGAATGGGCGTCAACCAAAGAAGGTGTGATGACCCCTAGTAGCGATGTAGCTTCTCCTACTTGGAACATCTTCTATCTGAGTACTAAATAATTCAGAGAGTTCTGTTTGTTGCAATTAGCAAACACGAAATAGGTGCAATTTTTAACTTATTTTGTTTTAGTTACACAATTTCATGGAAATCATTAGATGAAATCTGAGGGCATTACAGGGCCGTTTTGGGTCTGTTCCCGAAACGGCTCCCAATCCCACTGACCACTATCAGACCGACTTTTATCAAAAAATAAAAAATAAAAAATGGGTCCTGAAATATGAAAATAAGTCCCAAAAAAAAATTTGAAATTTTTTTTTTTTGAATTTTTTTTTATTATGTGGCAGTGTCCCGACCACGTAGGATTCAAGTTCACAGGGCAGAAACTGCGTTCCCGCAGTCTCCTAATGCCCTCAAATTTCATCTAATGCTAGGAATGCCCCAAGTGATGCAATCCAATCTCCGATGCACCCATATTTGGGTAGTGAAAAAGTCAAGTTGCCTAATGCTTGGCCTCGCTGAAGAGTGAACTACTGTAGAGAAGATGTGGATGATGACAACTTTAATTTGACAGACTACAGGCATTACTGACCATGAGCTACTTAGCATCCATTTCTAGCTAAATGTTGTTGTTCTTTCATCACGTGATGCAAATTCACTCCGCCGCAGTTCTTGCAAAGCTAAAAATACCACCATGGCGGCGACGCTAGGAAGTCTAAACATAACATTAGGGGTTGTCACGACACCTTTACTTGTAGTGGAATTCTCTAGGAACATCCACATGGCAAGTTTCCATTTGTCTTCCATGTCAGGCCTAGAATTCACTCCTTGGGAAATTCACTGTAGCTCTCTTCACCTCTTAATCATTCCTTGGGAAAATTTGATCTTCCGCTTTTTAGTTTCCCCCCTCCGCTGCATTATTTTTGCCCCTTCACCAATTTCATCTTCATTTCGGCTAATAAGTGTGCAGACTTTTTTACCCAAGTCTCATTCGAGGTGAACAAACCTCAGAGGTTCATCTTCTGCCCTTCCCAAGGGTTGTCACAACACCTTTGGCTTCCAACAAACCGATTGGCTCACCCTTTTGTTCAATTCCCAGAGAAAATCTAGCACCTGGAAGTGCCGTAAGGCTCGTAACAACTCCTATTGCTAATATAACTATTAACTAATTTAACTAATGCTAGAGAGTCGGAGAGATCCCTTTTGTTCCTTTAGAATGAGGGAGCCCCTTGTGTTGAAATTTTCCAAGGTACTATTGATTTAAATACATGTGTGAGGTTTAACAAGGTTTAACCTTAAAGGACGGATTGGTGGTCGTGGAAATCTTGCATTTTGATACCATGTGACATCATCTACTTTGAATAAGCCAAATATATTCATTGGAAGTCAAAGTACCGTAGAAGATCTTTCTTTTCCACCCCTAATATCCAAGATGAAAAGTTGCAATTTTGTCCTACAAGGAAAGATTTTTGTCATTCAAAAGACGTCAAACGTCCGCGTATTCAAGGGTTAAACTCTCCGAGCATTGAACTCATTCTTTACAAATCCAATTTGCAAACACCACCTCACTAGAACATTCCCACTAGACAACCAATGGCTCAATTCATATTATAACTTAATCCTTGAATGCCACCACAAACGTTTTGGCGTCCTATGAATGACAAAAAATCTTTTTTTGTAGGATAGAAATGCAACTTTTCATCCTCGATATTAAGGGTGGAAAGGAGAGATCTTCTATAGTACTTTGACTTCCAATGAATATATTTGGCTTATTCATAGTAGATGATGTCACATGGTATCAAAATGCATTATTATTATGGCCACCAGTTTGTCCTTCAAAGGTTAATTCATTCCTTGATATCTAGAATCACATTATACCTCCATTACAAAAGAGGGAACCTAGCCAACCAATAATGTTATGAATGGATCATTCACCTAGAGGTCCAATAAATTGAAGTGCAACTTGTCTTGCATGTTGTAGTGTAAATTAACTTATGTATCTCCAAATTTGTGTTCAAAATCTTCAAGCGAACAAGTGAATCTTTTTTTTTGACATATGACCTTCAAGAGCCATAGCAAGGATTAACACAACACAACATCCATAGCAATTGGAAATTTCATCTAGAATTAAACATCACAAGCTTCTTCATCTAGATACAAGAGGAAGAACATAACCAAGACAACCATGTGAACCATTGAACTGGATGCATCCACTAGCTAGTACAACAAGTGAATCTTTCATCATTATATCAAGACAAATTATTACAGGAAACATTAGGAGGGATTTGAGGCCTCTACAGGGCCGTTTCAGGGTCTATTCCCAAAACAATGCAGGGAACTATTAGCTGCTGTCAACCAGCAAATTAAAATTTAAAAAAAAATGGGTCCTGAAATATGAAAAAAAGTCCAAATTTATTATTATTTATTTATTTAATTTTTTTTGGGTTGACCTGGCATGGTCTTGGCCACGGTGGATTCCTGCGTTTTGGGGTTCATGCGGCAGTTTCGACATTCCCAGACTGCGGGAACCCATAGTCTTGTAGAGGCTTCAAATCCCTCCTAATGTACGGACCTTGTACAAGGCCAATTACATGAAGATGTGCAATTATAAGAAAAATATTTATTATTATTTTTTTAATCACCTGATTTGCCACATAGGATTAGGGACTAATTTCTTTTAAAAATTTCATCAATTTTCTTAAGAAAATAAATTTTAAACAAATTTTTTTCCCTCGAGAATTGTACATCAATTAGAAGTCAAATCACTACAAAAAAATGAGTGTCCACAATGTCTACAAGATTACTACAAAATGACTATATAGAGAGCCAAATTTTCTCTAATGTTGGCGGCTTGACCTACTAAAATGACTATAACAATTTCAATTGATAGTCTTCAAATAATTTAATCTTGCACAATCAACATCCTTCTACTTTGTAGTGGCATCTTGAATGGTTAACATAAGCCAAGACATAAGCATTTCAATGTCTTTTGTGTGGCTACATAGCAACGGTGCTACTATATGAGTCTAGCCTTGAGTATATATATTAGTAAATATCTACAACCATTGAAGGTGATTATTACATTAACACCTATAGTATAGGTAACTATAACATAAATATGCTATAATATTTGAAGGATTCTGTAATAAACACACTTATATCATAGGTATATAGTGTATAGTGTTTAAGGCTCATGGGCTAACACTCCTAGACTCACATAATAGTAATCCTTGAGTATAAGCTCTTGAAGATATTCATAATCTATTTAATATATATACAAAAATTCTTTGGTTTAATATATAGATGAAATCATTATAAAGGTGATTGGAAGAAGTAGTTGCTAATTGTATTCTTCTTTGGTAATTCTTAGCCTTTTGGGAGGAGACTTATTATAAAATTAGATTTTTTTTTAAATGATCAAGATTATGACCTATGTTAGAAAAAATATTCTAGGAAGGAAAAATATAGAAAAAGTCTCTAAATAAGAGAAGTAGAAAAGTACAAAATTATGAGAAAATAGGTATTTTGACATTTTGATTCTTAAAAAATAAAAAAGTATAAAAATCAACTAAAATTTGGCCATTTTAAAGAACTTTATATTGAAGAGATTTCACCAAAAGAATGAGCTTGAATCCATTTTCAATGTTCAAAAGTGTACATGCAAGGGAGTCCTATTTATACAAGTGTAGAAGATGTAAAATAACACATTTTTAGATTCCCCTTGGGATGAACATGCCCTCCTACCATGGAAATAAAGTGCATGAATTTCAATTGTGGGTCATTGATTTTGGATACTCCATAGCATTGTAAAAATTCTAAAATTCTAATTGTAACAAATGAAAAAAATTTCCTTTTTACTATAAAATGATTTTAAATTTTAAAAAAAAAATATGGTACATGAGTGCACTTAAGAAAGACATCTTTAATAAAAATTTCAAAATTATATGGAAGTTGTGTTTCAAAACTTATTGCAAAGATGAGCTTTGTCATTATCTATATGATGTAAAGTAGTACCAATGTTTCTTACAATGATTCATAATTGAATGAGTAGAGTACAAGTCTGTGACTAAAAAATGATTTTAGGGTCATTGCAAGAAACACCGACCACTTTTGTAGTGCTTTGCAAAATTTGTTCTTGTCCAATGCTATAACTTTTGATTGATGAATCCAATGCCCAAACCAAAAAAAATATTTCTAGAAATTTTGATTGCAATCATATTTTATATTTTTTAGAATTAAGAAAATCATTTTATATTTAAAAGTTATTTTTGTTAGTTTGTCACACTTTTAAAATTAAGGGTTTTTTGTACTATTGATTGGTTGAAATTAATGATTTTTGGTTGAAATTTCTATGGTATGTTTTTATAGTAGGTAGGCATGCCTTTACTAAAGGTCACTAAAGAAAACATTATTTTATGACCTCTACATTAGTGCAAACAGGCCTCCCTTGCGCACACATTTCAAAACATTAGAAATGGTTTTGAACTCATTTTTTTAGTCAAATCTCATCACCAAAAAGTCTTCTTAAATGATCAATTTTTAGTTTTGTTCAAAATTGTTTTTCCTATTTTTTACAAATTAAAACATCAATGTATGTATTTTCTTTAGTAGGATTCAATATCCAAGATGATGTCCTAGAAAATGCATACATTGATGTTTTAATTTGTAAAAAATAGGAAAAACAATTTTGAACAAAACTAAAAATTGATCATTTAAGAAGACTTTTTGGTGATGAGATTTGACTAAAAAAATGAGTTCAAAACCATTTCTAATGTTTTGAAATGTGTGCGCAAGGGAGGCTTGTTTGCACTAATGTAGAGGTCATAAAATAATGTTTTCTTTAGTGACCTTTAGTAAAGGCATGCCTACCTACTATAAAAACATACCACAGAAATTTCAACCAAAAATCATTAATTTAAACCAATCAATAGTATAAAAAACCCTTAATCTTGAAAGTGTGACAAACTATCAAATATAACTTTTAAATATAAAATGATTTTTTAAAATTTTGAAAAATATAAAATGTGATTGCAATCAAAATTTCTAGAAATATTTTTTTTGGTTTGGACATTGGATTCATCAATCAAAAGTTATAGCATTGGACAAGAACAAATTTTGCAAAGCGCTACAAAAGTGGTCAGTGTTTCTTGCAATGATCCTTTAAAGTTAGTTACACGTAATTATAACCCCTTTCTAAAATTATAAACATGTAGTCTATTTTTTGCCCCAAATGTAGCACCTCTATTCATAATCATGGGAGCCTTCAATTACTTCTAAATACACCTACTTTTCTAATACTTTGAAAATTTGTAGTTTTTTTATGTAGTGTCAAAAAAATGCATTAAAAGTTGTTCATTTGAAATCATCATTGACTTCAACAAGATCCAACAATAAAATCAAGAGCTTTGCATTCCTATGTACAATCTTTGGTAATTTCTCTTTTGAAGTAAAACCTATTACTCTCACTTTAAAGAAATGTTTTAAATTCATGTACATATTGAATAAAATTGTCCTGTAGGAAGTAATAATTTCAATAGAGTCAAAAGTGTAATTCAATATTTAAATTTTTGTATGTTTTTCAAGATAAATTGTCACAATGAGTACCATTTCTTGGAGCATTGACCAAAATCGAAAATAAAACCTATTTCATGACTTCAATAATTTGATTTCCAACAAGATCCTATAAAAAAATTAGGTAATCTACAAATAGGAATAATGTTCAATTGTTTATTTGGATGCAATTAGGTGAAATAATTATAACTAAAATGACTAAGCTAGTAGATGTACCTTAACACACAAATTTTTTCAACCATGTTTTCACAAAAGAAACTCCAAAATTGCAAGTACAAAATTCTAGAATTTTTTTTTAACACCTGTAATTGGAGGATCTTGTATTAAATTGGTTTAAGAAGATGGGAAATTTTTTTAGAAATTTCTAGCTTGTAGATTGTGAGCCCTCGAGATGGCACTTAGGACTCTGGGTCCATTTTTCGCGATTAAATAGCGAAAATTAGCTAAAATATACTAGAAAAGGACATAAAAAGAGTGTTGAAGGAGTTTTGGTGTCAGTCTATGCCAAAATGGTGGAAAACCAACTTAGAAGGTGAAAAATTCCTAATTCTAGGAATTTGAATCATTCTAAGTCTCCAAAGTAAGTTTGTGTGAAGATTTAGTAGTTCCGAGAGAAATGAGGAATCGAGAGTTAGTCAGTCCTAGTGTCTGTCTGTGCAAAATCAACCTTTTAAGGATGCATATGACATACTGACTAAGCCCCAAGGAGTCTACTACGAGCCTAGAAGATTTACCAAGGCTTAAATTCAATTTTGGGACAAATTGAATTTAAAAGTAAAACAATTACAAATGACTTGGAGAAGTGGCATTTTACAAGATGAAAGATGGAGGATTGGAGATTGAAGACTACAGAAAGGTGTTCCAAGGGTAGGAACATGCCAAGAGCGAACAAGAATTAACCAATTGTCTAAGATTCCCGGGTATTGGGAATTAAATTGTCCAATTGGGCAACTTAATTCCAAATTACTAAATTTAGACTAGTGCAAGGTCGCGTGGAACTTACGCTAAGAATCTAGAAGTTTCCTAGACGTTACCCAATTTATTTCGGATTTTTCCGGAATTCCACGTTGACTCCATGGGAAGTCAACCGCACATAGAAATGTTCGTAAATTCCTAGACATTACGTATGATGCAGTAAAATCTCACTAAAAATTAGGATAGGTTTTTGTGTGCTTAATAAGCGCCCAGTCAAGTTTGAAGACATTCCGACATTCCCAACTACCAGAACCGGCATCGACATCGAATTTCACTGGAATTTGCAAGTTGGCGGCGGGTTAACCGGCGTATCAGGAGCGAATGATGTCCGATTGTCGCAAATAAGGAGTCATTCCTTACTCTCACAAACATTCCTAACAACCCTGGCCTGACAGATTCATCAAAATGCGCAAATCCTAAAAGTTAAATTTTTGACTTTTAATTGGAGTTACCGTAATTCCAATTTGGGCACGCAAATGGCCTAGGGGTGAGGGGTGAGGGGTCCCTTGGGCTAATTGGGGTCTTCTAAAGACAATGGCGCACACGGTTTTCCGTTTCGAGTTGTTCCCTAAAAGATAGAGAGGGTCAGCTCTTAGTTTGACTTTTTAATCGTTAATTGCGGTTAATTAAGAGTGAATTTGGAAATATCTCTTGGAAAATCAAAGATTGGATTTTTTAGAAATTTCCACCATTAAACAAGTATTATTTTGGAATTACATTAGGGTAATTTAGGGTTAGAAGTAACAAAGTATTTTCACTTGCAATTACCGAGAGGGGCCCAGCCACGGGTATATAAAGGGCCCCCTCGAGGTTGCCAGTACCCTTATTTCTCGCACCGATACTTTGTTCTTCTGTTACTTGTGTCACCGACACGGTCGGGGCACTGCTTGGACCAAAGATTTTTGGCCAAGTCTTGTTTTGTGTTTAGTTCTTTAAGTTTTGAAGGCTTAGGGCCCCTTCAATTTTTATTCCTTTATCACCTATACTCAAGAGGCAAGGTCTCAACACTTTCTTTGTCACTAATTCACGGAAATTTTGAGCATTGAGCGTCAAAGTTCGGTTTAAACACTGTCATGTGTACCTCCTTTGGTTGCAAAATCTCAAAATACTAGGAAATTTTAAGAATTTAAAGTGAAAGTTCGGTTTAAACACTGTCATGTCACTAGTAGAAAAAAACAGTGACCAAATTAACAAAACTCAACACAAAAGTGTTGATTTTTTTTGTTGATTTGGACATGTTAATTTGGGTACTTTTGAACACAAAAGTGTTGATTTTTTAACAAAAAAATCTCAAATTTTAACAAAAAAGTGTTGATTTTTTTTTGTTAATTTGGACCTTTTTTTTAAATATATTTTAAAAAATTCATTAAAAATTTCAACTTCTAGGGAGGTGCCACATGGCGGCCTATCCCACTGCCACATGGTAGCTATTGAGGAAATGAGGCCACTGGGGTTTGAACCCGCGACCTCATGGTTGGTGGCCAAGGCTCTTGCTAAGGCACCAAGCACTCAAGATGTGTGACTATTGGAGAAGTAGAAATGTATTTAGATAGCTCTTTCGGGTTTTTTTCAATTCTTTTTTAAAGTCAGCAGACTTTAGAGGCGATTCAGACCTAGTAAAAGAACTTTTTTGGAAAAACTTTGAACTAAAGAAAGTTGAGGAATAAAGTCTTATTTCACCTCCAACAATTTTTTTGAGATTTGGATCTTCCAATCAAAAGTTATGGACAAAAATCAGAGAAGGAGTTTGAAAATTTTAAAAATAAATGTTCATTTCCACCCCTCTCTGATTTTTGTTCATAACTTTTGATTGGAAGATCCAAATCTCAAAAAAATTATTGGATGTGAAAGAAGACTTTATTTCTCAACTTTCCTTAGTTCAAAGTTTTTCCAAAAAAGTTCTTTTACTAGGTCTGAATTGCCCCTAAAGTCTGCTGACTTTTCAAAAATCCGATTTGTGATGATTTAATTTAAAAAGAAATCTACATTGTAAAATTAAGACTCCAAAGGCTTATAAAGAAACAAAAGGATTAAAATTATACTTATATTTGAATTTGGAGTTGAGACATATAATTTTAATCATATTATTCTTTAACGTTTATGCCATCAAAAGTCAGTAGACTTTAGTGGCGATTTTGTCCTAGTAGATAAACTTTTCAAAAAACCTTTGGACCAATGAAAGTTGTAAGATGAAGATATCTTTCACCTGCACCAATCCAATTAAGATTTAGATCTTTCAATTAAAAGGTATGGACAAAAATCAGAGTAGGTGTTTAAAAATGTAAAAGAAAATTTCCTTTTCTACTCTTCTCTGATTTTTGTTCATTACTTTTGATTGGAATATCTAAATCTCAAAAAAATTGTTGGAGGTAAAAGATATATCAATTCTACAACTTTCATTAGTCCAAAATTTATTGAAAAAATTAATTCTACAAAAAAAATTCTTAACATTTTATAACACTGCATCTAAAATTTATTCATAACTTTTGATTGAAGACTCCAAATTGCAAACGGTTTTTTGGAGATGAAAGATTGTTTGATTCCCCAACTTTTTGTTGTTCAAAGTTTTTTGAAAAAAGTTCTTTTTCTATGACAAAATGACCTTTGAAGTTTGCTGATTTTACACAATACCGAATAGTGAATGATGAATTTTTTTTTTTAAAAAGTATTGTGCATAGAACACTAACTATGGTGATTCAAACATTTTTCAAATGAAGAAAACTAATTTGAGACACATATATGTGAAAATGAACAAAAAAGTGTTGATTTTTTTGTTACTTTTGAATTGCAGTATCCAAATCAACAAAAAAAAGTGTTGATTTTGACAATGTGTACTAGAATCAACAAAAAAATGTGAAAATGGACAATGCAGTATCCACTTCAACAAAAAATTGTTGATGTTTTGTTAATTTGGTCACTGTTTTTCTAGTAGTGTGTGTACCTCCTTTTGTGAATAAAACTCTTGAAATACTATTCAACACTCTCACGGCAAAGCTTTGAACCTATAATTTCCCAAAGTTATTATCCTAAGAAACCTTGAATTGGGGGTTGAAAGGATCAATTACAAAGTGGGATTTCTCCCCCACTCCCCATTAAAAATTGCCACATATTCTAGTCTTGGGGTTAAGGTGTTAGAACAAAAATTTCAAAAACATACTTAACCCAAATCCGAATTAGTTTTGGGCCAGACCAAAGCTAACAGCGGTCGGACTGAGCTTGGGGTTGGAGAGGGCCAAGGGCGGACCAAGAGCTAGCGTGGCCGGGCGGACCAGAGTTCAGAAGGACTGATCGGAGCCACAACAGTGAGGCAATGAGCTGAACCTCAACTCACACACACAAGTGAGATTTTTGAAACACAAAATTTGATTTTTTGACAAAATCACGGGTTGGCAATTGGCGCCACACCCACATTTCTTTGATTTTATTTAAAAATCTAAATCTTAAAGTTTCAACATCTCTCACCAAAACATCAAAGCTCAAACTCCATAGCCGCCGTCTCTCTCACACAACATTGCAACAAAACTAATTGAAGAAGAAAACTAGACTTGTGGAAAGATTAAGGCTCGGGGATTGCAAAACGTAAGGTATTAACATTATAAAATTAATATCCAAGGAATATTACTATTGAATAAGGTTCTTTATTCCGTAGGAATTGACCTTTGGTATTAAATAACTATTTAAAAGGAATCCTACTATTGAGTTTTATTCTTGTTCTTTAGGAATGTTCTACATTCTTTGGTAGTTAGTTATTAATTAGATTCTTAGAAGGTTTGGATTTTGTTGGTTTTGTTTTATTAGGCCTAATAAGCCAAAAAGGAAACAAACAAATTGACAACCAATTTCTTTAGAATTAACGCAAATTCAAAAATTAGTTAGATTTGAAAAGATTTGATGATAGTTTTTCGATTAAAATATTTTAATAGGACAAAAGGGAAGAAAACAAATTGACAACTAATTTTTAAAGATTAACAAGAATTTAAAATTAATTAGATTTGAAAATATTTGATGATAATTTCTTAGCCAAAATAATTAATTTTCATATTGAACTTCAAATATCAACCAAAAATAACAAAACTAATAATAAACTAACCATTAAATTTTCATTGAATTGATTCACTAATCCATTAGTTAGGCTAGATTAATTTGCGATACTTTCCATTACCGGGAAATTAGGAATAAAAGGAAAGCACGCAATTAATTTAGAACTAAATTAGTTTTATTTATTTAGCCAGGATAAAATTTATTACCAACAACATAAGAATTATCATGGATTAGATGGGGAGCCGGGATGATTTTGATGGCGAAGTCGTGGGGGAATACCTTCACATGATGATGTTTGACGACGGGACCATAGAGATTTACGCAGAAGAGGTAAATCGATCTCATTTGATTTTTATTCTCATTGTTTTATTACTGAGTTTCTTTTTACCAAATGCTTGAAACTAGGAGTAGGTACAAGTTCAATTAACAAGTCGATTAGAATAGGAAAGATTAATTAGACCCAAAATAGGATTAGGAACATCTACCACGAAGAATTGAATTAACAACGAACCGGGTAGTAAAATTGACACTTATAAGATGTGACTAAAAGAGTTCATTGCTTGGAAGGCTCTCTTTGAACACCCAATTAGAGAGAAAACTCAATTAAACACAAAACCCGTGTGATAAACTTTTAGCTCAAGGGTGGAGTTAGAAGCATTCATATAGATTACAAGGTACTAGCAAATGAATTGATAAATTCATTTTGGGGGGCCTTGCAAAAACTTAGGAGTTGCAGTTTACAAGCTTACATTTGTATGAAGAATTGTCCAAATTTTTTAGATAATTTGGAATTGTACAATATATAGGAAGAAAAATAGTAAGTACAAAGAAGTAGAGACTGATTCAAAATACTAAATTATGAATAATTTATTTATGAAAATGAAAATTTCCAATACCAATGGTTGTAATGTTGTAATAGACAATCTACATCCAATGCTTTTTATTTTATTCCAAAAATATTAAAAATTGAATTAAACAAGTAATTTCAAAGTTTATTTTAGACTAGTGTATCTATAATTACCCCCAAACTAAAACTCCTAATAACTTTTGTTTCATTAATCCAAATGGAATGATTCAAAGCTTTCTATGTAGATACAAATCTAGAGAACCTATTTCAAATTTTTTTATTTTTCAAAAAGATGATTTTTTCAGAATTTTTTTGGACTACCCAAGCTACCCACCAAATACTAAAAAGTTACAAATCATTCAAAAACTTCTTAACTATGTTAGTAGTCAAAAGTTATGAAAATTGTTGGACCTTCAAGCTACTTGCCGAGAAAATGTTGTGTTGATTAGGATTTTATCCAAATAGGAAAATTAATCCAATAGTATAATAATTCGTTCCAAGGGAGATAGTCAAGTAGGAAATCTATGGTAAATTGCTAATAGGTTCTACACTTAAATTTGAAATATCTCAACTTACATTCAATAGTCCAATTTGGAATTTCATATTTAAAAATAATAATACAATGACATTACATACATTCTTGATTGAATTCATTTCCTCATGACACAATCACTAGATACCAATTCAATATGTAATTCTCATCATATTAATTTGGATAGTGAATACATCACCATTATCCAATTTACATATTTATTGTGAGACTAATCAATAATCACACTTTAACATCACATCCAAGTAGCTTCATTATTCCCTTGATAAAAAATCTCCTACTTTAAACTATAAATTCCATCTCTAAAACTAGTACCATTTCACAATTCCTCAAAATCCCATAACTTCCCATACAAAACAAAACAAATATACGCAACCCACTTGGGCTGAGACTCTCACTGAGCTCTCTCTCAAAGTGGGTAACAATCAATTCGGAGCACAATGCTAAATACCACCCAAAGGCACTACTTCAAATCCCACTTGGCAATCAATTCACACCCCATGACATCTATCACCTAGATTTGGAAGCTAATACTTGAACACACTTTAACCATCCAATTGGGAATCAACCCACCAAATTGAATTGTGATCTCAAAACACTACCAAGTCAAAATTCAACTAACAATAGTAATTGATTTTCCTACTTAAGCATTAAAAACAACCAAATGAATACACCATGTTACTTAAAAACCACTAAAATCTTCACTTAACTTTACCAAATAGGGATTTCTAACCTCAAAATTTTGAACCAAATTCTAGTCTATCTACATGGTATATCAAAATTTCAAAGAAAAATAAAAAAATTTCTAATCACAAGTATCTACCAAAAATTTCTATGTTGTCAAAAAACATAGTTTAGTCCTTTGGGGGTTAAATGACCAAATACAAAAAATAAACTAATATTTTCTTCTTACGTAAGAGGATTTTTTAAGGCTCTAAGAGACCGTTTGAGCCTTATTCCCTAGTCTATGAACCAATCAGATAAAATAATAATTTTTAAAAATTAAAAAATTAAAAAATTAATTAAAATTTTTTTTTTTTTTAATTTAAAATTTTAAAATTTAAATTTTTTTTATTAAAATATTAACTAAATATTACTCCCTCCGTCCCACAATGATCTTCTTGTTAGACAAAATGCTCTAGATTAAGCTTGAAAATAACAATTTTGTAATTTTTTTTTGAGTTGTGAGTAGAATTAGATGCACTCTTGCTGTCCTAAAATTTTGAGCTCCAAAGCTCTTTTCAAATTGTAGTTTTTGAGTACTCAAAAGTTGAATTTTTAGAACTTTTTTATTCAACACCAGTGGCCACACGATCACCCAACTCATGTCGACCAAATCCAGTATTTAATTAGTCATTTAATGTTGAACAGTAAAGTTGCAAATATTTGAGGGCTAGGACAAGGCTTGTCGCCCATGACCAAGGCTCTCACCCTATAGCCCAGGGCCATGTGGCCATACCTACCACTACTAATATGGCTTATAACCTCATCAGTGATGTGTGCTAGCATGAAAATTGAAGGGAACAGTACTTGCTTTTAAAACATTCAGAATCCATGTTTCTGATTGGAGTTGGCTTTAGGAATGGCTTTGACCTCAAACTTCATTTATCTCCACATTAGATTGTGCACCCGGAAGATCATTTTGGGACGCAAAATGAAGGGCAACCGGAAGATCATTTTGGAATGAAGGGAGTATTATCTGATGTGGCAATCTCTTGGCCACATCAAATCGCCTCTGTGGAAACTTTCAGTGAGTTCCCACAGTCTGGAAATTTGTGGTCTTCTACACCAGCTGAAAATCCTCTTATGATAGTAAATCAAATTTAAAAATAAATACTAACTTCCCATTTTGAACTTGGGTAGATGACCTAAGCACTCTACTAGTAGTTACTTTAAAAACAATGTGAGAGCTATTAAAGGATACATTTTAAATGTTGGAGCAAATAATTTAAAAAATATTCAAGCTATTTTAGCATCATTATTTTGAAGTATAGTATTATAAATAATATACAATACATCATAATGATCCATAATACATAATTTGTAAATCTACACAAGTGATAGTTAAAAAATGAAGAACTAACTTGTATGATGAGCTTCTATTTTTCTTTCTACAAATAGATGAAATAATGAACATCTTGTTTTTGGTTGTTATGTGTTTGTTTGCTCCAACTTAGATCTCTAATAATCAATTTTCAAGGACACATATAGCTATTCCAATATAATATTAATTATGGAATTCTTAGTTTTTATAACTTTTTCTTCTATTATACATATATGATTCATTTGTATGATTTATTTTCATGAATTGTTTGATATTTGATGTTTGTGTAAGAGTTGTTTGTATAGGTTATATTCAATATTATTTAGAGTGTATATATTGCACTAATAAATCCTAAAATTACTTATAAATTTTCAAATTATAGTAGGAAAAGGTATAAATGCCTCAAATTTCAGTTTCATCTACTATAGATTTTAGGAGAATGGATGAAAAATAGAAGTAAAAAATAGGTATATATCTATTGTGAAATAATAACTAAATAATTTCTAAAATAAATACTTTCGTTACACATATGTATGGATTACAAGGTATAGTGAAATACCCACAATAGATGATCACACTAGCTATTTGAGATTGCCTCTATCCAAACATCATTCTTTGTTGCTTGAACATTTCAAATGTGTTATTCCTATTAATTCTATGACCCATTGTAAGACTCTACAATATATTGATTACTTACTTTGACTCCAAGTAGCAAAAAAATCATATTCTACTCATAACATCACTATAAGAAACTCGCGTTTTCTGTGTCGTCAAAATAAAAACATATCATGTTTTTTAAAATGCATCATGTTTTTTAAAAACACGACAGCGCTCACAGTTGTTAGTTTTTATTACATAGGATTTTATTAGATGTCACTGAAAACATTACATGTTTTTTGTGCAATGTGAATATTTCCACTGAGACAGGGATGTTTTTTTGGACGTCACATAGAACATGGTAAGATTTTTTCAAACATCCAAGAAAACATAGATGGCCACGTCAACAAATAGTTCATTCTAATTTTGAAAAAATTAATAAAAAAATTTATGGTCGATAGTAAAAAATTGACTACAAGTGAAAAATTTAGAGAAAGGGCACCCACATGGCATGTTTTGCAAAGAAAAAGGGAATGGATGGTTGATTTGGATGCATAATATGGATGAAAACAAGTGGTATTTATACTAGTCCAGTGGTAGGAGGAGAGACAATCCATATGGGATATGCAAGAATAACATTAAGATGTTTAAGAAAACATCTCAATGTTTAAAATGACATCAACATGTCTAAAATGACGTGACATGTCTCAAATGACATCAACATATTCAATTGTCAAGTTGAAATTTTCTCAAATCCCATATCTTTTGTCTCACCTAGGGCTGAAAAAAGATATAAGTATACTCTTTCCCTCCTTCATTTTCATTAACTTTAAATGAAGTGATCTTTTCATTTTGCCATCAAAAATTCTCAAGAAGGTAAATGGTTAATTTTTTAATTTTTTTAATTTAATAATTTTATTGTTTTGTTTTGTTTTATTTTTTAATTTAATATTATTTATTTTTTGACTTGGCCTTATAGATACAATATGTACTAACTAACATTTAATTTGATGTTTCAAAAAAACATCTAAATTGACATCTTAGAAAACACCATTAAAATTTTTAAGTGACCCAAAAGTGTGATGACAAAGCATGCCACATCAACATAATTTGGGGTCCACGTCAACATAATTTGGAGTCCATGTCAACATAATTTGGGGTCCACGTCAGCATAATTTAGAAGCCCATGTTAGCATAATTTAGAAGCCCATGTCAGCATAATTCGGGGGTCCATGTCACAAAAAACATAGATGAGGCAATGGATGAAAAAAAATCATAGGTGGCACTGCCCGCCAAAAAGTTGCTGATGTGGACCTTCCCGCACTACCAAATGGCACTATTTGGGGCCCTCAAATTAACCTGTCTTGAAGGATGTCCAAAAAAAAAGAACGTGTTTTCTGTTTTTTCCACCATGTTTTTTGCTTGTCCATTTTGATGGATTTTAGGTGACATCGTGTTTGATACGAAATCACGTTTTTTTTTACATCCCAAAATTTGCTATTTTCTTATAGTGCATCTACTACAAATTTTTTTTGCTATTATGGCAATCAAACAAAATCCTCACTAAATAGCCATGGTTGTTAGTATGTGAGCATAGAAAGTATGAGCCTATGAGCCTAGAATTCTATACACCTATAGTATTGATGTCTATATTATAGACACTTCAATGGTTATAGTATATTTATATTTTAAACACTTACATTATAGGTGTTTATGTTATAAAGACCTTGAATGAGTGTAGGATACTTACTTATACTTAGGCTCAAGGCTCATAGGCTCACACTTCTATCTCATATACTAGCGTTGTTGCAATTTAACACCCAAGTGCATTCCACACCTCAAATTTATCAAAAAAAAGAAGAGACAAGCCCGGGTACGCAACTCCCATATTATATGGCCTTGATTATAATCACTTTTAATGCATTTTAATCTATTTTCAAAGTATATAATTTGTCCTAATGTAGGAAATTCTTGTAGCCCTTTTAACAAGGAATCCAGAAATGTAATTATATATGTAAAATGAATATTTTTTGAAGGCAATAATAGCATTAAAATCCTAATTATATATGATTTTTTTAATACATGTATCATAGGGCAAGCCACCCAACTTTGGGGGCTTTTTAATAAAAATTAATTTTAATTGGAGAGAACTTTTTATATGGATTTTTAAAAACTATGCATAGGTGTTTTAATTCTTCATATATATTGTGAGTTCTTTTTCTAGAATGTATGTAATGTAACATTTTCTACATATAATTTTCTTTTAATTTGACCTTCACCTAACTTTTTGGTCTTTTTAATTTGATATAATTTTAACAAAAGTCATCCTCTAAGCTGTTTTAATGTCGATGACCCCTATATATAATGCAAGAGTTGTGTCCCCGATGTCGTGATGTAAATACGTACACTATTTAAAATGTATACGTATTTTGTATTCAAATTAAATTTTAGAATTTAAATTCTAGAATCTATTTTTAGGTTTGAAGTTCAACACTAAAATGTTGAATTAGAGGGTTTTTATGAAGTCATGAGATTTAGAGTCTTAGGATTCTTCTTTGACTTTAGTTTTTACCTCCATTTACTTTGGTTGAAGTGAACTTAAACTTATGTTCTTGTTCTTTTACTTTGGCCAATAGATGTTTGGAGGTCTATTTAAGCATCTCCCACTTAACTTAGGATATATATATTGGATAGGCATTTTCTTCCTCTTCATTGAAGATTCTCTTCTAGTCAACAACTTGCAGCCAGACACCTCGTGTGTTCCCTAAGCGCGCTCCTCTTTACACAACATTTGGTGCTTCCACTAAGAGAGCTTAGGGGCGATTGTTGAATTGAAGATGGAAGACCACGGAGAAAATATTGATGGAGGGACTGCTAGACGACCTCCAATTCCTATGAAGAACTTAGGAGATAATGCCGAAAGAAGACCTATTAGTGGGCCTCAGATCCCTATAGAAGATCTTTTAGGGGCCTTAACAATATTTATGCAACAGCAAAGAGCTAATCAAAGTGGGCATGAGGCTACTAAGGCTTTGAAGACTGTAGTTACAAAGACTGGAAGATTTGATGGAAAGAACATCTTCAAGTTCTGAAGGTCTTATGTTTGTGAAATGGAGGTGCAACAAGTTGGAAAGCCCCTCATGTTACAAACATTTGATATGGCAGTTGTACCTGACATCAGAGAGCAGGTACAAGAGATCCGTGTGGCTGCTACTTCCTGGGATAAATTTGTTGAGCAGTTGCGAGATGAATTCTTTGAAGAAGACTCGGAGAGGATGACCAAGAGGGATTTTTTTGAGTGGATTGAACAATGGCCGGGCAACAATATGGGCCCAAATGAACTACTAAGAGATTTTGAAAAGAAGTATACTCAATTACCTTTAGCAAAGAGGCGCCTTCTTGATTCTAGGAAGGCAGAGCTATTTCTTCAAGCAGCCGATGATGTTCTTGAGGACAGACTTTTATTGCTTCTTGGAGATTGTACTACCGAAGGCGGTTTTACTAATGATTGGAAGAGTGTAGAGGAGACAGTTACTCTTTGATTAAGCAACGACGTGTGAGGTCAAAAGGAGTAGGAGGAAGGATTGATATAGAGCCTATCTACACTTCTAACAAGGTGTCTTTTGCTCCTTCACCTTTTATTCCTTCAACTCCTACCATGAAGAATATCAAGTCCAATGAAGGAAGTGTCCTTGAAGAGCTCATCAAAGGCTTTAGAGAGCTAAGGGTTGAATTTACAGAACTGAAAAAATCTATGAGGGCTCTTTCTTCTTTTCAACCATCAGAGGGAACAAGAACATACCCTAGAAGATGTGTTTGGTGTGATGAGGAGACTGAATATACCTTGAGAAGGTGTGAATCTTATGAGGAGATGCTCAAGAGTGGCCATATTTTCTATAAAGATGGCAAGATTCATGAAACATCCACAAGCTCAGTTTTGAGGACCAACTTTGGAAGAGGAGGTATGAAGAAACTTATAGAAAAGAAAGTGGAAAAATTCAGCTTTGTACAAGTGCATGAATCTGAGACATATCACATTCAAGTAGAACAACATACAATTGATGCATCTCCTTCTCAAAATCATGTAGTGATGAAGAGAAGAGCTCAAGCCCTAAAAAAATGCAATTGCATAGAAAGATCCTGTAGATGCAAGAAGCATTAGAGCCTTTTACATGAAGAAGGAACCCATAATGGAGTCTATGATGCTTCAGTTAAAGAGAAGCGTATGAGATTTAATGGTGAAAATAGTAAAGAGCCAACATCAAAGAGAAGACCTCTAATACAGAGTGACCATGCAAAGGAGATGAAGAAGAGTGTTCCTATAAGATCAAAGACTGTTGAGGCTGTGATGGTGAGTGCTTTGGACACCCACGTAACTAAAGATGAAGAAACAGAGATTGATGAAGTTTTTACCATGATGAATAGGCCTATAGTTCGAAGAGACGAAAATACAAATCTTTGTGTGGTGGAAGAAAGATTAGAGGGGGTGGCCAATTCAAAGATGGAGGCCAATACTTATAATGTGAATATTGAGGCATTGAAAGAGGAAGATTCAAAGGTTGAAACTCAAACATGTGAATGTGCCTACGATCACGATGTGAAGGAAAAACATGATGAAAAGGTTGAATTTGACCTTCCATTTGGGGCTAGAGCCACTACTCAAATCAGAATGAAGCTTGAAGGATTGGATGAGCCTGTACTTGCTCTTGTTGATCATGGCTCTAAGATCAATATCATTTTTAGAGATGTATATGAGAAGGGTAAGTGGTCGATTGACACCGAGCATGGTTGGATGATGAGAGTAGCTAATAGTGGACGCACTCAATTGCATGAAGCTTGTCCATCTTTTTCCACAAAGATTAGAGATGTATACATTGAGCAAAATCTTTTTGTTCAAAATTTCAGTACATACCCTAACTTTTGGGCCAACCATTCATCACTACTTCACAAATGAAAACTAAAGTGTTGGATGATGGATCATACAATGGCAAAGAGATGGAAACATTCACAATGATGATTTGAATGCATTTTTACCTTCAGCACAAACGCAAGAGATGGAAGAAGTAAGAGATGAAAGCGTAGAAGAAGAGTCTACTTGGCACATACCGGAGGATGTGCAAGTTTAGAGGGGGTGAATGTCGTGATGTAAATACGTACACTATTTAAAATGTATACATATTTTGTATTCAAATTAAATTTTAGAATTTAAATTCTAGAATCTATTTTTAGGTTTGAAGTTCAACACTAAAATGTTGAATTAGAGGGTTTTTATGAAGTCATGAGATTTAGAGTCTTAGGATTCTTCTTTGACTTTAATTTTTACTTCCATTTACTTTGGTTGAAGTGAACTTAAACTTATGTTCTTGTTCTTTTACTTTGGCCAATAGATGTTTGGAGGTCTATTTAAGCATCTCCCACTTAACTTAGGATATATATATATTGGGTAGGCATTTTCTTCCTCTTCATTGAGGATTTTCTTCTAGTCAACAACTTGCAGCCAGACACCTCGTGTGTTCCCTAAGCGCGCTCCTATCTCCAAATGTCATATAGAGAGGAGCGTGCTTAGGGAACACACGAGGTGTCTGGCTGCAAGTTGTTGAATAGAAGAGAATCCTCAATGAAGAGGAAGAAAATGCCTACCCAATATATATATATCCTAAGTTAAGTGGGAGATGCTTAAATAGACCTCCAAACATCTATTGGCCAAAGTAAAAGAACAAGAACATAAGTTTAAGTTCACTTCAACCAAAGTAAATGGAAGTAAAAACTAAAGTCAAAGAAGAATCCTAAGACTCTAAATCTCATGACTTCATAAAAACCCTCTAATTCAACATTTTAGTGTTGAACTTCAAACCTAAAAATAGATTCTAGAATTTAAATTCTAAAATTTAATTTGAATACAAAATATGTATACATTTTAAATAGTGTACATATTTACATCACGACATCGGGGAGACAAGGGACCAACATTTACTTCAAAATAGCCAATTACAATTTTAGGAAGCTAGCCACTAGCTAATCCCCTCCCTTAACTCTAATATCAACTATCAAGCAATTGATTGTCAATCAACAAACAACTAACAAAAACTTCCAACTTTATACACATCATTTAATATACAAACCATAGCATGCAATTTCATTAGCTACACACCTTTGTTTGGCTAGCTATGGAGACAACTCAATGCATTGTAAGCATGTATTGTCAAAGGTGTCCATTCCACTAGTATATCATTGCCATACAACCCCATCAAAGCCATACAATGCAAATTTTATTGCCAAATGTCGACAAATTCTAAGAATTGATTGTCAATTGAGCTATAGTACAAAACAATCATTTGTCAATTGCTTCTTCTTGTGGTACAAATAGATTGTCATCTCTTTCCAAGTCATCTGTATTATATAGTATAGTAGCACCAATTGCCAATTTTTCTAAATGAATTGCTTAGTTATATATTTAAGCATTTCTTAGGAGAATTTGTTGTCTTCAACAAGATCTATCTTTTTAATAATTGAATTCATTGCATTAGGAAAAATTTGGCTCTTCAAGAGCCCGTTTCATTTGTTTAAAAAAAAGAAAAAGAGCCTGTTTCAGGCCAGTTCCCTCTATTGTTCCTGCAATAGTGAGGGAACGGTTGATAGCAGTTGGCCGACATAAATACAAAAAAATAAATAAAATTGGGCCAATAAAATTGAAAAAAAAGCCGAAAAAAAATTTGAAAAAAAATAAAAAAATTTGACGTTGTCGTTGTCCAACCACATTAGCACAGTGTTGATTTGTAGTTCCCACAATTCTGGATTGCATGGGAACTCACAATCTTCTTTGGGCCGAAATCTCCTCTAATGCTTCACTTGCTTCACTTTCTTATTAGTGGAATAGTAGAGATCCATCTTGAGTGGAGACCCTTATTTATGTGCTCTCATCAAGATATTCCAAATCAATTCTATAAAGATCAACTAAAGCTGAGATGTACTCTCTATGAACTTTGGACTTGTATATATTATCCTACGATGCAATACTTTCCATTTAGTAAGTTGCTTGTTGTTCTTTGTTGTGCTACAATTTGAATTCCTCCTACATTATATTGAATTTGTTATATGATACTCTACAAGATGTTATCATTTACAACTTACAAGATTTATATTAATGATTAGTAAAATTCAATAGTAAATCTTGAACAAATATATGTGAAGTTTTGCTTATAGTATGGACTTGTAAACATTTGAGTTTGAGTTATTCTAAAAAAATTAAAGTTGTGCAAAAGTTATCTTTGTACTTTTTTATTCCCTTTGTTTTTTAATAATATCTATAGGGATTATAGGGATTCTATCAGGGTTTTTTGTTTCAATTTAAAACTTGAATTTGGATTTTTTTAAATCAATCAAGTCTTAAATGATGATGGAAAGGAACATATACAATGACAACTTCCTATATTATAGTTGTGAATGTTTGAAATGATGAATCAAGGCAAGATTTGGGATATGAGTCTTTGATAAGATGAACTATTATCTTGCCAAGTTTTAGATCTAGATCATTTATAAGCAAGGAGATATGAGTTGTCAAAGTGGACAAGGCCAAAGTCTAAGGCAACCAAGAAGGGTTTTCCTTTTGAGCTCTAAGATTAATGAGTATTGTAGACTGACTTTTATTCTATTTTTTGGTCAATTGGTAGTTTTTCATGTTAAATCTGCAGTGTTGCCAATTGGTAGTGTAGTTGTAGAGCTTATATGGGCTTATTTGTAGAATTGTAGCTATATTTACCAATAGGATACGGAAATGAGATTCGGAGAGGGAATTTTCTTAATTGGTGGTTTTGGCAGGTTGGCCGGCTCGTTAGTTAAGTAGGCCGATTTGCCAATTGCTTTTTCAATTGACTTCAAAGAGAGAGAAGCACTCCTTCCACTGATTGGAAGTAAAAACAATTGTTTGTTTTTGTGTTTTTGAATTTGATTAATGTGAAGGAAATTTGCAATTGTGAGTTTGTGAGTTTGTGTGTAATGTGATGTGTGCTATGTGAGTGGTAATGGACCAGTTGGAACTTAAACTAGAAAATTAGAAATACCGATTTGGGAATTGAATGAACTATATAGAGAATTGAAGGAGTGAAAATGGTACAATTGAGAAAATGTGATGGACTAATATAATTAGAGCAATTGGATCATTTGAATGATTGAAATTTAAAAAAATAAAAAAATTTGTAAAAGGATAATTTGAAGAATGAGTTCTTAAGGAGAAAACCGATTGTGTGAGAGTGTGAGTATTTATGAATGTGTGAATGTGTGAATGTTAAATCAATTGGATAATGTTGTAAACTAATTGGAGTGAATAAATTATAAGAGCATTGTTTGTGAATTAATTGGAGAGTTTAAGAGGATTAGCATTTTGTATTGCAAAATTAAGAGAGACCAATTGGAAGCATAATTTGGAGCTATTAAGAGAATTAAATAAAATCAACAGGAAATTAAATTGAATATTATTAGACTACCTTGAGTGGTTAGTTGCAAAGAAATCCGATTAGCATAAATTAAGAAGACTAAATCAGTGGAGAAGAAGATCAATTAGAAAGACATTGTGGGTTGCTAAGTTTGTTAAAAATAATGACAATTCGATGATGGGAGTAAAAGCTGGAAACCAAATTAGGAAAAGACCAATTGTAAAAAGTTGGAAGACTATAGCTATGCCTATTTTGACAAGTGGTTCTAAACCGGTAGACTCTTGACACACATTAGGAAATATTTTTATAATCATAATCTTGCAATTGGCATTTCTTGTGAATTTCAGGGTTTTTTTTTCTGGTGAAACCTAGTCAGATTGTACCAAGAAAAAACACCTGGCAAAATGCAAGTGATGAAAAAATGATCCTTAAACTAGGACTTTGTCATGACAACTGTGTAGTTTCTAACTAGAGTGCTAGAAGTGCTATAAGAGTCCCTTTTACCAAGCGTCGTCTCGCCAGCTCACGCAAACAATAAAATTGTTAAGCGATTGTTGTTCCTGTTGAGTTGCCAGTTGTAGTGAAGGTTGCACCAGTGTTGTGGAGCCCTCATCGCCAAGGTTTGGCCATGGTAGTTGTTGCTTCTCACCATTGCTGCACAACCAAGACTTCTAAATTTTGCCACTTTTGCTCCTTGCAACTTTGAGATGTAGCCAGTCCTACCATTGTAGAAACAGATTTGTGCGTCAGATTTTGTAGCCATGCACCGCTCCTTATTGCCAAAGGAGAAGTAAGGTGTTTAGGGTAGTGAATATAGCACAGAGCAAAACTGCAAAAGTGCAAGACATTCGTCTTCTAGTTGAGAGAAAATTAGGATGGCAGAGCATTGAGAGCAAATTTTGTGAAAGATGTGATGTTTATGAGCATTGGACAAAGGGTGGATTGCAATTAAGGATGCTGGTGTATTGGATTTTTTTGGTAGCTATAATGTTTGCTATGGAGAGTTCAAGTGGCGGCCATTCAATGTTAGATCAAGGTCATGTGATTTCAGATGCTTGGAGTCATGAAGGTTCTGTTACTCTTGTGCAATTTGTAAAATGTGGCTTGACTGGCTTCCCTTCTGCAATTGGGTGTAATTTTTCAAAGTTATTCTTGTTAAATAGTGCACATAGTCATTGTTATTACTTTCTTCTTCACTATGAAGTATTAGGGTTTGGTTGTTTCTTCTCATCTACTCATTTTGCTAGGGTTTGCTGCATCAGATCAAGTTTGTGACAAATCATGGGCATGTTGGACAAGCAAATGGTGGAGGTGGATGTTGCCTCAGGATCTTCCGACATCTCAGATCCGGCGAAGTTGGTGCGGGCTGTAAGCATGACACGACGAGCTGCCAAAAAAGCAAAAAAACTTTGCAAAAAAGCCCTAGCTACAAAGAAGAAAGAGATGAAGGGCAAGATGCCAATAGCAAACAAACAAAAGAAAAAAGCTTTGGAGAAAGTCACATTGCAAAGGTGGTACGGGAGTGGGCAGATGTTCCTAGTAGGCTCCATCACCAGCATCTCCCCAGACTGCAACCTTCAGGTTTTTATTTCCCATTGAGTTGATGTCCTACTTTTGTGTATACATGTTGAAGCAAAGTAAACCATCAATTGATACTTTATTCAAATTATTTGTTATTGCTACCTTGCATTGCCAGGGACTCTCTATCTTTTGGGTGTTTTTTTTGTGACAAACGAGCTTGGTAATGATACACTACAATGCTAACTTAATCCAATTATCTGCACTATCCCTGAATTGAAGTGTAAGTAAGACTCATGCATTATGACTTGTAATTTAGACTTTTTCTCTTTTCAATTTTATTTATAGATGTCACCCTTATTTTATATCCTTGTTGTTTTAAGATTGGAAGTTTAGAACTAGAATTGCAATTTATGGTTGAATTGATTTCGATTTTCTTTTGTTGGTGTTCAATTGCATTGTAATTGACAATTTAACACAACTTTTATAATATTGTCATTGTTGTGAATAATATTTGATGATGAAATTAATAAGCAAGGTATCCAAATCTAATTAGTCTTTTGCAAATGACTAATATGGTTTTAGATTATGTTTGAAAGTTAATTTTGTAATGTGCATGATTAATAAAAGATATACTTTAGAAGTTTGGAATTGAAACCATGGATGGATTAATAAATCAACCAAATGGGAAACCAAACAATACATTGATCAATTAATTAAACATAACTAATTGATTAATGAACCAAACAATACATAAATGATTGATCTAACTTATTATCCAAATAGTTCATTGATACAAGAACCATATATATAGTCAACTGGTCAAATTGCTTAACAATCCATTGAAAAAATAACAAAACAAACAAAATAGCTTATTAACCAAGTTGCATTGACCAAGTTATTAATCAATTCATTAATCAAATTACTAATCAATCCATTAAATATTAAAGGAAATAGTTGTCCATTGATTGATTAACTAAATTGCCTATTGATCCTTTGTTTTTTGAACTGAACAATTAATTTGATGAAACATGATCAATTAATTGCTGGGTATGTAGCATGATGAATGTGATCCATTAACTTACTTGTTAGGTATGCAACTAGTGGGAACCTCTTCAAACTTTGCTAAACAATTCTGAAATTTTACATAGCTAAAAGCATAGTCAATAGGTTATTTTTTGGTTTTTAGACAATTGTTTATGTGGCCTTCTTTTCAAGAAGGTTTTAAGTTGTCTGGCTCTTTAATTTGAGAGGCTTTAATTGAAGGAAGTCAATTTTGAGTACACAATATTGGATATGTAAATTTTGTATGCAATTTTTGTATGCAATGGCTTTGCATGATATATGAAATGAGGTTTTAGAAGTTGTTTGGCAATGGTATAGAGTGCTTTTATTATAGTTTGGCATTTTTTTTAACACATTTACCTTAATTTTTGTCTATAGACTTGAAGTCATCCATTTTTTTTGGAGGAAATTGGACATTTAATTGCTTAAAAAGACAACCTTGTTAGTTGATGTAGTTTTTTAAGCATTCAAGATTCGTACTTGATCTTGGAGTTGGTATTTTATTTTATCAACATTGATGCATGAACTTAATTGAATTCTTAGAGAAAGAGAATTAGAATCAAATTAGAATTAAAATTTGAACTTTGAATGTTCCATAAACTAAAAGAAGACATTCATTAAAATGTACACTTCATCTTCTTTAGTCTTACCACCTAGGGTGTATTATTTTGAACTAAGACAAATTGAATGTTTGATTAATGTGTCCAATGTATGTCCATTGTCTTTAGTGTGGTAATATATTCTAAGATGCTATTTTAAAATAAAGTTCATATTGAAAAGATTTGAGAGCAAGTGATTTCATTTCGAAAAACCTAAAAAGTTGTCTAATGAGAGATATAGGGTCTAGAAATGAAGAAAACTTTGTTTTCAAGGCTCTTCAAGTGAAATTTAATTTGACCAATAGTATAAGTTCAGATTTTGAGTAGCTTAATATAGGGTGCATGTAGTTGTGGCCTTCCTGTAATTTTGCCTTCGCATGATCAAAACCTAAATTTTGATTGTGAACAATTATAAGAAATACTCACTTGTTTTGAATAGGAATTAAATTAATCTTTACATTCTATACACATATTTACTATAACTATAAAGAAATTTTCTAAAAGTTGATAGGATCATAAGAGATGCAAAGAAGATTACATAATCATCAAATGTTTGTTTATGTGTTGTCAAAGATGAATTGGAATGTAGTGTTTCACACTTTTGAATTCTCACCTCAATGGGTCTAGCTTTTTGAACTTGGTGAGAGAATTGGTCCAAAATTTTATAGCTATTCCAAATTCTTGTAGCAAACACATCCCATTTACTAACATCTAAGATGACCTAAGATGACACCTAAGATTATTTGTTTATTTCAAATATATGTTATCACCAAGGTTTAGGTTTCCATTGTCTTGATTAATTAGACTTATTTACTTCAATATTTATATATATATATATGAATAGTATAAATATATTGCAATTATTCTTGTTGGTGTAGGTACAATTGCAATCCAGGAGTGCAACCCCCTCTGTTGTCCAAGAAGATATTTGCTTACTATCTTCAATTCCAGCATTAGTACCTGGGATTGATGACTTTAGCCATGAGAATGATTTATTGGCACACATGTTATTGGCTGATGATGGGAGTGATGATGAAGTCATCTTATTGCAAAATGAGAAGAAAAAAGGGAAGGAAACTCGAACTGCGGGTGAGTTGCTAGTTGTAGAGGCACAACAACGATATGATAGACATCGAAAATTCAAGGCAATATGGCAAGTACAATTTACATGGGCTAAAGGGGTCATGGCAGAAGATGGAATCTTGCACATGGTGAAGTGCATCCCTTGTAGTGCCATGGAGAAGAAACTAGTCTTGATGGCATCCAAATCCGACACATTATTCAAACATGATGGAAAGAGGACAGCTAAGAAAGATATGCATTCTATGAAGAAAGGGCAGTAATATGTAGCTTCACAGTGCATTAGTGCAAGCATCGGAAGAATTTGAAGTTGTACCAAGCATGGCCTCCTCTTTCCATTGCTTAAGCTATTCAATTGAGTTCTTCAATTGAACATGTGAAGAAGCATGTACAATTTGCAATCTTATTCCAGATTTTATCTGATGGACGCCCCATGCAAGAATATGAGAACCGTTTTTTTCTTTACAAGTTTTTGAAGATGTCTAATCTGCCAACAATTCATTGGTCTAATTCCAATGGATGGATCCTAGCTGAATATATGTATAAACAGGTTACTAGTGAAATGAAGCTGAAAGTTAAGAATGCTAGGTTTCTTGCTTACACATTTGATGAAGTGACCAGTGTTGACAATGGGAGTTGGATCAGTGTTCACTTGTATATAGTGGAAGATTGAGTTTGTGTTCCACTTCTGGTGTATTTGCAGAAGATAGAAGAGGCTTCTATGGCAGAAAACCTTGTAAGAATCATCATGGGGGCTGTGGCAGATGGTGGTGACTTAGATCGTCAAACTATAGCCTCTAAATTGTTGAGCTTTGGGCCTGATGGTGCATCTGCCATGGCTGGTTGTAGAACTGGTGTTTCTATCCAAATTGTGGAGAAATATGCTCCATTTCGCACTCCACAACATTGCCTAGCCCATAAGTTGAATCTGTCACTTGAAGCTTTGAGTAAGCTGCCTCTATTCCATAAAGTGGAGATGTTGCTAAGGGAGTCTCATTCCTATTTCTACAAATCATCCAAGAGATATATTGAATTTAGAAAATTGGCAGAAGTTACAAAAATAAAAGGTCTTAAACTATTGCAGAATGTGAAGACAAGATGGGTAAGTCTCATTGAACCAATGAGGAGGATCCTTTCAAAGTACCGCACTCTAATTCTCAAGATGTATGAGGATTTAGTAGACAATGAAAAGATTGAGGTAAGTATAATTTTATAAGTCCGTTGTTTTTATTTTTTAATTTTATTTTCTTGGTTTGTTTTCAAATTCATAGCTAACTTTAATATTAGTTCTTGCCCTTATTTCTTGGTGAAATTGTTTCGATTACAAATTTAAATCCTTTGTTCATTCTTGCAGCCATGCTTGAAGCTGCTTCTAGATCCATACACAGTTGTGGGGATGAGTGCTCATCTCCCCCTAATAGAGTCTATGGAGGTCTTAATGAAGATAGCACAAGGGAGGGACATTTACATTGTTGATTTTGTATCAGCCTTCACAACTTGCATGGGTGATCTCAGTGAGATGTATGGGGTTGAGTCTACAGCTTACACAACTTCAAAGTTTTGGTCTTTGAACCAAATCCTTCAATTCAAGCATGAGTCCATCCACATGTAGTCGTGTATAGATATGGAGAATCCAAACTCTCCACCAACACTAGTGTTTGTTTGTGACAACGTCCAATATTTGCTCGTCAAAATGATGAAAAGCTTAATCATGCTGCATAGGACAATGTTGTAGCAGAAGTGAAGGTTGATGTTTGCCGTAAGTTTTCTCTTATTCTTATACTTGTTAATTTGGGCTTAATTCTTGAAGGTCTCATTTCTTTTATTAGTTCACTAGATGGTTCTATTGTACAAATGTTGATATACATCTTCTTATGTCTCAATTTTTTTGCTAATTCAGCTGATGGTTCTATTTAATAAGGGTTGATATACATCTTATGTTTCTTGGTTCTTCAATATATTTTCTTAAAGGTGTTGTAAGTTTTTGTTAGGAGGTGTATTTGTTTTGTGTATTTTAACTTTCAAGGTCCCATTTCTTTTATTAATTCACTAGATGGTTCTATTTTTCAGGGGCTGCTTTGCATCTAAACAAAGCTATTAAAGCGGTTTCCTTCTCATGGGCTCATGAATGCCATGGGAATATTGTATCCACAATATTGGACAACAAAAGTGAAGTCAGAGGCCATTGAGATGAACTTCCCAAAGCACTTGCGAGTATTGGTTGATTTTTATGGACATGGACGGATGGTAGGAGCAAATGACCTCCAAGTGCTTGTCCCACCCGTAATTGACCGAGACTTGATTATGTGCCAACAACGTGTTTTCAAGACAGCAATGCGAGCAAATTCAGTTGGAGCCATGCAGCCATTATTTGTGGTGAATCCTTTGATTGCTCTATGGAAGCAACTTGATGCTGCAACTTGCCTCACTGGTGAATTCTTTGAGTTTTTTAAACTTGCAGAGATGGCACTTGTGCATGTTTTGGGGAGTGTGGAGGATGAGCACACCTTCTCAACCTTAAACTTCTTCAAGTCCAAATTGAGGAACAACCTTGAAGATCACCTACAACTTGTTTGTGGGAATGTTTTCACAACGCATCTTTACACTTGAAAACTTCCCATATGATGCTACCTTCATAGATTGGCTACATGGAGGACAAAGATCTCGATCTGGCTTCAATTCTTAGTGTAGTGTGTAATTCCTCTCATTTGGCATTGCTAGCTTGAGTGGCTTTAAGGCTTTTAGTGGTAGGAGGAGCATTATGTTTTCCCTTTGTTTTTGTTATTTCTGTTGGTTTTATGAGCTTGGAAGCTGTCATAGTTGAAATCACTTTCTATGAAGTAAGTTATGAATTTCTACATTTTCTTGAAAGGTAAAGTTTTAGTATGTCATGGATTTTATCTTCTCTTTTGAATAGAAAATCACACGTGTTTTATCTGTAGTAATTGTTTTCATTGTCTTTTCTTAGTAAAAGAAGTTATAATCTTTGATATTTTGCTACTTTTTAGTTTTAGGCTTGACCTTATTTACACTTTGGACTTGATCATCAAAATGCATTTGTTTGTTTCAAAGGTGTAGGTTGTAGTATTTACATTAATTAGTATATGAGATGTGAAGATGTAAGGCTCAAATGTAGTAGAAAGTGCATTTACATTGATGGGTTTTTTTTGCCAGTTCACTTTTGAATGTGTGACTTTTACTTGTTTTTGTTGCTATAATTTGTTTGACAAAAGAATTTGTTTTGCCATTTAAGCACTAAAATTGAAATTCAGTAGGCCACATTAACTTCCATCTTCTCCCTAATTATCGCCATAATTACTATTAGATTTTTATGACTCTCGCCATAGCTTAGCCTTGGCAAAAAAAAATAGCCAAAGTGGCTCCTCAAAAACTACTTAGATCACCATCTTCGTCCTACTTAGAAAAATAGCACATCGCCAATTTTTCATTTAAAAAGAAAATATAATCGCCAAAGTAGCACTTTCTCAAATGTGAAAAAAAAAAAAACATTGGTGAATTTTACAATCCGATTGGAATAGTTTACCTCCTAGAGTTCGAATCCTATACTAGGATTTATTTAAATTAGGAAAGAGATAAAAAAATTCTTCTACAAATATTAATGATCTCATCACAAAACTTGAAAATAATTTCTAATATTATCCCTAATTAAAATAAAATTTTGTGTACAATGGATATTGAGTCTTTGATTTATAGACAAAATGCAATAGGATTTTTGAGATTATCAATGTTAGTAGTAGAAAGTCTATAGTCAAAAAAACATTTACCACAGTTGGACAACAATTTAGATGGGGATGATTTTTTATATTTGACAAGCTAAGAATCACATTGTAGAAATTTCAGTTGATTTGAACACGGACATATTGAATAATGTGAGTTGAGAATTTACTACCATAAATCTATATTTCTTTGGATTTGTGAAAGGCATTGGTTTGGATACAATAGAATTTTGAAGGCAAATTTGGATTTGAAGGTTAAATAAAGCTACATATTAGTTATTCCCACAACAAGAGCTACATGCTTTTCTAGACCCAATTGCAAACCTTTGTAACAATGTTTATACATGTAGTGTTATTTTTCACAATAAATATAGTAAGAATAGACACCTTATTAACAACATTAACTATGAGAAGAAGAATGTTTGTAGACCTACACCTCAAGTCTTCACTTCAAATCATTCACTTGAACTAAAAAGGCCCAATAAGACAAATACTAGATAGGCTCAAACACTTCGCCTGTATTGGCTAAACCCTTTGAATTTTAAAATTTTATGTACACTCTAGCTAGTTGAGATTGGAATTGGCTATAGAGCCATTTCTTCCTCAATAGATTTCCCCCACACATTCAATTCAAGGTATAATATCTATTCATGTAAATATTTTTTCACAATTTTATATCAATTTTTGACACTATGAATGCTTACCCAATTTTTCTATATTTTCAAAAAGAGTCTTGAGTTCACAAGTCTATTTTGTGAGTTTTTGTGAATAAACAAGTATTGTGACATTAGAAAAGGCAATATAGAAGAAAAACATGAATACATAAGTTCATTTCTTTGAATTTTTGTAAAAAAACAAATGACTTGATATTTGAAGAAATTGTCTTGAAGAGTTGCAAGCACACATGAGTATTCAATACTAGAGAAAATGAACATAAATGAATCTATTTTCTAGGGTTTCCAAATGAAAAACAAAAGATATAATATTAGACAAGTCTATACATTAAAAATTGACCTTCTTTAGTCCCCAAATACTAATATTTCTTTGTAGCAATGAAAGGATCAAGGATTTGGCAACAATTATTTAATGTATGTTACAATTAGAAGATTATGTAGTGAATGTGCAATCTACCCTTTTAAGTACAAAAAATAGACATAGCTATTAATTACAATAGTAGAAAGATCAAAAAATAGGAAGTTGAAATAGGTGTAAATCACTACAAGGGAAACTGTGTCCTATTTGACAAAAAAATTGACATAATTCTGTCAATTCTATTGTAGATTAGGAGCCCCTGATTTGCACACTTAATTGACAGAATTCTGTCAATTTGGCTGTCGATTCGGACAAAGATACACATCAACAAATCTTCCTCTCATTCCTTTGCCACTGTGGATTTTTTAATTTCCACGTCATTTAATCCAAAAAAATATTTTCTAAAGATTTAATAAAATAGTTGAAATTTTATCAGATGAATGATAAATTTTTAGATGAGATACTTTTAGATGATTTAAGTTTAAAATCTTTTTTATCAACTTTCTAGAATGTTGACCAAACAAATTGAGAACATGGAGTTAATTTATTTACTAAATTGTTTTCCTCCATGAATCATTTGTATTTCATAAAATGTATGGGGAAAAGAAGCTCTTTATATACACATATGGAGGTAGGAGGTCGACCAACCATATGGGATATGTGATTTTTTAAAGTTGTGAGTTCATAGTGAAGTTAGAAATCCGTAATTTTGTAATAAAACTAAGATTTTAGACCTCATTTGAGCACAGTAGAATGTCTTTTTTCAAAAAAATTTGAACTAAGACTAGTTAGAATATGAATTGGAGTTTCAAGTTCAAAAATAATTTTTACATTTCAAGTTTTCAATCAAAAGTTATAAGCAGATTTCAAAGAGGAAGTTTCAAAAAATATAATAAGAACAATTTCAAACACCTCTTTGAAATTTCATAACTTTTGATTGGAAATTTGAAATGTCAAAAGAATTTTTGGATGAAAAACTTGAGTTTATTTTCTAACTAATTTTGGTTCAAGTTTTGAAAAAAAACACATTCTTCTATGCCTAAATGAGGTCTGAAGTTCTACTTTCAACACAATTCCTATTTCTAACTTAACACATTAAGTTAGAAATAGGAATTGTGTTGAAAGTAGAACTTCAGACCTCATTTAGGCATAGAAGAATGTGTTTTTTTTCAAAACTTGAACCAACATTAGTTAAAAAATAAACTCAAGTTTTTCATCCAAAAATTCTTTTGACATTTCAAATTTCCAATCAAAAGTTATGAAATTTCAAAGAGGTGTTTGAAATTGTTCTTATTATATTTTTTGAAACTTCCTCTTTGAAATCTGCTTATAACTTTTGATTGAAAACTTGAAATGTAAAAATTATTTTTGAACTTGAAACTCCAATTCATATTCTAACTAGTCTTAGTTCAATTTTTTTTGAAAAAAGACATTCTATTATGCTCAAATGAGGTCTAAAATCTTAGTTTTATTACAAAATTACGGATTTCTAACTTCACCATGAGCTCACAACTTCAAAAAATCACATATCCCATATGGGTTGGTCGACCTCCTACCTCCTCATATATATAGGGAGTTTCTCTCCCTTCAAGACAAATAATGTTAAGGTGTTGATGGTGAATGGTTGAAGATTGCAATGATGTATAATTTCTTATAAAGTTAGTAAATGGTAGCTACATCAAGAATATTGACAAACATTGCAATATTGACTATATTAACAAAAAACAAAATTTCACAAGTCATGGTTGTCATTTCAAACATGTGGTTGTCAATTCCCTAGATTAGGGCCCATTTCCCTTGTAGTGAGAGTGTGACATATTAATAAGGATAAACTTCATGGATTTTGTAGATTAGGGCCCATTTCCCTTGCAATGAAAGTATGACATATTAATAAGGATAAACTTCATGGATTTTGTAGATTAGGGCCCATTTCCCTTGCAGTGAAAGTGTGACATATTAACAAGGATAAACTTCATAGAAAAGGAAGACTTCTTGAGCAACTATCTTGCCCTCTCCATGTATTTAGATTTACACAAGAGTGATTTCAAATTCAATAGATTGGATGAAGAGGTCAATGTCTTTTAGTTTCTTGACCAATCAACTTCAAATTGCCATAAAAATAAATTTGATGTATAGATTTGGAATATAGATAATAAACTAGACTTATTGTACTTCACTTCATTAGTTCATATAAAAAAACAAAATCATCTTCAATTCTAAAATGACGTTCTCTATGGTAGTTCAAAAGGACAAGTAATTTTGGACAAATGAAAAAAACAAATGAGACTACTACATTCAATGGTCAAGGTCAATGAATTTTAAAAAAAAATAGATGCCAAATAATGGGGAAATTTATTCAATGAATTTTTTAAATATTTTTGCATATACTAGAAGGGAATATTGCAAAATATCAACAAAATATTTTTAATTTTTGGAACATCAAAATTTTTTTGGCAAAGAATGTTGACCTTGGCCATTGAGTATACTAGTTTGGGGGGATGGAAGAGAATAAGCTTAACCCCTAAAGGTTTTTTGACTATGTTTTCACCAAAACTGCTCCAAAACTGCCATTTCTAATACAAGTGCAATTTTTTTTTTAAACACATTTTTGACTCATGTAACTGTAGGATCTTGTAGTAAGGTGGTTTGTAAACATGTGGAAAAAATTTCAGAAATTTTCACCGTGTAGATTGCAAGATATAAGCATTTGAATTGACAAAAATTGTTTTTATATCCCTGCGAAAATCCGGGCAGCTGCACTTCACAAGGTCACATTTGTGTGAAAAAAAATTCAAAATGGTGGTTATTCTTTGAATTCATACTTCAATGCAAGTTGGCTACATTCTCAAAAAAATTCAAACCATTTGGAATTGTACAACATATAGGAAAAAATAAGTAAGTAGAAAGAAGTAAAAAATGAGCCAAAATACTAAATTGTGAACATTTTATTCATGGAATTGAAAATTTTCAATCCCAATGGTTAAAATGTTTTAATAAACAATCTACACCTTTTGTTTTTATTTTTTTTCAAAAATATGAAAAATTGAATTAAATGAAGAATTTCAAACTTTTTTTGTACTGTAGAGATTCTGTAACTGGCCGCAAACTACCCCAAACTCAAAATCTTCATAACTTTTGACTCATTGATCGGAATGGATTGATTCAAAGCTTCTCATGTCTGTATAAACCTAAAGAATCAATTTGAAATTTTACTTCTTAAAAAAATGTTTTTTTGAAAAAGTTTTTTCAGCTGCCCGGATTGCCCGCCGAGTAAAGAAAATAGCATATCCTGCCATAACTTTTTAACCGTGAAGTCAAAAGTTATGAAAATTGTTGGGCCTTAAAGCTACTCCTCGGGCACACATTGTATTAAAATTTCAAAGAAAAAAAATAAAAACTCTATCCGTAGTGAGCTGCCCAAAAAATTTATAATCTCAAAAAACGTTGTTCAGGGCTTTAGGGGTTAAAGTAGAACTACCTAATACTACCATTTACCCAATTCCACCACCTACAAGATCCTCCCATTTCTGTCAATACCCCATGCGTAACCTCAATCTTAATAACCCTTTATGATGATGGCAATGCATTTAGGGAGCAGACATATTAGCCTATTGCATGAGATGTTTTTTTTGCTAGTTAGAAGATTGTGAGTTCCCGACTGTGGGGAATTGCCACGTATGCGATTTGATGTGGCCAAGAGACTGCCACATCAGATAATAATATTTTAATATTTTAAAATTATTATTTTTTATTATTTTTTTATTTTTTATTATTTATTATTATTTTTATTTGATTGTTTGTAGCATTGGGAATGGGCCTAAAACAATCTTCTAATCCTTAAAAAAACATCTAATGCTTAAAGAAGGGTATAACCATGTGTCAACAAGGATTCATTCCCCTTTTATCATTTCACCTTTGAAAAATGACAAAAAATACTTTTCCTGTCAAAATGTCTTCATTTTTTTCACAAATGACTTCTTTCAAACTTTTCAGTTTCTCAAAAATATGAGAACTGACAAATAGCTTCTCCAAAGTACCTAGATAGCAAATCTGTATAGGAATGAACTCGGTTGGCGAGAGAGCCAAGAATGTGATATTAAAGAAATTCGGCGATTTCTAGGGCTTGGCGCGAGACTCGCGCTCGCGCTTCGAAAGCTCTCTGTAAGCACCAAAGCCGTAGGTCACGGCCGTCGCAACAGACCTTATTACTTCTGCACGTTGTTTCTCAGAACCGACAACCCGCACTTGTGGATCACTCAACGTGCAGGGAGCCTGCCCACGAACCACACCACGAAACCAATGAACCCCCAATTCATAAAATTAGCCTAACAATTCGCAAAAAAATAGTGCTCTAACTATATATAGACAGACGGAACAAGTCTTCGTCCAGCCCCAGTGACGACACAATCAATTATGCAATCGATCAAATTTCCCTTTTGAATTTTATAAACAGAGCAATTCCCGCTCCTCTCCACTCAAAATTTCCCATGAATGAATTTTTCATCCTTTTCTGGCCTTACCAGCAATTGACCAGATCGGATCCCACAGCCAGCCCTGCCATCAATCACGACCAAGTCCCGCCACAGAACTAAGTGCCCAACCCCAGATTCCGGATCCCGTTGCTCGAGATTCGATCAAAAGCATCCAAATTCCATCTACCTTAGCTAGATTCATCTCTTTGATTAGAATGGTGGAACACTCAGTTTGAAATCAGTTTGAATGTTCCTTGGCTGGGGAGTGGGGACGGAAGTTAAGTTCGGTTGGCACGTGAATACGACGCAACCGTAATATCGCCGGAAAGCCGGCTGCATGAAGGGAGATTTTCATGTAAGGTTGTGGGTCCCTGGAATTCCATCAATCAAGGAAAGTTTGCGTCTCAATATTGAAATTGAATTCTGAAATTGCGTTCTCGAAATTGGGGCCCATGGCCGGTTCCTCAATGGGCTACTTCACACGCTTTCATCAGTTTGTTGGGGATCTGAACACGCCTCCATCACTTCTTCGTTTTCGCTTGTTGGCACGCTTGTTGTGACGGTTTTGTACTGTTAGGTTTGATTGGTAGCGTTGGTGAAGCTTGCTGGCGTCCTGTGGAGTGCACATTTGCGCGCCGTAGCCAGCGCATTTGCTCAATTGTTCTCGTTCTACGTGTCTCTCTCAGTGAATTTCTGTTTTTCTGTGAACTTCTCGTGAGGTCCTGGCTATGGCATTCTTCGGTTAGGGTTTGGGAATTTTGGGGGGGCGGATACGTTCAAAGATGAAGCCTGGGTGGGATTTTCTCTACTGGTTCGCAGGCGCTGTGTGGCGGCGACTCATGCGGTGGATCGCGAATTGCCTCAACACGGCCGTCATCGTGGCCGACGCCCTTCGGGAGGGGGACATTGAGCTCCTTCGCGTTGCATAACTTTGCATAACTTTGCAAAACTTGTAAGCAATTCTTGTAGGGAATTCTTTTGAACTTCCGTGAACTTTGTATTGTAACATGTCGTTTTTCTTCAAGGTTTATCAGGGGTGTTGGATTGCAAGCCTTCCGTTTCGTAGTCAGGTGATTCTCAAATCTGTAAATGTGAATTTTGCACATGCGGGATGGTATTTCGATGAGAGTTTCGAGCTCAGAAAGTGCACATAGCTTCAAATAGAGAGAAAGAAAAGTCTTGCCTCCGTGATTCAGAATTGCACAAGGCTTGAAATGGAAAGAAAGAAGAGAGTCGGGCATTTGAACTCAGAAGTGCACAAGGCTCAGAATGGAAGAAATAAGAGTCTTGCAGTAGAAGTTGCGCGCTGTTGTTTTGCGACGTAGTGAAGGAATTTTTTTACTAGTTTTTTTATAAGTAACTTCCGATTCTGATGTAGAGGCTGTAGAAGTCAATATTTTTCATGGATAAGTAGCATTCAGTTAAACGTCATCTGGACAGTAACATTTTTTTTTTCTTGTGGGCGGGGATCATGGTGGAGGACGCTTTTTCATAAAGCGGCTGAAACCTGAGAGGTGCACGTTGCACTCAAATCTCTGTATTATCACCTTCTCTAATATCACTTTCTCACTCATTTTGCTCCCTCAGTGTCATGTTATATACTACGTATAACATTTTTGAACATGAAGAGTGGGGTGCCCCTTCTACAGTGGTATTGTAGAAGAGAGACACACCCGTGGAATTCAAAGGAAGCCACAATTTAGCCCTTTTCAACAACAGAAAATAGACTTTGTCTGGTATTTTGTCAAACGCATTGATTCAGTTTGTCCTCTGCTTCAGCTGTGCTAGCGATGTGTTAGCGATATGTCAACATTGGAGGTTTCTCACTGTCAGTTAGCCTTCAAATTTTTGCATGAAGGAGGCGATTTTCTATTGAGATCCAGTGGTCAGACTTTTTTCTTAACATGCCTAGGGACTTCAAATTTGAAACAATCTTTTAATATATCTGAGGGATTCCGTAGAAGCCACTTTTTTTTTTTAACTTACGATCTCTAGGTGTACAAAATGAGTTTTAGAATACTCTTTGATTGTTTGCAATTTTTGTTGACCTAGTAGTACTGTAATTTGCCATTCGTGTCCTTGTGATAGGATTTTGTTTCTTGGTTTGTGTGACTAACTAACAAGACTGTGTTGATTGTGGATTTGCCATCCAGTCAATTGTAATGAAAAAGCATAATACCTATTGTAAGTGAGGTTCAAGAAATACACTGTAGTGAAGTTTCAATCCGCTTGTAACTCTCAGTGCGTGACATGCTGAGCGTCCATTGGAAATCAACATCTTGTAGCTTATTACACCACTTGCAGTAAGAGTATGATGAAACATATGGCTTTGCCCACAGCAAGATAGAGGATACTATTTGCTTCACTTTGAGCATTTCTTACTATTATTTAAGTGTGGGCTTTTCACTCGGGAATTGCTGAATAAAGCTCACTGGAGAGATCTTTTTGGTTACAGTAGTCAAATCTATTGAGATCAAATGTCCATATCACTATGTATGAATTTCTTATGCAATTTCAATTGCACAAATCGTGATTACACAAAGCAAAGCGCGTAGATGAAGTGCTGCTGGTAACATGGGTTAGAATTAGGAGATGACTCTGAGAACCCTAAAACCTAAACAGCCCTAAACCCCAACTAATCTAAACCTAAACCTTGAAGTGATGACTCAAGAATCTAACCCTAATTGACCCTCAGAAGTTGTTGAGGTTTAGATTCTTGAGTCATCACTTCAAGGTTCAGGTTTAGATTAATCTTAGTATCCCGTAACGTTACTCAATGAAACCTCTGAATTGCATTCCTAAACAATTTGTCTCTGTTTGGTTTGAAAAGTGAATTCAAAAGGAGTACTGGACTAATTGGATCAAGTTGTTTTGTTTTTTGTCTTGATAGGTAATGGACACGTTGCCCGTTTTATAAACAGCAAGTGCTCTTGCTTCTTCAAGAGATGACTCACAGAATGGTGGGGCAATGGATGGCAAGAACGAAGGGTGACCGCACTCAACTTGCAGCTCTGGAAGATTATTGTTTTCAGCCAAGTCACCTACAAAAACATCGAGAACAGACAATGGGCTGAAGGCTTGGCTGTTTCAAAGAAAGAGATTGGAAGCTCACTGCCATATTTCAACTGCGATGAGCACAGAGTTGTCAAAATTTGTGAGCTCAATTATAATCACAGATTTATCATTTAGAGTGATGGCTGTAAGAAGTATGCACAGAATTATACACTAGTCAATGAAAACACCCATTAATACTCATTAATTTTACAGGTTGGACGTTTAGGATTCATCAATTTTATTGTTATTTCTTTATAACAAATTTCAGGTACATTTCATAGCCAACTTTGTGATTCTTTTACTTCAAATTGGATTACTCTCGTGTTGTTTCAAATGAGCCATGTGAACTGGCTATGTTCTCATCAAATCCCCTGTCTTCATTATCAGGGCTTTTGCTGTAAATTATTATCAGTTAATTAGCATCCAGGAAGTCAACTGGAAATTCATTTTTTGTAAGCTCTCTGCAATTGAGCTTGGATACCTTTGTTGCCCACAACTGAATTCTTGTCTTGTAAAGATGTTTGTAAGTTTGGAAAGGCTGCAAGGTCTTGGTATGGTCTTAATTCCCTGAATTCAATCTGCATCATTGTATGAGATTTGGTCCAAGACTTGGGAGTTGTGAGTCTGAATTTCATTCTTAGTCCTCATGAATGGCTTTATCCTTATAATGTTCCTAAGGACAAAATGTGTCTAATGAATGACATATCATGAGGTTCACCTAGAAATAAAGATCATCTGGAAAATGGATCAAATTTCAATCAACAAGTTGAGGCACTTGAGTGATAGGTTTAGTCCTTTCATGGTTCAATTTAATCCATAAAGGATGAGCTAGTGATTGTGGAAATCATTCCTTTTGGCATTGTGTGAATAGTAGGTTTAAATAAATCCAAAAGCATTCATTGGAAGTCAAAATATTGTGCAAGACCTCATGTTTTCATAGATGAATACTTGCACTTTTGTTCTACACAAAAGGATTCTCTATCATTCAACAACTAGAAAATGGCCACCATGTTGCTTACAGGTTAATTACATGAAAATGTTAAGTATTCTAAGAGGTGATATATGTGAAGATTTACATAACATTTTCTTAAGCTCCACCCAAAGATCTGAATCCATCATTTTGATTCTATTTTATCACATGCTGATAGGGTGTTTCCATATTGGTTTGTACATGTGCCAACAACATGGGAAAGAAATTGGAGGATAAATATGTTTTTTTGGAGTTGTATGGGAAAGAATAGAAGAATGTCCAACTCTTTAGGATCCAAGCAAGCATAAATGGATTGCTTTCACTCAAGAGATACTACATTACAAACCTTAACATTCAATAAAATTCAAGTTGAGGAAGGCCAACTAATCTTAGGGTAGTCAAAATAGGGTGGGTATACCAAAAATCACACTCTACCTATAACTACCATTATCACTCTACATACATCTCCAAAATCAATATGTACATATGTTGAAAAAATGATTTCAAAACATCTACCAAAAAATCTTTGCCCCTTCCTAACATTTGCATACCATATAAAAATGTTGCATTCTTTAAACCACCTCCTTTCACTTGCCAAGAAGAATATACAAAAACTTGATTAGTTTAATAAATAGTAAATAACTTAAGCACCACAAGTAGCAAAAAGTGATGGTTTCAGAGGTACCCAATTTAGGATGTGATGCTCATTTTGATTCTCAAAATGAAGGGCCTATATCATTCACATATTTTCTATGTGAGTTTCTTTTTTAACCCCTAAAGCCTTGAACCCCGTTTTTTGAGATTATAAATTTTTTGGGCAGTTCACTACGGATGGAGTTTTTATTTTTTTTCTTTGAAATTTTGATACAATGTGTGCCCGAGGAGTAGCTTTAAGGCCTGACAATTTTCATAACTTTTGACTTCCCGGTTGAAAAGTTATAGCAGGATATGTTGTTTCCTTTACTCGGCGGGCAGCCCGGGCAGCTGAAAAAACTTCTTCAAAAAAACTTTTTTTTAAAAAGTGAAATTTCAAATTGGTTCTTTAGGTTTATACAGACATGGTAAGCTTTGAATCAATCCATTCCGATCAATGAGTCAAAAGTTATGAAGATTTTGAGTTTGGGGTGGTTTGTGGCCAGTTACAGAATCTCTACAGTCAAAAAAAATTTGAAATTCTTCATTTAATTCAATTTTTCATATTATTGGAAAAAAATAAAAATATAAGGTGTAGATTGTTTATTACAACATCTTAACCATTGGGATTGAAAATTTTCAATTCCATGAATAAAATGTTCACAATTTAGTATTTTGGCTCATTTTTTACTTCTTTCTACTTACTTATTTTTTCCTATATGTTGTACAATTCCAAATGGTTTGAAATTTTTTGAGAATGTAGCCAACTTGCATTGAAGTATGAATTCAAAGAGTAACCACCATTTTGAAGTTTTTTTCACACAAATGTGACCTTGTGAAGTGCAGCTGCCCGGAATTTCGCAGGGATAAAAAAACAATTTTTGTCAACTCAAATGCTTATATCTTGCAATCTACACGGTGAAAATTTCTGAAATTTTTTCCACATGTTTACAAACCCCCTTACTACAAGATCCTACAGTTACATGAGTCAAAAATGTGTTTTAAAAAAAAAATTGCACTTGTATTAGAAATGGCAGTTTTGGAGCATTTTTTGGTGAAAACATAGTCAGGGCTTTAGGGGTTAATCAATTTAGAAAGGTTGTACCATATGATACTATTCAAGCTCAGTAGAGTCTTTTATCAAAGCATAAGATAAGTACACCTAAAATTATACGCTTTCTAAAACTGCATACTGACAAATTCTTGACTAAAATGTACTCCCACTATTTATGAGTGTTTATAATAGGTTTAAAAAACACCTATTTTTAGCAATTTGAAAAATCACAGTTTATTCATATGCTATTGAGAAAATGTGTTCTAAGAGAACCTAGAGTACTCTTTTGACTACCAACACAACCCCTCAAAAAGTTTTCATATATAATAATGGAAACTATTTTGATTTGTTTATTTGTGCAACTTTAGGTGTAGTTACCTTATCATTAATTGGCAATAGCACTGTTAAAATGCACATAAAGTAGGAACACCCATTAAAATGATTGTCCCAATGAGTGAGGCCTATGTTGGTACCCTTATCCATTCATTCAAGTCCCATTCTCTATAATATTAAAAACTCGTGAACTTAAATTACTCCTTAGAATGCCCATGCGTTTGGAAAAAGGTTGAATACAATTGGGAATGTCTCGGAGAATGTAATGAATAACAATTGAATTAATTGAATAGGTGATGTGGCTAGGAAGACATCCCTCAGAGACTATGTGGCCAAACCATGGAACTCATAGTCCAGGTTGTGTGCCATTTTTTTATATTGAAAAGTGCCATGCTCCTTTTGGGTGCTTTAGCTATATAGATATAAGTGCAACATATCTTGATGTCAAAGACAATTGCTACTAATTTAGCACACACTACCCTTGTCTCTCACTCCTTTAAGGCTCTATGTTTTCAACAACTATGAATGGTAATACAAATATGGTTGTTTACCACTTTAGAAAATCGTTTCCACTACTTCCTTGCCTCTCACAATCTGATTCATGTGCCAATATTTTTCTTGCTCTCTTGCGTAGTTCACTTAATTTTATTTCATCTTCATGTGTCAGTCTCAATTACTTGTCATTCAGTGCTAACTTCATCAAAAACGGGTGCTCCTACCTTATCACTCTGGTTTTAGCATTGACACACAGACATTACTTGACCTGCTTTGTAAGGACAGAGAGATTTTACTTGCAAGAACTTGTTAATAATCACAGCCAAAAGCAAGGGAACAAGTGGATGCAGCAGCTTCAGCCATTATTTATTTCCTCTGGTTGGAAGTTGGGAGCATACTAAATAATTTGTGGGAGTAAATAACTTCAACTTAACTTACTTGCAGCAGCTCCATGTCGTAAGTTATGCAGAAATTCTCAACAAACAAACCTAACTGGTACAGTCGAAACACCCAAAACCGTCAAAATAAGAAATTCAGCATAGTTGGAGGCAGCATTTTCTAAAAATGATGTTTTTCTAGTATTAGCAAGTGAAAATCATGAATATTTTTTAAAAAATAGATTTTTCGACTACAATCTGTAATTTCTACAAATTTTCAAAGTGTTGGCTCCCTAGACCTGTGAAACTGTCCTATAAGGTAGGTACACCCAAAAGCGCCAGTTTTTCTACTGTGCCTAGTTCCTGTTATGATGTTGTTCAAAATTTTTACAGTCTTGTTGGTAAGTGAAAGCGTGTTCCAACGCACCAAAGAACAGTGGATTTGGATACTGTATGCAAAAGTTATTAACAGTCAAAGTGTGTTTCTGAAAGCGCCATCTACAGTCTGGGTACATGACTGATTTTGAAAATCTATGCACGTTGTACAGAGCGCTTTAAGGTCAGGTGCCATTTTGGGTGTACCTACCTTAGGTGCCTCCAAAATTGAACCCTGCGAAAATCAGCACTCATCCAACCAGATTTTCCTATGTATCCTTCAATTGTGTCAGCAAATTACAATCACTCATATGGCTAACACATTAAGGGAACTCTACTGACACATTTAGGTGAATCTATTGTCCATTGCAAGGAACAGGCACGGGAATGGGTGTTTTGCCCTTAGCATGTGTAGAACTTACAACGAAATTTATTATGTCCATCATGTAATTTGCTCACAACTAAAAGAGCAGTGGAAAGTAAACCTAAGCTTAAATCCAAGACTTCATTGTTGGAAAGAAAAAAATTTACGCACACCCAAAGTGCATTGGACTCAAATGCATCATGAAAGGAAGGTATTGATTGCACAACATGTACACAATCAAAACATGAGAGCCTATGAAAACATAGATGCATTGGTTTGGGGTACATTTGGAGATAATACCTTGAAAATTCACAACTTAATAAACAATGTCCAAGTAATACATGCCAAGGTGTGTTGGCATTTACCAATAAAATATAGTAAGAAAATAATTTATATTCAAGATTAGAAGCTATGCTTAATTGGTAATTAGTGGCTATCATAGGTGCATTTACTTTAGCAAAAGAAAAACAAAAGTAGATTGAGATAGGTGAACCCAATACTAATGGCTAACCTAATACCACTCTGAAATGTGAAGCAGTAATTGATTTGAGAGTGAGAATCTACAATAATAGTGCATGTCTTAACTTCACATAGATTCTCAATCTTGAATCATACATTTGGATGGTATTAGCTTAATGGTTGGTATGGGGTTTGCCTACCTTAATCAAGCAATGAAAAAATTCTTAGTCTCCAATCTCCAATGGGTTCACATTATGAGAAATTTATGATGTGATATATAGCATTCAATCTCTTCAAAGTGAGTCATGACAATTGAGGTTATAGAAGATCCACCCATAACAAATCAAATAAGCTTAAGCAACTATAGATATGATTTGAAGTTATGCAAGGCAAAGCAAATATTTTCAAAGGTGTAGAGATCACTAGTAGAAACCCCCATTTAATGTGACAAGGCCTAATTTTTCTTGACAGATTTTGCTAGGCATCAAAAGTAACAACCCCTTTTTTATGTTAGCATTGATGTTGTGTTGAACATTTTTGTTGACATAAAAACACAGGTTGTTACTTTTGATGCCTAGCAAAATCCATCAAGAAAAATTAGGCCTTGTCACATTAAACGGGGGGTTCTACTAGTGGATAGAAATGATGGGGATTCCCAATCTTTTTGGTAATTTTATCACTTGAACTAAGACTACTTTGAATTTTGGAAGCCAAAAGTTGGTGTGGACCTATGTTGACTATATAGACTCTTCCAATTCCAATCATTCAAGAACTACTTTCCCACTAACTACTTTGGAACATATGTCATGTTTTTACTAGTCCCAACTTTAGAAAGGAGAAAAAAAAACATTCTAAACATTGGTTGGAAATAAGTTCTAGCTATGGATGGAATTAACAACATCATATAGGTCAAGTATGGGACTCTAGTTAGACATGGGTGGTCCTATATTAATGAAGTACTAGAAGCTTATAGCCTATTTCCAACCACTTAAGGAGTTTAGCATAGCTACTAGTTAGCTTAGGTGGGGAAAAAATTCTCATGCTAGAAAACACATTTCAAACAAATTTGAAATTGTTTATCATTTTTTTGCCTAAGAACAAAATTACTATGAATAATTTTGTGAAGATTTAGGTAAATCTATTCTTGTTATTCATATATGTCTAATTTTGACTATAGGCTAGTCAAGAAATCTGTAGTAAAGGAAACCTTAGAGTTTGAAACACAAGTGCCAATCTAAGGATGGTTTCACTAAGAATAGTTAAAAAGAAACAAAGCACCAAACTTCATCACCTAATCTTGTTTTGGTGCTTCAAGGAGTTTCATCTAGTGTTTTTCTTCAATCCAAGACAGCTCCTAATTTAGGGGGGGTTGGTTTGTTTTTTTGGTACCAGATTGCACCAAAAAAAGTTAATTTGGCTAAAAAAATGACAAAAATCTATGTTAGAAAAAAGATCTTGGATGATATTGCCACATTTTGGATTAAAATAGAGTTATTTTCATGTGATATGTACTATTGTGATATTCTCTATCCAATATGTGGATGAATGTTGAAAATTGGAGCACTACTATAACATTTTGTATTGCCACAAACTTTGGCACTTTGTAAAAAATGAAAACAAAACAAAAAAGACCCTACTCCTACGCCCTCATTGCTCACATTTTTTTTTTTGGGGGGGGGGGAGCTCACACTTTACTATTAACTTCAATGACTATCATTTTTTTTTCTATTTTTTTTACACAAATGAAATGGAATTTCATTGCCAAAATAGAATACATAAACACCATTCTCAAGTGGCCTAGTGGCTAGAAACACAAACAACACAAGAAACAACTTTTTCTTTTCTCATACAAACAGGAGACCCGCCCCATTGTAGAATTACAATGGCTATAGAAGATGGCAACCCATTTCTAATTAAACCCCATTTCCAATCAATAGGTTGTTTTCTTTCTGTGAAGGTAGGGTGTAGTTTCCAAAGCAATTGTAGCACATTATGATTGGTTGCAAGGCTCTCATAAATGGAACTAGTCCTTGGTTGGATTTACAATCAGCCTATATCACCATTATAGGTCGCACAGAATCTTCTACTCAAAAATTCATAGTAATTACAATTTTTATAATAAAAATTTGAAAAAATATGGCATCCTTCCAAATTCTATTTCTGTAAGGTAGAAGGCTCAGAAACCGCTCATCTAAGGGCTGGTTTGCATTTTTACAGTATTTCTTTAGATGGGAACATTTTTAGCTCATTTTTCAGATCAAGAAAAATTGATGGGAAATCTAGCCCAAGTGGTTTCATATTTTTTGAAACATTATTGAATTACTTATGAATTTTCAAAGGAGATGTGTCCTAGGTCCCTATTTATGTTCCTAGGTCCTTCATATAGTGTTCACTTGCAATTCTAAAGAAAAATGGGGAAAGCAAAGACAATGATTGGCTCTTGCAATAAAGAATGCTTTTTCCTTCACTTCATTCAATGACTCGTGAGGTCAATTTAAAAACTGCATCATGTCCATTCTACAACCAGTTATAGGGGCGGTTCTTAATGCCCAAACTGTTTTCGAGCCCTCTACCTTAATATGAGAAAAAAATTGCATTCAATAAAGCTACACACTACATATGTGTAATTGCTTAAGTGGTTGGAAATGGATTGGATACTCTATCACTCATTACTGTAGTCTGGAAAAGTTGACTAAGGTGGGTACACCTAAAAGCGCCACTGTGTCTAGTTCTTGTTATCATGTTGTTCAGATTTTCATGCAGTCTTGTTGGCAAGTGAAAGCATGTTCCAACACACCAAAGAACAGAGGATTTGGATACCGTATGCAAAAGTTACTAATGGTGAAAGTCGGTTTCTGAAAGCACCATCTACAGTCTGAGTACATGAGTGATTTTGAAAATGTATGCACATTGTAGATGGTGCTTTAAGGTCAGGTGCCATTTTGAGTGTTACCACCTTAGCTGTGATTACTTTAATTGATGTGGTTTTTAGTGTGGGTGCAGAATCTACCAATGTGCTCTCCATTGCACACTAAAACTGTTCCTGTCAATTGTTCCCATGAGTACTTGTTTAAATCATGGGAACAACAGGTACTCACTACCATTTTTAATGCACCAAATCCTTTCCATTTGCTTTGTCCTCACTGGCCATTGTACTAATTAAGTTACGCACAGCACACTCATGCAATACTTACACCATTCTGTTTCTATGCTCATCTTGGGAAACAATTCCAAGTCTGCATAATTGCACAACACAGTTGTAATTGATGTATTATGGCTGTTACAGCCACTTCATGGTGCATAGAGTAACTATGCACCATGACTGCAAAAATGTTTTTAATTACAATTTTAACCCCACCTCGTCTTATAATTTTGGGAGGGTGGTATTGCAAACAATCAATATGGGATAATCTCATATTCTTGTATTTGTATCTGTATGTCATCATTCATATGTCGTATTCTAAGTATACAGATATGCATATCTATATATGATCGTATCAATATTGTATCCATATTTTGTATATACATTCAACGGCTGTTGATTTTTCTTGGAAGGGAGGGTGGGAATTTTTTTGAAATGAATCGGACGTTCTTGACTTTTTCTAGGGGGGCTAGGGGAGGGGTGGGGTGGGGGTGGGGTGGAGAATTGACAGGCACTTCATGGTGACACTTCATGTGGTAACTTATTTCAAGTTACATTTTGCCTTTACTACAGTGGAAACACCCAAAACCGTCCAAATAAGGAATTCAACATAGTTGGAGGCAGCGTTTTCTAAAACTGATATTTCTCTAGCATTAGCGAGTGAAAATCATGAATATTAAAAAAAAAATTAAATTTTTCGGAATCAATATGTAATTTCTGTAAATTTTCAAAGTGTTGGCTCCCTAAACCACTGGAACCGTCCTATAGGTGTACCTTAAACCGAACACCTGCTGAAATCAGATGTCAGTGAATGAAAACTACACATGTGTCTTACAACTGCGTCAGCAAATTAAAATTAAACAGATGTCGGACGCCTTAATGTATGCCTATGGACAGATTTAGTGACACTCTATTGGCCAAGAATAGGTATAGGGACGGAAATGGGTGTTTCTCCCTTAGATGTATGTGGAAACTAAAAAACATTCTTTCAATTCTATTGCACTTTTTGTCATTCACTAATGGGTCTCTAATAATTTAATGAACTCCTTTTAGACTGCACTAGTGAGCCCTGTGCCGATGCCACAATTAGAACTAAAATAAAAGTAAATTTCTAATTTTTGATAACCATAAAATTTTTGAAATTCAATAACTTTCACACCGTCGATTGAAACACCACGAAACCAAGCCCGTGCACCCCTCCTCGTCAAGAGCTTTCTAACAATATCAAGAATGCAACTATGGGATGCATGGGCCGGGAGATCTCAACATGACAAACTAAACAAAACAAAACTAACTACTTGTCTTAAGGTATAGATTGTACCTCTCTACCTCTGGGCGTCTTTTGCTCCAGGTGTCACTTGCCCTTGGGTGTTCATCGTCTCTGGGCGTGTTATTAGTAAAAAACACCCAATGTGGGATTTATCCAAATTACATTGTATCTACATTAAATTAATCCTTAACCCCTAAAGATGTAAACTACATTTTTTGGCAACATAGTAATTTGGGCAACCTACTATCAATGCAAGGTTGGGTTGGTTTTTTTCTTTGCAATTTTTAGTCAACATGTGCCCGAGGAGGAGCTTTAAGGCCCAATAATTTTCACAACTTGTGACCACATGATTAAAAAGTTACTATATGATATGTTGTTTTCATTGCTCGACAAGTAGCCCTAGTAGCAAAAAAAACTTCTTTACAAATTAATTTTTTTTAAATGAAAAATTGAAATTGATTTTTTAAATTTATATCTATGTGGAAAGCTTTGAATCTTTCCATTTTGATTAATGAGATGAAAGTTATGACGAGTTTGAGTTTGGGGTAGTTTTGAAGTAGTTATAGAATCTCTATTGTATAAAAAGTTTGAAATCCTTTATTTAATTCAATATTTGATATTTTTGGAGAAGAATAAAATAGTAGGTGTAGATTGTTTAATACATCATTACAAGCATTAGAATTGGCATTTTTCAATTCCACAAATAAAATATTAATAAATTAGTATTTCAAATCATTTCTACTTCTTTCTACTTATTATTTTTTTGCTATATGTCATACGATTCCAAATGATTTGAAAATTTTCAAGCATGCAAAAACTTGCCTTGAAGAATGAATCCAAAAAGTAACCACCATTTTGAACCTTTTTCATACAAATGTGAGCTTGTAAAGTCCAATTGATCGGATTTTTGTACACCACGTGCGACAATTGAGTATTCTTTTAGGAGGCTATTTATTGCAAAGTCCAAATTTAAATCCTCCCTATAATCACTTAATTTCAAAAAAAGGTCTATATTATGCCCTTCTATCACTACTTATAAATCTAAAGTCAATTCCAATTTCCTAAGAGTATATTATTTAATTTATAAGGAAAAAAGATTAATTGATAAACAAGTTGAAAGAAAAAATATAAGGAAAAAAAATTCAATTCATTTTCATGCATCCATTGGGCATTTTTCATACAATTTGTAATCACAAATAAGTGAATAATATATTCCTTGCTTCAAAGTAATTTGGGAAGTAACCATGATGTAGAATTTTGTAACCAATATCAATGACCTTTAGAAATTTGTAGTTAATTTCCAAAAGGTCCCTAGAGTATGAAAGAAGTTTGGTTTAAGGATCACTTCCATTTTTGTTCCTACAAATATGAACAAAAGATTGTTTTGATAGAAAAGAATATAATTATTTTTTTATGAAAACTTATACATTAATGATATACCTACCAAACAGGTTTATGAAAGAGCAAAACTTTGTATTGCAACTCATATTTCACAAATAGTTTAATGGAATAAAAGTAGGTAGTCAATATTTAAGGTTTCAAGCTACCTACCTAACAACATAATAACCTAGGAACAACACATGGGATTCCAATAATCCTTAGGAAGAATCTACCTTCTATGAAAATGCAAGTAGAATTGAAACATGGGATTAAAACATGCAATTAAAATATATAATATAGGAAACAGCAAACATGATAGAATGAGCATTGAGCATGAAAACCAAAATTTTTTATAAAGAGTTGGTTTATTCATATTACTTGCAAAGAAATGTATTCACAAATGCAAGCTCTAAGAGAGGAAATTTTTTCATAAATGCATCATAATTTACATCGCTATGCCAATAGTTAAACCACTACCAATGAGTCATTGTAGAATTCCAAATATCTAGGGTGGCAATTCATAGGAATGTCATCTTCAAAAAACCCATAAACACCTCACATTTTCCTATCTAATAAACATGTGGAAAAAAAGAAGGCATTACTGCCAAATTCCGCAATGATGGGCCAAAAAATCTCTAAAAGCAAGGGTCACACAAATATTTTGTGAAGAAGAAATTGAAAAAACTCTCCCACAATTAATTCAAGGTACAAACCTAAACAAAATAGCGTCACACAACAATACATGTTTAAGCTCTCAAATAAGAAACCCTAAAGGTCAAACAACCGATTATGACACAATATACAAGAACAAAAGCAAGGGCAAGTCAACAACACAAATAGACCCTAAATCCTAATTGGTGATAGAATAAATATGGAATTCATCCAACACAAAATGGAACCTATTACTACAAGAGAAAGGGGGTATTTTTATTGAGTTATTAAGTACAATCCAAGACATCAAATTTTAAGTAATGACCTTTAAGGCAATTTTCAGCAAAAAATTACTAGAAATACGTGTATTTCTAGTAATATTTTGCTGAAAATTGCCTTAAAGGTCATTACTTAAAATTTGATGTCAAGGATTATACTTAATAACTCACTAAAAACACCCCTTTCTTTTGTAGTGTATTATTTATAGTATTACCATAGATGCAACTGTCCCCTAGGCTATTGAAAATGTATTGTACTATATACAATACAAAGATCCTATTTTACAAATCTTTAAAGACATGTATTAATTTTGAATGACCTAGATTTATGGGCTACCTATATTATTTATATATTAGATTTTCTACTTACAATATTTCCTAATTTATTTGGAAGTTCCTTATAAATTTTACTTCAAACAAATAAAACCCTATCTATATTATGCCACATGTAGTTTTGAAAATGTACTAAATGAATTCCTCTAGTTGTCAATTCAAATACTAATATTTTACAATCTACATGGTGAAAAAATTTGGAATTTTTTTCACGTCTTTTCAAACTAGTATACTACAAGATCCTATAGTTAGAAGTGTCAAAAAATGATTTATATTTTAAAATTTTATTCTTGCATTAGAAATGGCAATTTTGGAGAAATTTTGGTGAAAACATAGTCAAAAGCGTTTGGAGTTTAAAATATGCAATTTCCATGACCAAGGTAGTCATCCAAATTGCTCCAATTATTGAACCAATAAATGTATTCTTTGTTTCTATAGTGTACAATGTAATTGGCCTCAATGTCCTTCAAGGATTAATAGTGTCATTTCTATATAATATCTATTATAAATTACATAAGAAGCACCTCCATTGTTTTACTATGAAAAGGCCTTGCCCATAGTACATCATACATGACCTTGATTTCATCTTGTAGTGTTTATACACTTTCTTCCTAAATTCACCTTGATTATTTCAAAAATAAAGTTCTAAAGAACATCATGTCATACCCATTCAATTTGACTCATTATATGTTTTTTGAAGCCTTTGGAAGATTGCAAGTTCTTAAATTTTAGGAACATTGCGGAAACTTTGGAAACTCTACCATGTATGCAAGCTAATATGGTTGAAAGACTACCACACATAATGATAGTAATTAATTATTTTGAAAAAAATTGAATTGAATTGAATTTTTATACATTTTGGAAATTTTCAAAAAAATTAATTTATTCTTAAATTAAAAAAATCAGACTATCAATGGCTAATTCATTATGCAAGGAACAGTTTCAAGGGACAACTCCAAAATAATCTATTAGAGGGCTGAAAAAACATTTGATGTATTACTTGAATTATAGGGAGCATTTTCTTATCAATACTTTGTTCCCCTTTTAAAATTAGCTAACTAGCCATTAGAAAGTGTATTTCAACTTACAAACCAATGTATGTATTATTTGAAAATCAAATAAAAATACAAGGTTAATAAAATTATTTTTGTTGTTGGTTAAGAAAACCCAACATGGTTTTGATTTTCTAATTTGTACAATCTTGTCGAAATCAATCTGCACTTCCTATTCAAACCTTTAGGATGTCACTTAAGGTGGTCCCCTATACATTATTAATCCTAAATTCCCATCTTCACTTCGTATACATCTCCAAAATTAATTTTGTACTTACTTTGAAGAAGCTCTAAAGGTATGTTCACACTTGGTGTTAAAAGTGTTGTTATTGAGGGTATTAGAAATGAATTGAGACCTACTTCTTGTTGGGATTCACATTGCTAACATCATCCCTTACACGAAGTGCAAACATAGTATTAAAATCAAATTTTGTCCCCTCATAACTTTTGCATATCGTATTTAAATGTCATGTTCTTTGGTATAGTGAAACTTCTTTTCACTTGCCAACAAGAAAATACAAAAATGTGACCAATAAGGTAGGAGCACACATTAATTTTAGTGTACTCATTGTTTGACACTAGAGTTCTTGTGGAATAAGAATCAAGACAACTTTCCTAGGAATGCAGATTTAAGGTAGGGGGCTGTAAAAGCGACCCTTTACTAGCTGATTTGCATTTTGGGGAAGCTAAACTCCTTAAAACAATTTTTAGTAAATTTTCGTGATAAGAAAAATGGAATAGGCATTAATCCAAATCATTTCATATTTTTTTGGACCTTCATGGAATTAGTTATGAATTTTTGAAGTTGAAAAATGGTGGTTTTTAAAAGTGTCTCCCTCCTGAAATGTACACTTGTGGTACATGTTAGAGGCAAAATCTACCACATCGCTTTTAGAGACCTACAGGCCCCTACCTTACCTTATAGTATTATTAACCAAGTGTAGTAGGAAAAATTGACGGTAGGAGGAAGGTACCTACCTCACCTAGCTTCCAACCCTGTTGGAAACCGAGGCTAGGGTTTTCTTTGCCTGCATTAGCCTGCATAGGAGTCCCTTGGGTACCTTAACCCTCTTTAATGGGCTTCCTAAATGAGTACACTAACTTGCTGTAAGCCTGCAAACACCGCATTCCAATTTGCCGCATTCTTACACCTGCAGGCAGGTATGCCCATCAGCAAAGCTTCATCACTACCTTAGCGGCAAGTCTGTAACATCTCATTCAAATTCCATTCTTACACATGCAGGTCTTTCCATTGCCGGCCAATCTCAAGTGCAACCCAAAACACAGGACGTTAAATCCTACCATCAAAGGTGGGCCCAGCAGGGTAAAACTTGTATTACCTAGGGATAAAAGTAAAAAAGCCCCCTATTTTGGACCGTGTTTTAGGGTACGTTCATCACTCATTCTAGCTAATTCGGGGTCTTTGATTGCAAATATGAATTCAGAAATTGCCAAAAAAATTCAGTGTTTACCCCTGGGGTAAATCTAGCCTGCTGGGCCCACCTTCCACGGTAGGATTTAACAGCCTCCGCAATTCCCATCCTGCATCGACTAGTACACCCGTATTGATAATAGTAATAGTAATAATAACTTTAAAACTTTGCCCCCTGCCAGCCTTTCTTTGAGTGTCAAAAACTGGAAGAAACAACAAAAAGAAAGAAGATGAAATGAAATCATCAGAGATGTAAGCTTATTATTACTTTGTCTTCATCAACTAAGTTAGTACAACAAGAGACAGTGATATTATAGAGGGAGTTAAGAGGGATAGGAGTATAATAATAACCTTCCAAGAAGCTTGAGCACTCTGAAGAACTCTGTGTGCACAGTGCTGGGCAATAAACAACTGAAGTTTTTTTTTAAATGCGTAAGGGAGGAGGCCCATAAAGCACCCACCTAAGGTAAGAGGCTCAAAAATCGCTCATTTAACCTTTAAGCGCATACGCATCCAAAAAGTGGATGCGCCTTAGTCAACCTTGATTTTAACTTTAAATATAACCATTTTTGGAATTTTACTTGACAAGTTTTCTTTCAATTTCAACTTGAAATTTTGAAAAAATTGAAAAATTGAAAAAGTTATTGCAATTGCAAGCTCTATGTGTTTAATCCAAAAAACACAATTTGTTGTGTTTTTCATTCATATTTTTTTCTTTCAAAATGAATTTTCAACTTAAATTATAAAATTAAGATTTCCATTGTTATTTTCATTAATGGTAAAAAATTTAGATTATTCTAATATATATTCTAGTTGGTATAATTATTTTTTATCCTTAACTTTAAAAAATAACAATAATTTGTAGTTATCATCAAAAAATTTGAAAAAATTTGAGTGAATAGGAAGTTCAATTTTCTATTAGTAAAAAACATCAAATTTGTATACCTCTATTCAATAAAGTATTAAATGTGGTTTAATAGGCAAATATTACTTCAAGGTGTTTGTTGTGGTTGTTTGGGGTTTTAAGAATAGAATAATCAATTGAAAATTTTGGAGACTAATATTCATTGCTACTTGTAATTCTTGAGAAAATTTCAAATAATTTGGATCATTTCTTCTATTTTTACTTATTTAGTTTTAGTTTTTGCAACAAAAATGATAACAATTACAATTGTTTACAAAATCAATTGAAATTTCTCCTAATATTACATTCTCCATAGTTTGAAGTAATAAAAATATAATATCAATATTTGAAAGCCATCTAATATGCTAAATTCAACTTGGACATGATGTTTGACCAAATGGCAATGGATCTTGTCATTTAAGGGCTAAGGGCTAGTGAGCCTTTCTCATGTATTTTTTTAGATGGTATTATTTTTTCTCCCATTTTTTAGTAAGAGAAAAATAAATGAGGAGTCTAACACAAGTCGTTTCATAATTTTTGAAGCATTTGTGAATTACTTATGAATTTTAAAACGAAATTTTGTATAGGTCCCTATTTGTGATTTGTAAGCCTTGGAAACCTGACACATGCTTTATTTTTTTTTAAATTGGTTTTGTTCAAAAACTAACATTGCAACATGTAAAAAGTAATAGAGATGGTTTCTAAGTGCAACCCTTTCTAAAACTAAAATGAATGCTTGAATCACTTATTATTTCAAAAAATTTAACATCTGTAAGAAGGTAGTTGGACAACTATTCTTATTTTGAGTAGACACCTATCCATTTGGTTAGGAAAGAACCCATTGTAGCTCTAAACCATCCATTAAAGAAGTATAAACCAAATCTTATCATGCTTTGATGTAATCAAGAGGCCATTTTTCCACAATTAGATATCCATTTCATAGCCTCCTACTAGACAATTGAAAATGCTCACACTGTTTTACAGCGCTCCCTTATAAGAGCTGAAATTGAATTTTGGGGGAGTGAAACTTCTTCAATTATTTTTCAGTAAATTTTCCTTGAAATATAAGTGGAATTGGCATCCAACCCAAGTTGTTTCATATTTTTTTGGAGTTTTGTGAAACTAATTATGAATTTTTGAAACCAATATGGCGTACGTCTTTATAACTGCCCACCCTTCAAGTGTACATTGTTTGTACATTCCTATAGAGATGAAAGAAAAACATTTATAAACAATGTACATTTGAGAAGGTAGGCAGTTTTAGAGCCTATTGAAAGTAGTTTTAGAATCTTCCCCCTTTAATCCCTCAAGGGGTTCAAAAGTCGCTTCACATAGTTGGCAATTCAATTCAAAGTGCTATAACTTTTGCATCCAATGTTTGAATTCAATTAAACTTCCTAGAAAGTTGCGCATACTAGTTTAGTTTGTGTTTAAAAAAAAATTAGATCAATCCAAGATGTACAAATTTTTTGGGAGCCAATCAAAGTTCACAAATTCACTTTGAATTCACCAAACTATAGTTGATGCTTGCAACTTTGAGGGCTTGTATCTCCTTCATCCAATGTTTGTTTTCACCAAATTTGTTGGATTGTGTTCCTCTAGAAGTCTAGTTATTGTGGTCAAATTTTCATGGCAATCCAAGTTGTCTTGAATGTTTGGGAGCAATTCAAAGTTCAAAAACCAAACATTGTTGTATTACAATGAACTTTGGTAGCTTGTCTCTTCTTTGTACACTGTCCTTTTCTAATAATTTTTTTTGGAGAAGTTGTGCATTCTATTCTAGTTTGTATGTCTAAAATTTCATATCAATCCAAGAAATTGTGAGTGACTGAGAAGCATTTTGGTAGAAAGAAGTTTAGTCATAGATGTGTTTTTTTGCATCCTTTTTTGCAATTTTTTGCTATTTCAAAGTCATTTTGCTAACAAAATGAGTCAAGAGAATGAATTTTTTTTTCACAAATGTGTTTTCATGTTGATTTTGAAGCACTTCATAGTTAAATTTTTTTCATTTGGATAGGTTTAAAAATCAAATTCTACCTCCAAATGTGTTTTGAGGAAAAATTAAGCATCTTTTTCCAACACAAAAACATTATAATCTTGCAATCTATGTGGCCAAATGACTCCAAATTTGATTCACATCGTCTACAACATGCACACTACAAGATTGTGTAGTTGAGATTTTCATACCTTAGTAACATGTAGACATATAAGACTTGAAAAGCAAGGATGTTCTTAAACTTAAAAAGGCCTTTAGTTGGGCTTGGAGGGGTTAATGTAAAAGCAAAACCTGAGCCTTATTATTGTATGTGAAGGTTTGATTTGGTAGTTGAGTGCCAAAATTGAATTCTTATGTCTAATTTAAGAGGTCCACATCACTTTACACCACTTCAAAGATGGTGCATGTCACTTTTTCTTTTTTCAAAAATGATTTAATTTTGCAGAATCTGACCTTTGTAGATAATTTGAGAAATTACACATGGCGCAATGACAATATGAGATGGGGGAGTGGGGTAACTTAAGCTTAAGAGTAGGCTTCTAATCCTTTCACCCTCAAATATGCATTATGTCCAAAGCTTTTCAAAATTCAAGCTCCTAAGAGGTATTGTTTGCACATATCAATCACTTCATTAGGTAGGAGGTTCTAAAAGTGTTGAGATTGTAAAATAAATTGAAACGTGCTCTATTTGAACATGTTGTTTTCTTCATAGCCCTTTTCAATGTACAAATAGTGTACATTTTAGAAGGTGTCCTATTTTAGAGCCCCATGCCACATAAACTTAAAAATTTTATAACTAATTCCACAAACTCCAAAATATATGAAATGAGTTGATTTCAATATCAATCCCACTTGTCTTTTAAGGAAAATTTACTAAAAAAATATTTCAAGATGTTTCACCTCTCTAAAATTAATTTCCAACCTTTAAATGTTTCATTTATGAACCTCCTACCTTAGCAATCCAAACAATCACATCGTGAACTACTTGCAAGATAGGAGTTAGAAACATAGGATTGGAGGATTAGAAATTAAGAAGCCCAAATAACTTGCTACAAGATAAGACACTTAAGGTGGAGGCACCAATTGTGGGCCATGCCCAATACCCAACCTATAGGGGGTGCAATATTTCTAGTCAAGGCCGAAATAGATTTTCAACCCAAGCTTGGATTGCATGTTTTTTGATCCTTTTCAATAGTGAGACTAATAAGGTAATGATACATATTCCAAATTAGTGAGCAAAAGAAATGAGCGGAAAGTAGTGATAACATGATCTGAATTGGAAGACTCTAGACATTAGCCATGTGCAAAATGCACTTTTTGCTTCCAAAAATTAATTGTAAATACAATTTGGGGAAGAACATTTTGAAAATTTTGCTATTTCCATAATTTTTTTAATCTTCTTACATGGGAAAAATGTCCACCACCTCATATTCTGCACCATTTGCTCCACAATTGCTTAACCCTTAAACGATGCAAGGGGTCTTCCAAGAAACCATCGTTTTTGAAACTACAGGAATTATTGGTATTCAAAAATCCAAAAGTGTGCATTCAGTGAAGTCAAAGAACTGTAGATTGAAGATCTTCCTTTTCCACCCCTAATTCCGAGGATGAATGCTTGGAGCTCTGTCCTGTACAGCAAAACACTCTCTCGTTCATCAACCATAAAAGGGCTCCAGCATCGTTTAGGGGTTAAATGATCGGGTACTGGTGCCTCCACCTTATGCCCAGAAATTCTGATGAATCTGAATTTATGCTAACTTAACCAGATTAAGTTAGCGTAAATTCAGATTCATCAGCAGAGCAGGTCTGGCAGACTGAAGGCAAAATTCAGGTTTGAGTGTGCGAAGTGCACCCCCCTCCAAGGAGTGCCCCAATTAATGAGAGAATACAGTCATGGGACAACAATCTGACACTAATCTAATTGAGGTTATTGATTGAGCCCTTACATAATTACCAACAAGTTCTGAGTGACCTGATGAGTTTAGGAAAAAGAGGAAACACAGAAACTGAACTGAAAATGGCTGTCTGCACTGACAATTCACTTCAGTTCTAACACTGCCCTGTAATCCATGATTTCCATGGAGAAGCCGGGTACTCTCAAAACCACCACAAATAAGTACTATTATTAGGCTGGTCAGATTTTCGTATTGTCTTGTTGGCAAGTGAAACAAGGTTCCAATGCACCAAAGAATGCAACATCTGGATACAATCTGCAAAAGTTATTGAGAGTTAAAGTTTGGTTCTAAAAGTGTTTCTTCCACATAGGTACATATTTGATTATGGAGATGTACAAAGTCTGAAAATGGCAGTTTCAGATCAGGGACAATTTTTGGGGTGCCTACTTGTAGTACATACATCAGGTGGGTACTCCTCAGCACCACGACTTTTTTTGCTTTTCTGCATAGTTACTAGGGTGATCTACCCCATTATAGAATAAATGGGAGCAAACGGACCCATTGCGGGTCAGATTTTAGTAGTGGTGTACATTCAAGTTCTTAAATGTACACCACCAGTATAATTTGACTTGCAATGGGTCTGCTCCCATTTGGTCCTTAATAGGATGATTTACCAATTAGTCCATACTATTCAACTGGGCCAATGTTCATTGATTTTCTTGATGGCACTTGAAAGGAGGTTCTAATGCAATGAAAAATGCAACATTCAGATACCATATGCAAGAGTTAATGAAGGAACAAAGTTTGGTTGTAAAACAATTTGATTTCATGCACATAGGTACATAAAATGAACACAGAGTGAAGATGGTGGTTTAGGGTTGATGGCTCATTTGGGAATGCTCAACATAATTGGTTTATCAACCTCAAATTTCAGAGGAATTTGAAAGGGGATTAGCAAAGCAGGCTACAGTTGCATTGTTTGGACTATCAATTGGATGAATACTACCTGTTTCTCAATTCAGCATTTGTGCCAAAATAAAAAAGGAATAGATAATCATAAAGTAGATGGAATGCCAGACCAAGAGCCAGAGTTTGGGGAAAACACAGGACCAAACTCCTTGAAGCACCAAAATTGAGGTTCAGAAGAGTTGGGTGCCGCGTTTCTTTCTACTATTCTTAGTTAGACCTCCCTCTATCACCCCTGTTTCAAACCCGGGTTTCCTTTCCGATTAACTCTACAGAGTCGTGTTTTTTCTGCACTCATGTCAAGAAAAAAGATTTTGCGCCCAAATTCAATAATATGTGGACTTGGAGACACACACACTATATTTATATATTGAGTCAATGGTTCCCTCTATTTGTAAAAAAATGCAGTTTACCCAGGCTGGCACTAGGCCATGCATTGGCTAATAAGAAATCAAAATATGGGGGGCTCTTTTCCACCTCCTCCTCCTTATCCTAAGCCTTCTGGCTAGCTTGGCTGCTGTTCAGACAGTTTATAAATGTCAAGTCTTAACATATTACAAATTCATATTTTTATTATTTTCGTTTGATAATAAAATGTGATAATTTGATAGTAAAATGTGATAATTTAATAATGAAAATCAAAGATAAAAGGGAAGGAAATACTCTGTATAGTACTGGAGGATCCCCGCCTGGCTAGAATTACAGTGACCACCAGAATTACTGTGACCAACTGACCTGGCAATCTCACTGGGAAAATACTTGGATGAAGTTATTTGGCAGACCCCATTGCAGTAGTAGGCACTCCATATCTACCTCAAATGAAGGGAATGATCTGAACCCCTGAACATGTCCTACTTCTACAAGTGGTTTTGCAGATGGGTACTTTCTACCATATTTGGCTCGAGTTTTGTAAAATTTGCTATGTGGATGTCTGGGCAAAAGTCAACACAAATTTATTTTTTATTGCTTGCTGATCAAGGATGATATTATTGGTTGTAAGGTAATTGCATAGGAAACTCCAACCATTTTGCCGTGCACTGGTATTTGTAGAAAACTACTCACAATACAAACTACTACAATTGCTTCATCCAGTCTTCATAGTCATAGTAAGGTAAGAGGTCCTATAATGGACCATCTAAGGGCTGAAACAGAATTTTGGGGAGGTAAAACCCCTAGAAATATTTTACAGTAAATTTTCCTTGAAAAACAAGTAGAATTGACATCTAATCCAAGTCGTTTCATATTTTTCTGAGCTTTTTTGAATTAGTTATTAAATTTTGAAGTTGAAAGGGCATAGGGCTATAAAATGGTGCCCTCGCTACAATGTACACTGTCAGTACATTGCTAAAGGCTATGAAAAAGCAACATGTACAACTACTGTACATTTAAGATAGGGCACCATTTTAGAACCCGCTCCATTTAAGAGCCTTCCACCTTAAGAGCATCCCACCAATTTTTCCCTATTCCCATCTGCATTTAATAGGGGTTTTGAGGAGACCAAAAAATTAAAGGTATTTATCATGAAAAATTGTAGATGTTTGAAACATGATGTACAACCCTTGAACACTTCAATAACTATTGTTGTACAACAAAGGTAGACATTTACAAAATGTGAAATGTCAATGGGTCTCTTTAAATTTCTTATTTAGTGTGGATAAAGGGGGAAGAGACATGAAAATAGGGAATGCTCTCCCTTGCGATTGTTGCTCAATAAGTTACTATGGTATAATAATCATTCATATTAGTGGTTAGCTAGAACATATCATTGTAATATATACATAAAAGTAATATTGTTATTATTGGCATATAGAAGGGTGATTTCAAGTTCTTTATATATGCTCACCTATTCTGAATTGGGCCTTGTTCTCTTGAATTTTAAACCCTAAAAGCTCATTGTCCCCTCATGAGACAATTTAGAGTTTGGGCAGGTTCCAATGAAGTCAATTTTTGGTGAAACTTTTGAAACTTTCTCATAAGATGAGAAAACTGATTAGCTACGTAAAAATATAATTTTTATTTCAATCAATGCCAGGGAACATAAGTTATACCACAAAAAGCCAAAATTTCAACTTGGTGGGTAGAAAAATAAATTCACAAAAAATTGAAATTGAAATTTTAAACTTTTTATCTCAGTTATAGATTATATTTTTGTCTACATGTGAAGCTTTGATTCATTCCATTTGGAATAGTTAGGTGAAAATTATGAACAATCTTATTTTTTGGGTAGTTTGAGCATCTCTTGAAAAATAACTTATAGGATTCATTTCTGAATGCAATTTTCACAACTTTTTAAAAAAAGGTGCTTGAAAAGGTTAAAATTTCTTGCTAGAACAATCTCACCATTGGAATTATTGTATTTTGATGCCATCATAGAGCTATTAACAAATTAATTTTTCTTTCAATCTAGGATCTACCTCTACTTAATAATTTTAAAAGAATGAAAATCAAGATTTTATTTTTTTCAAAAATTCATAGACTTTCAACTCAATTCTTCAATACATCAAAATTTAGATTCAAAGTCCGTAGTACAAAACATTTCAATAGATGGTAGTCAAAGTCATCTAAAATTGGAAGACAGTGCTAAAAGAAACTCTTTTTTGGCACTTTGAACACAAATATCTTTCAATCTCATTAGAGGAGATTCGAGGGCAACAGAAGACTGTGAGTTCCCAAAGCAGTGAACGCAGGAATCTACCGCAGGAATGCAGAACTGGCCTCTGCTGACGTGGTCGAGAATGTGCCACGTTACCGATTTTTGTTTAACTTCTTTTTGCATTTCAGGACGAACTTTTTTTTTTGAAAAAAAAAAAGAATCAATTACTGACCAGGAACAATTCTAGGAACAGGGCTTTCGCAGTCTCCTGTTGCCCTCAAATCTCTTCTAATGGGTCAAATTTCATGAAATTTTTACTACATGATCTCAAATAAATAAAGTATAAGATTCTATAGTTAGATTTTTTTTTGGGGGGGGAGACTTTTTAAAATTTTCTTGGATGAATGCAACAAAAATGGCAATTTTGAGTGGTTTCTAATAGAAAAATGATCTTAGGCCTTTGAAGGTTAAAGGATGTACAACCTTGTGGGGATGGGGTTTCTTCAACTTATCCTCGTAAAGATAGGGAGCATTGATGGTGGGATCACTCTAATTGTATTAAGATTTAAGAGTTCGATTCACATTCTTTTAAGAGAATGCATGTGAAGGTGGAGGGAATGAAGGGTACACTTTAACCTCTTAAGTTCCTTAACTATGTTTACTCCAAAAACAGTCAAAAACTGCCATTTCTAGTACCAATACCAAAATTTTCTTAAAAAAATATTTTTTGAGATTTGTAACTGTAGGATCTTGTAGTTAATTGGTTTGAAAACATGTGCAAAAATTTTCAAAGTTTTCATCATGTAGACAGTAAGATTAATGAATTAATGAATTAGCGTTTGAATGCTCAAAAATCATTTTTTCATTTTGCAAAAAATAGGATAGTTGCATTGCAGAAGGCGACAATCATGTGGGAAATGGTCCAAAATGATTGTGCCTCTTTGGATTCATTGTTGAGGGCAGATAGAGAACTTGCCTAAACAATTTCTAATTGTTTAGAATTGTACAACATATAGGAAAAGAATAGTAAGTAAAAAAAATAGCAAATGATTCAAAATACAAAATTGTTAAGAATTTAATTGGAGAATTGAAAAAGTCAATTCCAATGGTTGGAATGTTGTAATAAATAATCTACACCCTATGGTTTTATTTTTTTCAAGAAATATTAAAAATTGAGTAAAAGAAAGGACTTCAAAGTTTATTTTAGAGTAGAGAATCTATAACTCCCTACAAACTGCACTACAAATAGAAAAACCTCATAACTTTTGATTCATTGATCAAAATTAAATGATTCAAAGCTTTTCATGCATACATAAATGAAGAAAACTAATTTCAAATCTTTGTTTCTGGATTTTTAAAAAAATTCAATATGCCCGAACTACCCAATTACAAAAAAACCCCATATTAAACCATAATTGTTGACTCGTATTTCCAAATGACCTAATTTTTGATACATATGAAAGATATTATTTGTCCCAACCTTCCATCAAAATTTGGGCCTAGAATATAAAAATCTCCAATGACAAGTACCTACATGAAATTGCTATGGTGCCAAATTTAGCAAGTTGGTCCTTAAGGGATTAAGATTATATGGTAGCTCACATCTAACAAAGGTGATAACTGCACACTCAATGACCAGGAGTTTGTATGTGCATTTCATTCTACTAGTGCAAAATAAATTTACTTTGACTTAACTTCTAAAGCACTACATTGCGATTTTTTGGCAACATAGCAATTTTGGGCAGCTCACTACAAGTGGAGTTGTTGTTTTTCTTTGAATTTTCCACACAAAATATGCATGTGGAACAGCTTTAAGGCCCAACAATTTTCACAACCATAAGAGGTTTTTTGGCCTTGTTGGGAGACTGCGAGTTCCCGGACTATAGGAAGTCGCTAAAAATTGTCCCAACAACTAATTTGATGTGATCTGATGTAATGGAGAGACTGCCGCATCAGATAATAATATTTTATTATTATTTTTTTGATTTTTTTTTTCTTAAATTTGTTTTATTTTATTATTTAAATTATTATCTTTTTAATATTTAAAAAGAATCTGACCAATAGTGGTTGGTTTACAGATTGGTGAACAAGGCTGAAACAGTCTCTTGTCACCTTAAAAAAACCTCTTATGTTTTGACTGCATAGTTAAAAAGTTATTCTATGATTTGTAGTTTTCATTGCTTAGCAAGCAACCTGGGTGACAAAAAAAACTTTTTAAAACTTTTTTTTGGAAGAAGCAACATTTGAAGTTAGTTTTTTAGATTTATATCTAAGTATAAAGCTTTGTATCAGTCTATTTTGATGAACGAGTCAAAAGTTATGAAGAGTTTTAGTTTGGGTAGTTTGCGATGGTTAGAGAATTTATATTCTAAAAAGAGTTTGAAATTCTTTATTTGATTCAATTTTTGATATTTTTGGAAAAAATTAAAATAGTAGGTATAGGTTGTTTATTACAATATAATAACCATTGCAATTGTCATTTTTCAATTCCATATATAAATTGCTAATAATTTAGAATTTTAGATCATGCTCTATTTCTTTCTAGTTATTATTTTTTTCCTATATGTTGTACAATTTTGAATGCTTTGAAACTTTTCAAGTACATAGTAAACTTGCTTTGAAGGAAAAATTTAAAGATTGACTACCATTTTGGACATTTTTTATACAAATGTGACCATCTGAAGTTCAACTATCCTATTTTTTATAAGATTAAGAAAAAAAAAATTCAATTGAAATACTCATACCTTGCAATCTACATTGTAGAAATTTTTGAAATTCTCTCTATATATTCCTAAACCAATTTACTATGAGATCCTATGGTTACATATGTTCAAAATGTTGTTTTTTCTTTAAAAGTTGGTACTTGTACTAAAAATGACAGTTTTAGAGCATTTTTGGTGAAAACATAGTCAAAAACCTTAAGGAATTAAACCCCACATTGCCCAAACATTTATACACGTTACGGTATAAAATAGTCAATGTATTAATGTTTATGACTCACATGGCAATGCATACCCAAAATCAACATTAGATTTGGAGCTTATTTCCACTATTAACACCCTAATCGAAAGTCATGGAACAAAAGAAACCCCCCCATGTTATGAGGACACAATGTTTTTTTTTATGACTTCTACCATCATAAAAAAATTCATATCATTTTGAACTTTCTTCCCTATTCAAATGCAATTTTGACACACATTCTATATATTCAAGTGCCTTTAGAAATCAAGAGTTTGTCCATCTTTCAAATGACGTTTCATAATGGTTTTTATTATTGAACTACTAGTAGAATTTTTTGTCATAAATAGTTTAATTTGACCCTAGTTTGTATTGTAGGAGTCAAATATGATACCATGTGTAGTATTGTCTATAAACTTTAGTAGATTGATGAAATGTATAGGCCCTGGATAAAGACAAAATATCATACCTATATCCTTTTACTCTCAAAAATGACATTGTACAATAGTTGAACTATTTAATTACAAAGTAGAAATGTAGATCCTTTATCTCCCATTTTTTGAAAAGGATGAACATGTAATTCGCATCCTTGCAATAAATTCATGCTAGATGCATTCCTTCAAGTTGTTGGATGAAATTATCAATGTGCTTTGTGCTCTTCATAACAATAAGAAACAAATTTTAAGGTAGGTGCCCCCCAACCATCATTTTTTCCTACTATGCCTAATTATTATCATTAGATTGGTCAAATTTTCATATATAATTTCTTGTTGACAATTAAAATAACTCTACCTATGACATGCAAAATCCCATCCAACCCATCACTAGCAAATTTGTACTAATGGTATGCATTCCAAATCTAAAATAAGCACAACTAGAATTTTTTTTCATCTTGTGATGGGTTGGCTAACATTTTGCTTTGTCATAGTCATAGTCATTGTCATCATCATCATCGTCATCATCATCATAGGCAAAGTTATCTTAGAAGGAGGTTCCTTTATACATTAGGAGGGATCAGAGGCCTCTACATGGCCGTTTCAGGGTGTGTTTCTGAAACAATGAAAGAAACTGATGGCTGCTGTCAACCAACAATTATCCAAAAAAAACAAATTGGATTCTGAAATATGAAAAAAAGTCCAAATTTTTTTTTTTTTTTTTATCTTTTTATTTTTGGGGGTTGACCTGGCATGGTCTCGGCCACACTGGAATCCTGTATTTTGGGGTTCTTGCGGCAGTTTCGGCATTCCTAGACTGCATGGAACCCATAGTCATATAGAGGCCTCCAATCCCTCCTAATGATATAGGAGTGTAGGATATTTGGATATTGTATACAAAAGTTTTGAAGTGTTGGAGTTTTTTTATAGATGTTTTAAAACCATTTCTTCACATACATACATATTGATTTTAGAGATGTACACAGAGTGATGAATGATGGTAGTTTTAGGCAAGGTGCAATTTTGGGTGCACCCATCTTCCTTCTCATCACTAAAACTCCAGGGGGTAAGTCCAAGTTATAACTTACCTCCTGCAATTGGCCAGTGAGGGTGAACTCACCCCTTTCTCGGCCAATTGGAAAAACGTTGGAATTTTTAAATTTTTGCAAATAATTTCTTTTGCAAATTCTGAATTCAGATTTGCAATCAAAGGCCCCAAATTCACTAGGAAGACTCTGAACGGTAAATAGGGAGCTTTTTTGTTGTACTTGCACCCCTGGAATTACTTGGAGTGGCCAAGCAAGGGGGCCAGTTCAACCCGACCCTGCAATTGTTCTCCATCAGTCAACAATAATTGACTGCTACAGACTTTCACACTGTATGTAAGTAATAATCATCATAAAACTACACCAATAGTACCAATTTAATATGGAATGAAGTATACCCCCTGGCCCAAACATGTTAAAATAAGCAATAAATAAAACCGCTGGCATTGTTAAAAAAAACAAAACAGCTGCCAAAAGTCCATTGCCACATGCTGTAAGTTAAGTTATGTTAAGTTGTACCTGGAATGAAATTCACTTGCATGTACACAATCATACTAATAAGTGACGCACACTATTCTTCCCTGAGTGGCGGGGCTTTCAATTGGTCAAGTGTGGTTGTCTTCCTCATGATGTATTTTTTCTGACCCTTCAAGCATGCGTTATCACCAACCCAACAAATGGAGGAGGGAGTGCAAAGCTCCAATATGGGAGCTTATGTACAAAATCATGTTTAACTTATTATGTACAAATTAGGTACAAATTATGTGCAAATTAGGTACAAATTACGTTTAGGACAAATCATGTTTAGTACTAATGGATGGAACAGTCAACAGCACCTAGATTCAAGTTTGAAATTTAAAAAATATGCCAATCCAGGGTAGGTGGTATCCCAATATTTTAGGCTTGGAAAAAGAAGGGACGTACTTAGGGACGAACTCACCAGCGCTTAAACTTCCAACACAAAATTAGGGTACAGAAGATTTCAGGACTGCACTAAGAATGAGGTTTACTGATAACATAAAAATAAGAGGTCATATAATGGACCATCTAAGGGCTGAAACTGAATTTCAGGGAGGCAAACCTTATCGAAATGTTTTTCAGTAAATTTTCCCTGAAAGACAAGTAGAATTGACATCAAATCGAAGTTGTTTCATATTTTTCTGAGCTTTGTGGAGTTAGTTATAAAATTTTGAAGTTGAAGTGGCATAGGGCTCTAAAATGGAGCACCTTTTATAATGTACACAATTTGTACATTGCTAAAGGCTATGAAAAAGCCGCATGTACAAATTGTGTACATTTTAGGAGGTGCTCCATTTTAATGCCCACTCCATTTAAGGACCTCTTACCTTACTATTTATGAACACATTTACTCATATGCTTGGTGTTAGAGCATCACTAAGGTGAGAAGCTCATTAAAAGTGGACATGACTTAGAGGTACATTTTGCTTTCTTCAATGTACCAAATCTGCACATTTCAGGAGGTGGTTGCATTTGATGATCACAAATGACTTCTTTTTTTCAACTTCAAAATTTTGTAATTAGTTCTTCAAAGCTCCAAACACTATAAGAAAATGGGGGTATAAATGACTTATTTACAATGGCTGCACTAACAACAATGATTGCAAAATGACTACAAAATGACTATTTTGTAGTCACTGTTGTCGTTGCAGTCATTGTGGACAAGTCATTTATACCCCCATTTTCTTGAAGTGAAAAAACATAAAACAACTTGGATTAAATACCTATTTTGTTTGTCTTTCAAGGAAAATTTACTGAAAAATACTTTAAGATGTTTTACCTCTCCAAAATTCAATTCCAATTTTTAGATGGTCGATTTATGGATCTCCTACCTTATGCCTACCAAGATAGAAAGGCTAGAGGGGCCTTAGAACAAATCCTTTGTAGTCATGCCAATTGCATATTAGTGGCTAGGTGTGACAAACAATACTAATTTTTGCACTAATTTATTGGGTGTGGTCATCTCTTCACTATCCCGAAAAATAGAAAACAAGTGCAAGTGATTGGTTTCAAAGGTTTGTAAGGATTAATGCCCATATGAGCCTTTGGAACCATGCACTTGTATTGTTGGTGCCCTAAAACTTCCATTCTACTAGTGAGCTTTAGGGGTTAATGAAGTGAACAAACACATTAGTTGTCAAATATGAAGGTTATTTAATTTTGAGGATTGTAATTGACAATTGGAAACATAAATCTCTAATTTTTTGTGTAATGATTTTTTTAAAAGACGTTACATACAACATTATATTATACAAATTGTTTCTCTCTTTTAATACATGATCCCTTACATCTTTATTTCTCCACCTATCAATCTCTTCTCAATACCAAATTAATTTGTATTTCAATCAATAAATCAATGTGCCTCAAAACTTCAATTAATGAAAAATGCTAATTTTTTAATTAACCTTTAGATATATTTGCCTTTGTAATGTACTAAGAGTTGTTTTTCTATACAAGAAAATGCAAACATAAAATTTCAGATTGTAAAGAAATTATTAGTTTACTTTCAAGAGACTAGTGAGGTTTTATTAAAAATTTCATAACAATACTCAATAGCAGTTTTGTTTCATATATGACTCTTATTTACCCTAACAATACGCTTAGCCCCTCAAACTTGGTTTCATGTGAATATTGTACAAAATGTGGGTTTATGATTTTTTGGAAAAATTTCAACCTATAAGACCCTCTACTACAATTAATGAGGTGTGCCAAAACACTCCAACAACATTGGAAAGTTAAAGCATTGTTCATTGACAAATTCTACAATCATTAAGTAAGGAGCAAGAGTGATGTACTACTTCAAGGAGATTTTCAGTTGTCCCTTGAGTTGTTTGCTAGGCCAAGAGATTTCATTTAAGACTTCTTCAATCTTCACACTATAATGGATTGTGAATGTTTTTCCCATTCTCTAAATTAAAATTTCACTAGAAGACAACATTATTGTATATGAATTGATTAGTTTGGTCACTCAATGCTTTTTGGACAAAGTTGTGCATCAATTTATGAATGGATGAGAAAAAACAAAAAGCCTGCAAAATTATAGTTTTTTAAATCTAGATTCTTTTCATGCTATAATTTTTAATGCAAAATGCTCAAAATCTAAATTCCTCTTCTTCAATCCCCTAGGAGTTAAAAAGGGTATAATAAATTGCTTTCAAATGCATCCAAAAGAGTCTAGAACTCTTCATCTTAATAATTAAAAGTAGTACAAATTTAAAATTGGAATTTAACATTTTTTTGTTGTATATTTATCTCAACATTTTGTGCATACAATATTGTTCATAGATTCTTGTGTACACCAAGTTCAAAAATTCTAAATACAAAAAGGAAACAATAAATAATAAGTGGCCACTAGTGGCCAAATGGATGACTTTTTAATGTCTAAGACAACAAGTAACAACGTAAACCTAACTATTTAAGTAGCCAACCTACTTACCTACAATGAAGTTTTTCTTCAGTCCACTTAACCCCAACAAGATGAGAAATTCAAATAATATAGATTCATTAATTTCTTACCATTAGAATAAATGATTTTCAATTCTTTATAAAGGTTATTGATATTTTGAGGCTTCTCTTTCATTCATACCACCTTCAACTTTACATATATTTGAGGTGAAAGTTATGGCAAGTTAACTGAAGGCCCCCATGGTTGTATTTGTTAAATAAATAAATATAGATGAAGATATTAGCCTTTCTTTGATGATGAGTGTTATGAAACAATTTTAGATCTCTAAATATGAAAGAACTTTAGTATTTTATTTAATCATATTTTTTGAATTTTTACACATTTTATACTTATATCTTTGTACAAATATGTTCTTTCCTTTCAGATTTTATCAAACTGGTTATAAAAGGTCATCTCAAATATTACTTATAGAATAAATGAAAGTTGATTTGGACAAAACATTTTCTTGAAGAACTTTGGCTTATCATCCAAAACATAAATTTTGGAGCTCTTTTAAGGTTTTAGGTCAAAGAAAAGTTTGGTTTGGAGGCCTATACAAGGATGAGAGAGAAGGAAAAACAAAAACTCTCTAGTTCTTTATACAAAATTGTGTACCTCTCCAAGTCATTCCAAAGGTGTGATTATAAAGTCCCCTTATTTGTGCTTGATTAATTTACCATAAACATCACCCCTAGCTATTGATTGCAAACATAAATTCAAAATTTGCAAATTTTTATCATGCATGGAAAATAAAAAAATTCAATATTTTTCCTATAATAGGGGTTGAGTGAGCTAAAGGTCAATCCACCTTGACCATATTCAAGGATTGGTTTTGGAATATAGATATGGAATGGCAACCCGTTTCCAACCCTTAAGCATTTGGGCATATCTACTCAATGGATATGTTCAAAGAAAAAATTTCTTCATGTGAGGAAATTGATTTAAAAGAGATTTGAAATTTTTCTACATTTTTTTCATCAAAATTGAAACTATTGTGAATTTTTTTCCCTTGAAGATTCTATAAATCTTTTCTTGTTATAGAGGTTATTCTATTTCCAATCATAAACTAGTTACAAAATTGCTAAAAATAATAATTGTAGCTTTTAATGTAAACATGTTGTAATCATTCTATGCTTTCAATGTACACTCCTTGAACATTTATGTTGTTCCAACTTGTTCAACTCTATGTGAATTGTATTGTAAACCACAATAGATTGAAAATCAAGCAACCTATGCTATGTAGTGATTCCAAAATTGGCTAAATTTCACTCATTTTCTACTTAATTTTTTCATGCCCTTTGTATAAATTTCAGAAAATCTTCCAAAAATGAACATTTGGCCAAGAACCTTGAATCTGTTCTGAGATCACTGATGCAGTGAAAATGGGGTGGTGGTCGAAAATGGGTTGCCTACTCTTCGCGTAGGGACCACCAGCCCTGGCTGGTATCTAATCTCTGGCAGCAACAGCAGGTGGAGTACCTGGCCGGGTGAGTTGGCATGACCCGCCACTTGGAACGTACTTTTCGAATTGATAGCAGCGAGTTTTGCCGGGAAATTTGAACTCGAGACTCATTTTTGCCGGGAAGGGCCAGCCTTGCTTCCCAAGCCCGTCCAAGAGAATGTCCGCCCGCCAGTTGGATCTGATCCCTGGCTGACTGGTTGTCAATACACGTTGTTACTTCCTTTACCCTTATCTGCCAATATTGTATGAATCCGGTATTCATACAATATTAAAATTTTGCAACTTTCTAAATTAATTATAAAATATTACGTTACTCCGTATTAAAGTAGGGCGCAGAAGTATAATAATCCATCGTTAGTTTACCTTCGTGTCCTTTGCCAGACCTGGAAGGTAAGGGAAGCTAGGCTGTCAGCCCTTGAAGAACCTTCTCTGCTGCATTCATCACGCCGTCTGACTTGCAGGACTGCATGCCGTGGGAGGGACTACCTTACGCCTGCTGCGGCCTGCAAGGCTCATTGCAACAATGCCTTGACAAGATTAAATTTATCAAAAAGCTCACAAGCAACCAGGCTGCCAAGTTTCTATTCGAATTGACAACACATTCATCAGCATCACGCAGGGATTCGATGAGATAGATCACCTCATCGATTTGTAAAGCAGTTTTCTTCTTACCCTAAACAGGAGGTAATATCCCTTGAAGACAGAATCTTGCAAGAATTGAGACCACTGTAGCCCTAATAGATTCAAAAGACAATTCAGCGAAGGATACAAATTCGATTGGGGACTCCAGCAGCAATTTGCACTGTATACTGAAAGATGTGCACAAGCAATGAACCTTTGAAGCCACGCACCGAGGAGTCTAAAGAATATGAGCGATATATTGAGAACTTAATCATGTATTGCAAGTCCAGGCCCTTGACGACAATATCACAGAACCATACTGTACATGAATCTGAGCTCCAACATGGTTGGAAAATGCTGTAAGGTTAGCTGTATAATACACTAGAAGTGTCCGGGCAGCTGAAAAGGACTTCTCTGTCTCTATCTAAGTACCGCTCGTAATTTACACTCAACTCAGTCCACTTCGCTCACTGCGAGGCATTAGGCTCTCGGTTCTATTGGGCATGCATCCTAGTATGACTGCTTGACAAATATTGTTCTGAGGAGAGAAAGAAATTTACACGGAACTCTCTCATCTAAGATTTCAGCTTCGGGACAGCATAAGTAGATCTAAGAGGCTCCTTCGACAGGCATCAGTAATTCGCTATCTTTTAGCAAACACTGCGCACTCTACCCCTTCGTTCTCATGATAGTGATTGTACCATTGCCTTCCGTGGTGATCTTGGTGCAAGCCACAACAGCCTTCCCAGATAATCCTGACCCAGATTGAGCTGGGGATTTCTGGTCTTCCATTGGAGGCAGGCGGCGTGAAGGCCTTGGAGAAGGGCTACTGATTCGTTGATTTATATCACTCAATGTTACATCGCCATGAGCGCTATTCGGTTTCACCAAGTTAAAAGGGTACGCAATGGGTGTTGCTTTAACTCGAAACCTTGTAAGAGGGCTCGGTCTCCACCCTGCAATGTTCAGATGTATCAGATGAGAGTCCTCGATCGTAATAAACATCCATGGACAGAATTCACGAACAGTACTAAAGGTCTCGGAGAGATGTACCAGGAGTAGAACCCTTGGAAAACGGTGTCAAAGGCCCTTGTAGAACCTCGCCTTCAGATGTTGGTGATGACTGCACGGACAAACCTGCAATCAATAAACAGCCTGTCTCAATCCCTCGGCAACAGAAATTTTTTTACGTTGATAAGAATCACTGAAGCAGGCCATCAGACAGAGAACCTGCTAGTTCTAGAACAACGATCGGTATACCAAGTACCTGATGCTTCACTGTGATTGGCACTCCGCACCACCATCTTCCTGAAAGTCATAACATATCACATGTCATGTTCCACAACGCGGCTCACACATACTTTTAGGAGATAAAACGGTCAGAACTGATACAGAGTCAAAGAGGTTCTTGAAAAAACTGCATTGGAGAATTTGGTAGTGAATTACGATTGATCGGATGGACTGTGGGGTTCCATCTGCTCCAAGCACTTCGACTGCCACTTGTCGTCAGTACCTTTTCCAATATCTTCCGAATCTGCATACGAGAGTACACATAGCAAAGTATGTTAATTGGAAACGAAGCTGTGCAGTGGGCAACAGCAAGAGCACCATGTGACATAGCTCAGCGGACATACCATTCTTAGGGCACCAGATATTACTTGGGGACGAAGGAGCCGGCATCAGAAACTCATCAGTTTCAGAAACTAATGAATTCACGCAGCTCTGCAGACACATTCGGAGCGTCAGAACCATTCACTGGACAGCTTCTAAAATAGAAAATTGGGAGAAATATCGGCAAAGATGTACCTCAAACTGTGGGTCGTTTGGGACGCCGGACTCGAAAGCTGGAGAGGAGTCGGGCACGCACTCCTCACCCGTGCCGGAGAAGTGCAGCATCCGACGCCTCTTAACTCGTCCACAATTCTCCGCATCACAATTGGCAGGGCTAATGCTATCACTTTCTGAAGTATGAAAGTGACAGTCAGTTCACATCCCAGCAGATTCCTAATCTTTCTGGGAAGAAGAATCAAGGGACATTACTACAAAGAAGAGAGTGGTCGTTACCTTGACTACACTCGGCAAAATACGATGGGGTTGACTCCCTTTCATCCGCAATTGGAGGAGTCTGGGAAAATATTTCTTCATCATTTTGAGTCAGATCATCCCAGAAGGACTTCGCAATTTCTGCACCATAATGTTCACAACAACCTGGACTCAGATCACATTACAGGTCCGAATGGACGAATCCTAACATCTGCAAGCAAAACACATAATTGACTATCCTAAGCGCAACATCATACAAGCTTCTCAATACTTTGAAGACTGACGTGCTGACCTATATGAGATTCCGAGTCCAACTTAAACGGGTCATCCGCCCAGAGCCAAGAATCGGGGTTGTCTTTCGCAGCAATTTGATTGTCATTGTCGATGGCAGCAAGGTCATCAAACGCAGTTATGTCCATATCTTGATTGATGAAAGAAGCGCCAGAAACTCGGTGACTTATGTCTACAGCATCTACTGCAAGGAGATCCAGCCTTCTGCAGAACATTGAAGTCCATGTTAGGTTGCGGTCATAACCGTGAGAACACCTCAGTGCGTCGGAAAGTATGTTGAGTGAAGGAAAATGTAATTAGGATGAAAACCAGTACGGAGACTGCAGGACCCGAGCGGTGGTGGCAAATCCATTAACAATCCTACCGCTACTCGAAAAACGAGCTCACGAATTAGGAGCCTCCGACGGAATAGCACATAAGAAACGTTGCGTCAGATCTGTGAGCATCTATTCACGAGAGCACTAAAGGTGGCGAGATTATCTGCAGGAAACACCATTAAGCACTATCACGAGAGACAAGTGTGAGAGGAGACGGCCTGTCAACGGTGCATGGACAATTCCCAAGAAGATACTGAGGTAAGACCTAAGCGCCGCTCTCATGCTTACGGAACACGTCTGTCGTCAAGTTATTCAGGCATTGGGAGTCCGGGACAGAAAGTTCGGGACCACAAAAACCACGCTCTCCTTCATAAGTAAAACAAGCGAAGATCAAGAACAGAGGCAAGAAGCAAGATTCCGATCACCATGAGGTTCATAGCACAAAGGAGCCAATAGGAGATCAACAATCTCGATTGCTCATAGATGGGAGGCACTCGGAACCAACTGAATCCTAGATGCGTACCTTCCGACACGATAAACAAGAATCGCTCCTTCAATATCTCTACAGATGATTCAATACGCAACTATCCCTGTCACTTAGGGAGTAGAACAGGGGCAGTTCAGTAATGCAGAGACGAGCCTACGAGAGCATCAACTGTAAGCTTAGAACACTGTAAATAACCACGTGGGACAATCCGAAGAACAAGTAAGACCTCCGAAAGATCTTTTGAAAGTCTAATTGCGCAAAGAAAGCCCCCTCATGTAAGGACTCGTTCGGCGTCCGCAATCTCAACGAAGAGGACATCTCCAGCGGAAAGATGTACAGGCCGAGCAGCGAAGAATAGAGATACCAACCCGGCACACTCACCACTTCCAAAAGACCGACACTCAATCTGTGCACACATTCCTCACATGGCGATCTCTCCACGCAACTTTTCCTCTCCACACAGCACTGCCAATCACCCCGACGACAAAGCAGTCCTCAAACTTCACTAAACAGATCGAACAACCGACCTGCTCACCACGTTCGCCCTCACACCACCATCATCGTCGCCATCTCCCAATGCCAGACGACAAACTACTTCCACCTCCAGTGCCACTTCCACCTCCGCCTCCAGGCCTCTCCCTCCGGCCAAAACTCTGGAAACTCGAGCTATTGCAACAAGAACAATCGTGAGAAAACTCCTCCCAGCGAGCACGCTCAATCCTCTCCACAGGCAGCCTGAAACAATCGCTCCACAGCACTATATGACCCGCCCAAGCACGGGATCGGACGCCAAACCAGGCATCCTCAACCCGTTGACGATTCATCCATCACCAGCAACGAAATGCATCACTCAAACGGCTCCATAACACTACCACAAAAACCTTTCTGGCCCCCGAAACAGAGCTCCATTCTTCCACTTCCCCTCGTTCAGTGGACATTCAAAGGGAAGAAGACAATGCTGGATCGCGGGCCGGGTCGGAGCAGGGCAGGGGGAGTCCCCCATGCGGGACACCCCGCGATCGGCCCCGCCACCTCACCCCCAATGCACCCTAATCCCGCGCTTTTTGTGTTATCCGCTCTGCCCGAGCTCTCTCTCTCTCCCGCGGTTTCGAGGGCCCTTTTCGCCCCAACGGAAAATAACAGGCGCCTCCTCCCTGCGACCCCTCCCGCCATCGGAAAACGCCGGGGCGCCCATTCACTGGCTCACGGAGTCAAGCCACATCATTGATCATTCATCACCTCCACCGTGGACAGACCCTTTTCAGCCAAACTAATGAAAAACATTCCCGCGACTGCAGGGCGTGCCACGGTGGCGCTTACCATATGATTCTGAATTTAATTCAGCTGGCTGTTGGTGGCCCACCTTTCGATGAGGCTCGTGGGGAAACGGGCACCCAGTTGGGGAGTCATGGCCGAGCGGCAGTAGAGGGGGGACTGGGGGAATCTAGGAAATGAGAGGAATGTAAGGTCGAAGTCTAGGAAATGAAGAGATTTTTAACGGGACCCAGTTGAGGATTCCTGATGGAGCGGAAATAGGGCGTGGAACAAGGAATCTAGAAAATTAGAAGAATTGAGGGTGGGAGTCTAGGACTTTGAAAGATTTTAAACGGGATGCAATTGAGGATCCTATTTACCAAATAGAATTAGAGGCGAGGAATTGGGAATTTAGGAAATGTGATGAACTTAGATTAGGAGTCTAGGAAATTAAAAGATCTTGATGCCTTGAGGTAATTGGTTTTTACAAGAGCTCTTCTCATTTGTTTGTTTTTTATCATTCATAGCTAGCAAGTCATCCTTCTTCTCCTAGGTTGATTAGTATATTGTTATTTATGAAGATTTCAGTGCTATTTTAATTACTTTCTTTATTTCATTAATAGAACATTCACACACAAAATGAATTGCACCTCCGTATTGATTGTCGTACTCACACTTCATATGAATCATATTTCCATTTAACATCTACAATCTACAATAGCTTGAAATAGAAAAAAAAAGACTCCAACTCCTAAGCATCTAGACTCATCTCTAAAATTGACAATTTTGGAAAAATCATCATAAAGTACAATTTGGAAGAATATCTTGGAATTGAGATGCAAATAAAATTTGTAGAATTTGAATTTTGGATTTTGTTTATGCAGTTAAATTTACAGCTGCAATCACCAATATTTTTCCACAACTTTTGAGAGGAAAAATTCTAAATTCCCTCTAAATTCAATTACAAGCAAAATATTGTCATTTTTTGAGTAAATTTTGTTGAAATGTATTTGAAACAAGGTTCTCTTGATATAGTGATCTTTTGGAATTTTTGTATTCTTTGGTTCTGTGACTTCATTTTTGCAATTCTAAGTTTGAATTAGAGTCAATGCAATTTTTGGCTTGGTCAACTACTTGATATACTTAATTTTGAAAAAATATATATTGTGGTAACACCAAATCCAACCCTTAGATGGCACAATAACTTCATAAAGTATGTCTAAAAATTAGGATGACTTTCATCTAAGCTATTATGAGAAAAAAATCTAGATTTCATGGTGTATATTGTCTAGAAATTGAGCATCAAATCGCTTTAGGGTTAATAATTATTGCATGGAATTTATTCATTTAATAAGAATATATATGGGCTTAGTCATATATAATTCTTCTAGCTACATCATCTTACTTTTAATAGTCTTTGGTTGGTAGGTGGATGTAGATTTGACAAAAATCAACTTACAACAAGCAAAGAAATAAGACAAAAAATTGCAAATTTACAAGTTTGTTTTTGATTTTTTCCTAACTCAAAATTAACTCTAGAAAAAGTCAAACCCCTATGACCAAGGTAATTACCAAAATATTTCAATTATTGAATCAATTCTTTTTGGTGCATTTTTTGTTTTTGTAGCATAAGAGGATTTCTAGTTGCTTTAAGAGACTGCGAGTTCCCGAACGTTGGGAACGCATTGGGAACTCTGGGAACGCGATGCTAATGTGGTCGAGCGATTGCCACATCAAAAAATACGATTTTTTTATTAATTTTAATTAAATATTAAATATTTTTAAAATATTTTTTTGAAAAAAAAAATTTTTAAATCATTCTTTTGCTCTTTAGTACATTCTGAAGTTTTTTGGAAAAAACATTTTAATTTTTTTTTTCAAAATTCAAAAATTCAGACCAGCAGGGGGCTGGTCTGCAACAGTGGGAACAATTTCGGGGAACACCCCTGAAATGGTCTCCTGGGGGCCCAAAAATCCTCTTATGTTAATAGTAAAGTTCTGTATCAAATCATTTAGGTTTATAATATCCTTATAGGATAAATGTAATATAGAACCTTGTACAAAATTCTTGAAGTAACAAAGAACTATGCTAGCTATATGATAATTTGAATCAAAACCATTGCAAAGAATTTGTAAGGCAACCAAGGATCATACCGATCACATCATTGAATTTGAACTATACAAAAAATAGGTAAAGCAACTAGAGACTACACCAGCCACATCATTGAATCAAATCCTTGCAACCTTGTAGAGAATTTGTAACGCAACCAAGACCAAGCTAGTCACATCATTGAATCAAAACCCAACAAAGAATTTATAAAGCAACTAAGAACCGCGCTAGTCATATCATTGAATCGGAACCTTGCAACCTCGTAGAGAATCTGTAACGCAACCAAGACCAAGCAAGTCATATCATTGAATCAGAACCTGGCAAAGAATTTATAAAGCAACTAAGAACCACACTAGTCACATCATTGAATCAAAACCTTGTAGAGAGAATCTGTAACACAACAAAGACCAGGCTAGTCACATCTTTGAATCAGAATCTGGTAAAGAATTTATAAAGCAACGAAGAACCCCGCTAGTCACATCATTGAATCAAAACCTTGTAGAGAATCTATAACGCAACCAAGACCAAGCTAGTCACATCTTTGAATCAGAATCCGGCAAAGAATTTATAAAGCAACTAAGAACCCCACTAGTCACATCATTGAATCAGAACCTTGTAGAGAATCTGTAACGCAACCAAGACCAAGCTAGTCACATCTTTGAATCAGAACTCGGCAAAGAATTTATAAAGCAACTAAAAACCACGCTAGTTTCAACATTGAATCAAAACCTTGCAGAGAATTTGTAAAGCAACCAAGACCAAGCTAATCCCATCATTGAATCTGAACCTTGCAACCTTATAGAAAATTTGTAAAGCAACCAAGGACTATGCTAGTCACATCATTGAATCAGAACCTTGCAACCTTGCAAATAATTTGTAAAGCAACCAGGACCAAGCTAGTCACATCATTGAATCAGAACCTGGTGGAGAATTTGGAAAGCAACTAAGAACCATACTAGTTACAACATTGAATCAAAACCTTGCACTAAATTTGTAAAGCAACTAAGGACTGCGCTAATCACATCATTGAATTAGAACCTTGCAAAGAATTTACAAGGCAACCAGGACCAAGCTAGTCACATCGTTGAATCAAAACTTGGCAGAGAATCTGGAAAGCAACTAAGAACCATATCAGTTACAACATTGAATCAAAACCTTGCACTAAATTTGTAAAGCAACTAAGGATTGCGCCATTCACATCATTGAATTAGAACCTTGCAGAGAATTTACAAAGCAACCAGGACCAAGCTAGTCACATCGTTGAATTATAACCTTGTAGAGAATTTGTAAAGCAACAAAAACCGAGCTAGTTACATCATTGAATTAGAATGTGGCAGAGAATTTGGAAAGCAAATAAAAACCATGCTAATTACAACATTGAATCAAAATCTTGTACTAAATTTGTAAAGCAACCAAAGACCATGCCAATCACATCATTGAATTAGAACTTTACAAAGAATTTGTAAAGCAACCAGAGACCACACTAGTCACATCATTGAATTAGAACCTTGTAAAGAATTTGTGAAGCCAGAAGGACCCAACTAGTCACATCGTTGAATCAAAACCTTGTAGCCTTACAACCTTGTAGAGAATTTGTAAATTGACCAAAAACACATAGTAGATATGTCAATGAATCCAAATCTTGTATTTTATTTGTAAAGCAACCAAGGATTATGCTAGTGACACCACTGAATTAGAACTTTGCATTGAATTTGTGAAGCAATAAGGAACCATGCTAATCATAGTATTATAGAATAGACAAAATTTATTTTTTCCAACAATTTTTTAAGAACATTGAATCCCTAGAAAGTTCTTGAAATATTCAAAATTATATCAAAATTCTTAATTTAACTTTTAGATAACTCAAGTATTCAATACACTAGTAGAAAATCTCCCTGGTTCTGTTGATTTGGTCGTGTTGATGATCAACAGATTTATGTTAATCAACAAAAATCTGTTGATCATCAACGCGACCAAATCAACAGAACTGGGGAGATTTCCTACTAGTGATAATCTATATTTTCAAAAGGATGAGGTAGACACATTGCTTTAATTCTTGCTAAAGATGATTATGTCTTTGTCCTAATGTTCTTGAGTACTTGAACAATACTAATGAGAGCCTTGCTATGTTGATTTAGAATAATATGATGTAGACATCATGACTTTAGAGCATTAATCCAAAAAGGATTGTAAAAACTAAAAACAAATGATGAGTACCTTCACAAAGAATGTGATTATCCATCCAAAAATTTGATGAGTTCTTACTAACTATCTTGGTAAGAGTTTGTGTCAATATCCAATCAAATTGCATAAAATCAAAGCTACATACAAAACTAAATGAAGTTTTTCAACCCCATTAAGGCCCAAGGGTAATGTAGATTTTCAAGAGTATGAATTTATATTATGAAATGCAACGTATATGAATAATTTAATGTTGATTTTCAAATAAAAGTTGCAAAAAGTGAACCATTGATTATTTCTATAAATATAAATCTAGTACTACAACAGGGTTTTTAATTTTTTTTTATAAGATTCAAAATCAAAATTTAAAAATTCAATATTATTTTGATAATGGATTGAATATGCATAATTTCTACTATAATAAATTATGTTGTTTAATGTCCTAACCCCTAATAGTGTAAAGAGTCAACTTTGAATTTTTTCAGAAGTTTTCAAGCACTCATAATCTATCATTTTTACATGTATTTTCTTTGATGGGAACCAATCATCTTAATCTATATGTGAATTTGTTTCACATTATTTTAATAAAAGTTTTAGCAAAAGTAGGAAGTTTTATTATTTTTATTTCTATATCAAAACATGTAACTAAAAATATATCCTAAAACTATTCAATGGGTTTTTCCCAATTGTTATATATATTCTAAAAGATGAATGATTAATTTTATAGGATTACATAGATTGATACCTACTCAAAACATTTGAAACATTCAATTCTAGATATTGAGGTGGCATTTATGAAGAGTTTTATTTTGTAGGCAATGAAGGTAAAAAAATAATAAAGCCCATGTTTTGAAATCAATAAAGAGAAACAAAAAATGCATATCAATTATTGACTAGAACTTTTTTGCCTTGGGAATTACTAATTTTCAATTATTTGTATGTAATCATTAGCTTTTTAGTTTTTCTTTCATTTAGTATTGCTTTGTATTCTATTATTCTTTCAAAGATGAAGATGGAGGTTTTTTTGAATTCATTGTTTTATATTTGTTTTCAATCCATTTTTCAAAAATGTACAAGTTATAGGACTTATGTATTTTCTTCTTAAAACATTGAGAGATAAAACTTTACCTTTTGAAAGGGCTATAAAAGCCTACAACTTAAAATTTGAACACATTGAGTTTGAAATTGGTGGATATTCACTCTAAAACTTTAGAAGTGTGTACTTGAATAGGTGAACTAAAGGATTTTATAGTTGGATTTGTTTAAAAAATAAATATAGATGAAGATTTAAGCCTTGCGAAGAGGACAAGTATTTTGAAGCAATTTAGAATCTCTAAATCATAGAATATTAGAAATTAAGCTTTCATTATGACAATTTTTAATCCCTACAATCCCAAATCCTTCCGTCAAAAAGTATTCAAAAATTGCCATTTCTATTGCAAAGAACAAAAAATTAATTTTTTTTCTACATATCCAAATATAGGATCCTATACAACTAGTGTGAAAGTGCAAAGGAGAAATTTCAAAAACTTTGATTGCATTGATAATAGATATTTGAATGTAAAGTCAAGAGAATAAACTTTCTTACATCTAACTTGACTAGATTTTTTTACTTTGAATCTTCTTGGCCTAGAGTTTTTGCAATATTTAGTTTTATTTTTTTATTTTTTATTTTTTATATTGTACGATTGAACTGAGAGTATTGGAATTTTTTTTAAAAGAGCATGGTTGATTTTCACTCATTAAAATATAATTCAATAGAAAGAAATTCAAAATTGGAGCAAAAACCAAATGGTTAATAGCTCTTAGGTGGATTTTGGAACAAACTAATTTCAATGCTGATATTATTCATGCATTCCAGAAGAACCTAGCCTTATAAAAAAAATTCATAAAAAATTGGATTCAAAAATAGATTCCTAAGACTTAATTCTTCAAGGAAGTGCACTCATTGTTCACAATGTTAATATCACTAATCCACATGAAATGAATTAAAGTTTTCTATGTATACAAATGTTATATGTAAGAAACAAGTTCTTTTGTATATTTTATTTTAAGAAAAATTTGCAAGCCAATCTAATTTTAAGCCTATTATGCCAGTCTAATTTTGGGCTTAAAAATATATTCCTAGAATGCTAATGTATTTTTCTATCTTTACAAAAAATAGTAAAATAATTGGTGTTATAAGAACATGCCCCAAACCCAATTTGTCCTACAAGAGAACAATGGGACTATAAGGGTTGAGACAGATGCTTTTAATAAAAAATTTAATGTTATTTATAACAAACTTGTTAATCAAATCCAATTTTTTTTGAGTTAAACTTGTCTATATCCTTTAAATCAATTTAAATATATGTATGGTGAAATTCTAAAAATGTATATCCAACAAATGTAAAAGAACATACACATGAATCTACAAAATATTATGATGGTAGAAAATTGTAATATTTTGTACACTTAGAACATAATTGCATTTATCAATTGTTTGAAGTTTCAATATTTGGTCTTTTAAGAAATTAAATCAAATGTATGAACACCAAAGTTTTCTATACATGGTTGTTATTCTCAACAATGAAATAATATAAGTTATTAACAATAAAGGCATCATTTTACATTCAACCATCTGATGAGTTCATTTGCATTTGCTTAAAAAACTACATGAATAAAAGATAGGGAATTCTTATTTCTTGGAAGGTAAAAATTGCATAACTTAAGGAAGTTTTGTAAGAAATAGGTAAAAAGTAGGATTATATAAATCCATTGAAAGAGAATTCATAGATTAGTATCAAAATATCCCTAAAATTCTCTATATATTTTAATTATGTATATCCATTTTTAAAAATACCTCAATAGCATACATAATTCTCCAAATTATAGGAAAATGAGCTTCTATCAACTATATGATCAAATTATATAATAAGCATTACAAAATGTTAAAATTTATAAGTTTTGACCATAAAATTTGATTTTCTTTACATTAATTGTGTAGCTAAATTTCAATTTTAAGCATATTTTTTTGCATCAATTTAGAAAGGATTTTCATTGTACCACTATAAATATCAAATGAAGAGTTTGTGATTTATAAAAATTTAATATGTAGTTTAAAAAAATTTAGGCTTCAATATTATTTGATTTAGGAATAGGCCTAAAAATGTATTATTTTGGTAGAAGTCAATTGATGGTATTGAACCTAGAAGATAGGATTGAAAAATCATAAATTTTAAGAAATGGTGATTTTTCTAGGGAAGAATCATTCTTTTAAAAAATTGTATGAGAATTTATTTTTTTGAAAAATCTTATTTCTTTGTAGTTTCAAATCTCACTTATTTTATAAACTAAATATTTGACAAAAATGTCATGATGTTACACTTTCCTTATAGTTTTCTAGGCCTTATCTTTTTTATTGATCTTATATAGATATTTATATTGAAAGCCATATTTTTTAGTACAAAAAATTAAAAACATAAGTTTATTATAGACTTGTATTGTCTATAATAAATCTTTATGCAACAATAAAAACCCATTTTTTCTTACTACATCATTTCCAATAGATCATCTTTGAGGGTTTTGACTATGAAGAATTTAGAAGACCAATGAAGTCTATGAAAAGCTTAGGCACAACAAAATGACAAGCAAAGCAAACTTGTTGGAATTATGGACAACAACTATTTGCATTAAAAAAATTATGCATGCTATTCACTTTTTTTAATGATAGAGAATTTATGTGTATTTTATAGCTCATTATGCAATTATATTTTGGTATTTGAAGGAGACTATAGTACAATATTGAACAAATTATTTCAATGGATATTCTTACAAAACTATAATATTTATTGATTCAATTGCTAAACTTGTTCATTGTACTCATTTTAAAGGTCAATTGTTGTCCTTCTAAGAGAATGAATGTAAATTCAAAAGGAAGGAAGGACATCATGCTTCAAAAATGTAAAGTATCCTAGTGGTAACAAGGTCCTTATATTTGCACATGCTATCATTACATTTGTGTATGCAAAACCTATTCTACCAACACACAACAAATTTATTTTGTTTCCAAATCCATGTTGAACAAACATTTTTATGAATTTGTGGAATGGATGGAACAAAATTATAATTGTAGCAACACTTTTAATTTATATATATTATGCACTAAAAATCAACATCAGAGTTGGAGCTTCCCTCAAGAGCCATCATTTTATTGAAGTTCTCACATACAAAATTCAAATTATGCACCTTGTTTTACAAATGTAATATTTTTGAAAACTATATTGTTGATTGTTATAAAAATCTAAATTTTTTATATAGAGTGAAATCCCACACTTCTTGAGTCTACATAATTTTCAACCATTTTAAACTTTATCACCCATCCAAATACAAATTTGAAGCTAAAATCACCCTTCTATATATGGGGCAAATCTAATTAATGAAGTCACTTGGGTTAATGCTAATCCTTGTTTCAACAAAGATGAAATCAATAACTGCATTATTTTATCTCCAAATTGCATTTCAATGCTCAAAGGGTATTAAAGTTGAAGATGTACATTTAGAGCATATCCACTCTTTCATGAGGAGGACCCATGGTCCAACCAATGCCTAGCCTATCCTTTGAAGCCTCCCCTACTGCAAATAAAAGAAGCTCAAAAATCAAGTCTAGTCCCATACAAATAATTAAAAGCATCTCTCTTTGTCCTTATGGACCCACCCATCTTTTCATGAAGATTGAATTCTCTTTAACTGACAATGTCTTGCAATAATTTTTGAAATGGTTGGAAATTGTATCAACTCCCACCATTGAGAGTGCAAGCCAATTGGCAAGATTGCTTTTCATAAAAGATAGAGATGCCATTGTGACAACTGTTGTAGATGTGAAAACATTGGTATGACTTACTATTATATCACACTAACGATGTCTCGCAATAATTTTTGAATGGTTGGAAACTGTATCAACTCCCACGATTGAGAGTGCAAGCCAATTGGCAAGATTGCTTTTCATGAAGGATAGAAATGCCATTGTGACAATTGTTGTAGATGTGAAAACATTGGTACGACTTACTATTATATTGCATTGACGATGTCTCACAATAATTTTTGAAATGGTTGGAAACTGTATCAACTCCCACCATTGAGAGTGCAAGCCAGTTGGCAAGATTGCTTTTCATAAAGGATAGAGATGCCATTGTGACAACTATTGTAGATGTGAAAACATTGGTATGACTTACTATTATATCACATTAGTAGAACATATGCTCTATAGGTAAAATTTTAATTCCTAAAGGTTTGTGCATCTCTAAAGTGGATGCATTATAGTCAACTTTGATTGTAACTTTCAAAATTCATTTGTTGTATAAATTTTAAACTAAAAATTAAAGTTTCATAGGATTGATTCTACTTTATTTAAATTTTTTGAAAGAATAAAAATTATTGAAATAATGATTGAAATTGCCAGCTATAAGTATTAGAATCCAAATTACATAATACATTGTGTTTTTCATTTGTATTTTCTTCTTTAAATTTATTTTTTTGCTTTATTTACTAATTTCTTTTCACTTTTAGTTACAAAATTTTAACAATGACAATTTCTTAGAAAATAAAGTGAATTTTATATGGTAATAAACAATTCATGGTGTCTTGCAGTAAAAATATAAAAATTCATACTTGAACACAATTTAGAAGGCTAAATTTTTATTTAAATATGATGTTTGAGTATTTTTCAATGGGGATAGTTTTTTTAGAGTTTAAAACCCACATTTTGTGTAACCCATCATTTTTAAAATTAAAATAAACTTTTTTTTAGTGGTTATTATTTTTGAAAAATATGACAAACCTATTTACTCAAGAAGAATATAGCTTTTGTAAAGCTTTGCCACATTAAATTTGATTTTGGAAGAGCATGAATTACACACATTCTTGTTTAGATATCTAAAAATCTAAAATAAACATGTTAACAATTGTAGTTGAAATTGTATTTCTTTAGGTTGTAAGTAAAAAAATACATGGCATTGAATTTTTGGAATACATACATACAAAAGAAATCAATAATTTAAAACTTGTTATGATAGGCCATTTTTAAATTCCATATATGAATATTAGATAGTCCTTTCATTGCATTTGTTTCATTCAAAAATGCTCAATGGTTATAAAGAAACCTTAGCTCTTCAAACATGTACAAATCTTCTTTAAAAATATAATTAATAATATGGTCTACTTATAAAATGAAATAACATATTCATTGGGGTTCAAACCAATAAGAATTAGAGCACAAGAAGTTCAAAAAACCTATGAATGTAGGATAAACACTTCCAAAAGTATTGACTTGTTTTAGATATAGTTAAGTCTAAAAAATAAACAAAATCTCACTTACATATTGCCATTTTTACTAAAAGATCATGTGATGTGTCAAAGGTTATCATGGTGCAAAACACTGACACCAAAGAGTTGGTGTCCACCAACCTCTTATAAGAATGTGAAGCATTGTACTTCATAAGCAAGTTTACAATCAATATACATTCTTGTTGGTATTTTTTAGCCCTAGATTTAGATAAACTTCAAAAATGGAATTATTTATTGCCTACAACAATAATAGAATGAAATAAAAACCATTGAAGGTACTATATAATTTCATTTGGGAGGTTACACTATTACAAAAAATCGCAACTATGAATCCATAATAGATTTTTGAAGCCTTGAAATGATAAGTTGGTTAATGTCATCCCTTTGATCAAATTGTTATATTATAGAATTAGTCTTAATGACTATAAATTATTCAAATCTATGAAAATATACATAGGAAACAATCATGGACTATAGATGAGTTTAAAGTATATTTGTATGATAAAACATCCACTTTGATTGTAATGTGATTGATATGTGACAATGTATATTCTTACAATGTTTACATATTCCAAAAAGTATTAGTCATTTGTGACTTTGTACGTACTTTAAGTGAAAAAAATATCTACATAATTTTGATAGGAGAGTATTATAGGAATTTTTTTGTTAGAAGATGAAATCAATTAGCAAATTTGATCAACTAATCCATTGAAACAATCAAATATAAGGTACTCTCAAAAGTGTACAAACTTTTATATTATTTTATACAATAAAATTTAAATTTAAATTATATAATTATATATACCTTAGTTTAGAATCAGAATTCAAATTGCAATAAAATATTTTTATTTTAGATTTTGGAAATTTTTTAGTTTGAATTAGATATTAGATTTTTGACATTCATTTGTTAGGCTCAAATTATAAGAACATTTTATTTGTAAAATTCAAAGTTAGACCAAGGAGTTAAAAATACAATGGAAGTTGGCAAGATACATTAAAAATTGTCTAGTGCGATTTTTGAATTAATCATTTTATTTGGTATAAATGTTGATAATACAACAATGAAGGATTTTATACCACCCAATACATTCTTGAATAGGGAGATTGGGTGATCTTTCTACAATGCTACTATAATTATTATTATTCATGTTATAATGATCCAAAATTCATAGCTAAGAGTACATTCCTTAGAGAATTCTATTATAAAAGGAGCCTTTGATTCATCAGAAGCAAAGAATCCCATCTTGTGATTGTCAAGACTTTATATGCTATACTTGGCTAATGCATTTTAAAGATTAAAAAAACATAAATAAAGAGTTGTGCACTTTTATTTGATATTCCAATATTGTTCACTTCAAATCATTATCAATTCTTTCACATCATTGCAAACATGTGTGAGTTGTATGATGGACAACAAAGAAAGTCTATGTGTAAAACAGGAATGGCAAATGTTCACTTTTGGAAATTTGTATGAAAAAATAAGATCTTGCAAAGTAGTCTGACATCCTATTAGTATCCTTGAGTTTTTATTGAACAAATGGATGAATTTATTTCACACTTTATCAAAAAATATGATTTTCATGGTAATCGATTGATCACTTTTTAAGGTGAACCCAGAAAGGATATTGAGGCCCAAAAGTGTTTGATGAATGACTTCATTGTTCACTTTAAAAACAAATAGTGCACCTATTGGTCCAATAATTGGAGCACTTTGATAACTACAGTGGTTATAGGGGGAACGTCATTATTGAACCAAACTTCTAAGGTTTCTTTTTCATTTTTTATGAAGTGCCAAAGTAATGAATTTAAACATCTTATAATGGTACTCCAAGTTTAAGCATTCATCCACATATTGGATAGAAAAATATCACACTAGCACATAATATATGTCCATAATTATGTTTCCATCAACAATCCAACAATTTCATATAAGATTTTTTTAATAATTCAAAGTCTTTTGGCAAAAAACTTCATAATATTGTTGCCATTTTTTTTCTTATACTGGCTAGCACCGAAAAAAACACTTTGTAACCACTTTTTGACTTAGGCAACATTCTCGGGGTACCCAATGTCAACTTACACCATCTACACCTTTAGTTAGTTAGTTTAGTTTTGTTTGTTACATTGAGACCTCCTAGAATAGGCATTTTCCAATTGCGTTCTTCATACTCTCAACAAGCCCTCAACAAGGAGGGGAGCACATGCTTTATTTCATTGCATTCTATCTAACGATGTGAAAATTTTGAATTTTTGAATTATTTTTTATTTTAAAAACTAAAAAATTGTTGTTACTCTTATTTTGGCTATAGCAACAATAAAGGCACACTAGTAATCAACTCCCTTTTTTTTAAGTTTTTGAGAAAGTGCCAGGATGGTGATCACTTAAAATTTGGTGAAGCATTGTATTTCTACATCCATCCATCTTTTGAACCAACAAACACTTTTCAATCATATTCATACACATCTTCATCCAAATTTAGTGATTTCGTCTATAGTGTGAATAGAAATGAAACTTTTTTGGTAAAAAAAGATTACTTTTATGTGGCAAGAAGTAGATTTAAAAAAAATAAAAATAAAAACTCAAGTTTATCCCAAGAAGACCAAGAACAAATGGCAGAAAGCCGAGGAGAAGAAAAAAGTAGAAATTTATTTTGAAACTAGTAAATGTGATATTACAGAATTATATCTTCAACGGCCACTATATTTCTATAATATCTCAGGTTTGTATTATATAATATTATAGAAGTTTCTAATTTCTGGAATATCACACAAGTTGTATATGTGATATTACAGAAGAGTCTTTTCAAGAGCCATAATATTTTTTTAATATCACACAGTTTGTAGTTATGATATTACAGAGATATTAAATTTCTGTAATATCACACAGTTTATAAATGTGATGTTAAAGAGGCCACTGTAATTTTAGTAGTATGATGGTGCAATTTGGCACCCCAGAAGGGCTGCTTGTGACCGTTTAATTCCAGTCCTCCAATGTAATCAGTTGCGCTAATGAATGATTGGTTAGTTTCTATTATTAATCTCAGTTTGTAATTCAGTGACGGATTCTCATCAATAATTCATTGGGAACTAGCTTAGCCTATGATAGTAGAGTAGGAACCAATTAGTCTGATTTTTCTTCAATTTCTTAAACCCACTGACTTTGTTGGTTTTGATGTTCTCAACCCCAATTAAAGGGCCATCACAATAATAAAGGCTTGGTCTGCCACGACGGCCCTGCCTCCCGCCAAATTTAGTGCCACGAAGCCGTCCACTTCATCATTTCGCCCCAAATTTTCTTGGATGCCGGGTTCAAAGTCGGCCGGGACAGGCATGATCCACATCTGGCCGGTCTGGTGGACTCAGCTCCAAATTAGAGGATTCTAATAAGGGAATCCGCCCATCTACGAGTTGAAACTGATTATTGAATTTTGGGGGAGGTTGAACTTCTTGAAATACTTTCCAGTAGTGTTTTTTTGAGAGGCAAGTGGAATTGGCATCTAATGCAATTCATTTCATGCTTTTTTGGAGCTTTGTGGAATTAGTTATGAATTTTTGAAGTTGAAATGGCATAGGCTAGGGCTTTGAAACTGCCCACCTCGTCAAATGTGCATTTTCTATACATTCTTGTAAAGATGAAAAAGCAACGTATTCAAAGAATGTACATTTGAGGAAGTGGGCAGTTTTAGAGCATGAGTGGATTTCGAGCCTCCTACCTTAGTGGGAAATTGAATTGTAGGAGGATAAGCTTTCAATCCATTTTCTAACTACTTAAGGAATTCAGCATAGCTCCCATTTGGATTTGGTGGGTGGGGGGAAATTCCTACGTAGAGAAATAGATTTAAGATGAATTTGAATTTTTCCAATTTTTGACTCCAAAACAAAATTATTGTGAATTCTTCTATGGAGATTTTGTGAAACCTATTCACGTTGTATAGGTGTATCTATTTCTAACCATAGGTTGATTAGGAAATTCAAAGGAAATCAAGAGCTTGTACTACATCGTAATTGATTGGTTACCCATACCTCCTATACTTGAAAATAGAACTTAGACTTTGGAAGCAGAGGTTACCAAAATGGGGTGAACTCACTACAAGGGAACAAAGTCATTTTCTGTCAATTTAGACGTTTTTTTTGTCAATTTTTTGTCAATTAGGACATTTTTCTATAAATTCAAACATTTTTTGTCAATTCGGACACTGTTTTCTTGTAGTAACTTCCTCATCATAGATTTACTTTGAGTCAAAAGGGAGTATTATTTATCATGGAAAATAAACTTTAGAAAAATAAAACTTGTACTTGGAAGTGGTGACCTTGAAGTTGTTTGGGAAATAACATTGTTTATTACTAAGGCAAAGGTCCATTTTACATCCTTGAGAGTGAATCAAATTGGTTTCAATTCAATGGCTCCTAAACCAACTCCACTCCTTGAATTATATGATAAGCCCCTTCTATGCATTTAGCAAAGCATAATACCTTTTGAGTGTGGTAAAGCCCATTGTTTGGTTGTAGAATGATATGGAATAGTAGAGAAAATGAAGTTAACTAATTGCAAGTAGGGTGTAGAAGCTCTTTTACCTTTTTTCTAATGTAAATTTTATGGAGGGTTTACATTTGAGGTGTACAATGACCAAATGGTTTAGCCTTGGATGTACAAAGACCATTCTTGAAGACTAATTTTAGAATTATACCATTGAATTTGCAGAGGGTTAATACATTCATCATCTTTTATAGAAGGACATCCATATATTTGCAAACTAAACCAATTGGCAACTGTCTAAGAAGTTTTATAGAGATGAAAAAGTCTCTCTCTATAATATAAATCAAATTAATTCTTTTGTGATGAGTAGAGAAGAAAAAGTGAAGGAATATAATTGTCTTCTTACAGCAAAAATCTCATTTTGTATATATTAATACTTAGAGTGTAAATCAAACAATTATTTAGTACATGTTTTAAGTAAAATCTTTAATCCAAATTAAATGAATAAGTATCATTAAAATGCTATTGACAATATCTTTCTAATGGTATATTGTTATCTTGCCCAATTTAAATATCAATTTTCGAAATTCATTACATAGTCTTAAAACAATGGATTGAATGGTATTCGTGACCTTCTAGTGTGTGTGTCAATATATTTGTATTTTGGCAAAATTTCTAACCAACATGACTTCTTGAAACTCAAGTTTTATCCTCAAATCAAGCCAATAATATTTTATTAGATTTTTTGAATTAATAAGATACACTTTGAATGTATTTATTTAATTTATGGCTTGTCTTCTATATTGAATAGGGATTTTCTGGGACCAAAAAATTAAAGATACTTAATCTAGAAAACTATAGATAGTACAAAAACACATTCTACAATGCCTAAATGAGGTCTGAAGTCCTACTTTTAATACAATTCCTATTTTTAACTTGGTGCCAAGTTAGAAATAGAAATTGTATTAAAAGTAGGACTTCAGACCTCATTTAAGCATAGTAGAACGTGTTTTTGTGAAAAACTTTGAACTAAAGCCAATTAGATTATTAATTGAAGTTTCATTCAAAAATATCCATTTTACATTTCAAGTTTTCAATCAAAAGTTTTTGAATTTCAAAGAGGTGTTTGAAATTGTTCTTTTTACATTTTTCCAAATGTTATCTTTGAAATTTGTTCATAAATTTTGATTGAAAGCTTTAAATGTCAAACAAATTTTTGGACTTGAAACTCTATTTTATATTCTAACTAGTCTTAGTTCAAAGTTTTTGTAAAATGACATTCTTCTATGCCTAATTGAGGTATGAAATCTTAGTTTTAATACCAAATCACGGGTTTCTAACTTGACTATGAGCTCTCCTAACTTCAAAAATGCACATATCCCACATGGATTGGTTGTGCTCCTACCTCCATATGTGTATATATAGAGCTTCCCTTCCCCATTCACTTTACAATTACAAATGGTTCATATACTTTTGGAAATAATAAAAAGAGAAAATTTAATAATTTCTATAAATTAATTAAAAAAAAATATATATTAATTCAAAAATATTCATCTAAACATTTATCATTCATCCAAAATTTTTTGGCCATTATTTCAATTATTTTATTAAATTTTTGGATAGTAAAGTAATATTTTTTTTGAATTAAGTGACATGTCAAAAAATCCATAGTGGCAAAGGAGTGAAAAAATACTTGTTGACATATATCTTTGTCCGAATTGACAACCGAATTGACAGAATTATGTCAATTAAGTGTTCGAATCAGGGTCTCCTAATCTACGACAAAATTGACAGAATTCTGTCAAATTTTTTGTCAAATAGGACACAGTTTTCCCTTGTAGTGATTCGAGCATCCATGAAAGGCCTACTTCCATAATCTCTATCAAAGCTCTTCCTCATAGCACTGCGTGAACCAAGTACATCCACAATGTTTGTTAGTATTCATGTGCTTTTACGCTAAATTCGACAACAACAAGCTCCAACGTCCATGAAGAAAAGCATTCACTACAAAAAAAACAGTGTCCGAATTGACAGAAAATGACTATGTTCTTTTGTAGTTTTTTTTAAGATTTTTGAGGACATTTAGAGACTGCGAGTTTCTGGACTATGTGAACGCAATTTTTGCTATGAGAATGCAGAAATGTAGTGAGTTGATGTGGTAGAGAGAGTGCCACCTCATTAAATTTTTATTTTTATTTCTTAAAGAATTTTTTTTGGACTTTTTTTTACATTTGAGGATCCTTTATTTTGGTAATTGTTAGATAACCGCCGGCCTAACAATGGTTAGCAATTTTGGAAACTATTTTTGGGAACAACCTTGAAACAATCTCCCAATGTCCTCAAAACTTTTCTAATGCGTCGCTACCATAGGTTCCTTTAGATAGCGTCTTCACTTGCACTACTACATAAACTTCAAAGAAAGAACCTATGCCATCGATATACATCGCTTGCTGCCATGATGTCAACAATGTGACACAGATTCACAGGCGCTTGGACTTTGGCCTTGCTTCAACGAACGTTAGTATTGAAGCTTATGTCTCCTTACATTAGCCAAACTTCTTTAGTAGCTCTCCCAAACCCAAACCCTAGCTTGACATTGTTTCGTCACTCACCATTCATTCATAGAACTATAAGCATGTCCGTAACTACTTCTAGGTAGGAACGGACTTTAATAATAGTAAATAGATACAATATTAATTTGTTGCGCTTTTGGATTCACTCATCCTTAAATTATTTGAGCTTAAGGGGAGTGATTAACACTAGAAGAAAATCGGGGCTTTTGCGACTGCGGTTAGCAACTAGTTTTGTAGTTCTATAACACGTTTGCAACTGGGTGATAATTTGGAGCCCGTAGTTGCAGTAGACAAGTTGCACTAGTTGCAATGTAGTTGCAAAATTGAAAAGATTGTTTTTCATTAGATAGCCTACGTGGAACTTCATCGATGAAGTCTTTTGACATGGAACTTGCTTTTGTGCAACTTGCTTGCAACTTGTGTGCAACTGCTTTGCAACTAGTTTACAACTAGTTTGTAAGGCTTGTAGATTTATAGATTTTTTTATCTTAATGATTGTAGATTTCAGAAATTGAATCTCAATGATCTATAGATTTTAGAATTTTAGATCTAGCTTTTCTTAGATTATCAAATTCAAATATTGATATTAAATAGATTTCACAAGTTTACAAAACTTTAAATTGTAGAAGTCTATAAACTGTAGAAGTCTATAATTTATAAATTATAGAAATTTGCAAGTTGTAGAAATCTACAAGCTATAAAAATCTACAAAGTGTAGAAATATTACAATTGTAATATATTAAACTTTATTACTTAAAGATGGTGTAACTTATAGCTCTTATCCATCTAATCTAATGGTACACTTAACAATTGAGATGGGACAATTGATATAAAACTTGATTTAATTATTTTCTAGTTGTATTCTAGTTGCAAAATAGTTGCATTCTAGTTGAATTGTAGTCACTTAGATTATTCCCAACTATAGTTTGACACACTCGACTCTACAAAACCTAAAGTGGTCCATGTCGATAAGTGTAATGAATTTTGGATGTAGAATACATCACATAAATTCTTTTGTTAAATTCATGTAATCCAAACTTCAACCTGCAACTACTTTGCGACTACTTTGCAACTATAGTAGTGTAAACATTAAATTTGGTGCAAATACAGAGGGTTATAGTTGCATATCAGTTGGTTGCGACGGACGTGATTTTCTTCTAGTGTAATGTAAGTTGATGGTGCCTACCAAAACAGGGCAAACCCCTCCATTTTGCAACTTCTGCTAGTACATCGTCACAAAAAAATGAGCTCCACCAATGCAAATGTAAATGCTACTTTGAATCCTACAGGTGTTGTAGCCTTCATCGACACTTCAATGGCTTCAATGTCCTCAGGATACACTAGTAGGATTGACATTAAAAACCATGTTGTTGGAGTTCACTACAAGCTTAAAGCAAAAATTCAACATCCACATTTTTCCGCTAACCACGCCGCCTCCCTCTTCTAACTTGTGACCATTGGTGCAAACAAGTTGGTCATAGAAGGCCTTCAACTTTGACAATCTTTTGTGCCCAAACCACTGAACTAAATTTACAAGGACTGATGAATTCAACAATGCTTGACTGTTTAAGGGATGCCTTAAGGTGGGTACACCTAAAACTGCCACTTTTTGGACTGTGCCTAGTAACTATTACAAGTCTGATCAAATTTTCATATAGTCTTCTTGGCAAGTGAAAGCACATTCCAATGCACCAAAAAACGCAGCATTTGGATACAGTATGCAAAAGTTATTAAGGTTCAAAGTTTGTTTCTAAAAGCGCTCTAGCCAAATAGGTACATAATGGAATTCAGAAATGTACAACAACTATAGATGGCACTTTTAGGTGAGGTGCAATTTTAGGTGTACCCACCTTATAATGTATCCACAAAAGCAAGTGCAAATGGACCCTTATTAGAATAGTATTGTTATTAGTCTTTGGTGGAAGTCATTTCATATGGAGGATGTTAATATCTTACTATCAAAAGTGGATTTACCTTAGACAAAAAAGCAAGAGTTTCTTATGTTTTGCAAATTTTGAATTTATATTTGCAATTGTAGACCCCAAATCACCTATCAGAGATCTAGAATATTCTTTATACACGGCACAAAATAGGAGATTTTTTTTCAATTTTACCCTGCAGAACCCAGAGAAAAACTTCCTTCTGGGCGCCTTTGATGGTAAGTTAGGATTTAACATCCTGTGTAGGATGTGATAACTGGAATGGAGCCACTCTGCCTGTACAACCCACCCAGGCACCCACTGAAGTTTGTAATTAAGAGTTGGTCAAATGTCTTAATTCATGCTATGGTTCTTTCCATTCAGTTTGTTCACAAAAACATGTCTTCATTCAGTCATTTCTAAGTTATGTGAGGTACAGAGAAAACCTGGCTCAACTTTTTAAGAGACTCTGACTGAGTGAGACATCCAAATTCAACTCAGGGTGAGGGAAAATATGAAGAGCAGTTAAAAAATTAATTAATTAATTTTTTTAATTTTTTAATTTTCATGAAGAGCAAATAGGGATTTCTAAGGTAGATGAGGCTTAGTAATCGCCCATCTAAGGGCTGAAACTGAATTTTGGGAAGGTGAAACATCTTAAAATATTTTTCAGTATATTTTTCTTGAAAGATAAGTGGAATTGACATCTAACCCAAGTTGTTTCATATTTTTTGGAGCTTTGTGGAATTAGTTATCAAATTTTGAAGTTGAAAGAACATAGGGCTCTAAAATGGTGCCCTAGCTAAAATGTACATTGTCAGTACACTAGTGAAGGCTATGAAAAAGCAACATGTACAAATACAATACATTTAGGGTAGGGTACTATTTTAGAACGGGCTCCATTTGAGAGCCTTCTACCTTAGATCAGGTTTCATAGCTATAGTAGAGCTTCTTTAGCAGGGTTTTTTTAAATTATTATTTTAAATTTTTGGACAATGTAGAAAGCAATTTTCACTTGAATGATGAAGTGATTTACATCCACAAAATAATTGAAATCAATAATATATGGATGAAATAATAAACTATTTGTCCAAAAGAGTGTACGTTCATCCAAAAGAGTAGTGTTGTCTCTAGATTTCATTGCAATTTAACCCCTGAATGGCTTGAAAGCCCTCTGTGGCCATGTGTCCAAGTATTTCATGTATGCGAGTGATATGGAGTCCAATTTAGGGTTTCTAGTGTTCAACGAAGTTCCATTGGCTCAAATTGCACATTGAATCTTGTATTTCATGGCTTGAAATTCAAGGCAGAATGTTGTCATCGGAGTGGAATATGTTATTTGACATATGATACAAAGCTTTTGCATACATTCCAACACTCGGTGCTTATTTAGGTTAGGATTTAAGGTAAATGGCAAAGTCCGTTGGCAAAAGGAGGCAAGAGAGTGAGGCTTGTGGTGGGAGACAGCGTCTGGAATTGCAATTGGCTTTGGATTGGTGTTTTTCGGTAATGTGTCAAATCCACTGGGCAGTCATGGCGTCTCAGCTTCAATACTGTATCTAGCTTAGGGATATTTATTGCCGAAAGTCAATTGTTGTAGACATTTCAAATGATGTTTATTCAGTTTGCACACAATGAGTTTGAATCTACTTGCAAAGTTGTAGTAGTTAGAAGGAAGGGGGGGCATAGGTCACATTGCAAAATTGAATTTGCGAGCAACTAAGGGACTACATGACGCAATTTTGATTATAGCGAGTAGTGTCCGTACTCATTTTGAGGTAGTGGCATGGATTAGGGGTTCATTACTTTCTCTTTCAACTATGATATATGATGCAATGATGTTTGTTGTTACTGGTTTCAACTAGAGTGGCATGAAGACGAAGTGATTACTCATTTCAAGTTCTATTGGGTGTTTTTTCATGTCTGTCGGCAGAAATGCGGGAGTACTGCGCTTATACTCATCCAATCTCTACTATATCGCTGTTGAATCCAAAGGTTTCAAGATGTAGGGGTGTTTCATATTGTTAAGAATTGAAGGTGGTGAAGCAAAGCTATCTTGTTGTGCCAAATTTTGCAGATATAACTGAAGACAATGACGAGGTGTATGCGGAAGTGGACAATGTTGTGACTTCATTGCCAGTTTGTGGGTGATTTTGTGAATCAAAATAGTTATGAATCAAATCTTTATTTATTTGTTGTAAATGTTGCCATTTGAATGCACTTGATAGTCACATGATTGCGATGTTTTTTGTGAAGGTGGGAGTAGTTAGACATCTCCTATTCCTTGGAAGTGTTGCCTCTGAGGTTTAGGGGCAAATTTTATTATGCTCCCGCCATGGCAACCACTCCACCTGGCATCACTATATTGTGCTTGAAAAGCTTTGTACAATAGCAAGACGTTGACGCAGCATGTATTTTGAAAATGCATATTGCATTTCCGGGTGAACCAACGTCATTTGCTTATGAAGATCTAAATGCTACAATTGATGCACTACTCAAGATTTCAAGTATAATTTTTTGTGAGGCCATCAACCGTTGCGATCTCCCAAAGGTGGACAATACAATTTCCCCTAAATGAAAATCCTTTGCAACAAATAGTGTGCCGTTGCAATTGACACATCTTGACAAAATTCATGCTCATTGAGACAACCAAGGACCTTACCACAATTTGTGCATGATCACAAGCATGTAGGGGTGCAATCTGAACAGTTGAAAGTCAGAATTCATATCAATAAAGCACTCCTCGAAATTCAGCTCTGATCGTATGTGATAGATATACTAGTAGAAACCCCCGTTTAATGTGACAAGGCCTAATTTTTCTTGACGGATTTTGCTAGGCATCAAAAGTAACAACCTGTGTTTTTATGTTAGCATTGATGTTGTGTTGAACATTTTTGTTGACATAAAAACACAAGTTGTTACTTTTGATGCCTAGCAAAATCCGTCAAGAAAAATTAGGCCTTGTTACATTAAATGGGGTTTTTTAATAGTGATACAATGTCGTATCAATAGAGCCCAAGGACCATTTAGGGGTTAAGGAATTTGATCCACTAAAAACTTATATATATCTTATCCAATATTTCCTATTTAAAAATTTGCATTGCTTTTGAGTAAAAATTTGCTAATTTTTTTTTTTAATTCTTTCACATTGAACATAGCTATTCAAAATCCCAAACCCCTAAAGTTTTGTTGTGATTTGAGGACCAAATTTCCTACAAAACCAACTCATACTAAAATAAAGCTATAATGCTATCTTAATTTATTCTCCAATAAATTCAATAGTAGGATCTTAGAGGTCATTTGTTCAAGTACATCCTCCCCAAAGTTTAGATCAATGTGCTACAACTTCATAAAATAGATTTTGACACCCTTCTATAAAGATTTATCTTTAAATATTGTTAGAGGGGAAAATGCACTTGTATGTCCAATAATTTGTGCAATTTAGCCAATATCAATGTTGCTGAATGTGTTGAGATTTCATCAAAGAATAAAAAATAAAAACTCTTCATACTTATCTTAAAAAAGTTACAAAGTGGAAATTAATACTTGGTGAATGAAATATCTAAATTGCTATTAACTTTAATGAGAAATTGAGAATTTTCAATTCTAATGAAAAGAATATCCTAGTGATAAGCAATATACATCCAAAGTTTTTGTTAAATTTAAATTTTAAAAAATTGTGTAGAATAAACAACTTCATTTGTTTTTTTGCCTTCATTGTCTACAAAATAAAATTCCTTTGAATCTTCATTTCAAAAGTCAAAATTGAATGGTTAAATTTCTTTTTATATGCATCCATCTATCCAACTAGATAGATTAATCAATCTTTTTTTGATGTATTTTTAGATGTTGAAATTAACAAACCTTCTAATTTTGCAGTGCTTATTGTAATAATATGCAATGAAGCTTTTTACACAAAGTATGACAAGTAGAAGCTATCATGAAAGTTTCATGCAAAATTCTAAAGTATGAAGTTGATAGAGCTTGTCTATGTCCTCAAAAAGCCCAAAGTAGGTCCCGGGATGCCACATTTAACTACTTTTGGACTACTGAAGGGTTCAGAATTAGTATTTAAAAAAAATTCATTTGGAAAAAATGTAAAACATCAAGAGATCTATACAAAGCATTAGGAGATCACTTCATAACATTTGAAGATCTATACAAACATATTGAGATTTCTAGGTATTATTTAGAGATATTTAAATATTTTGTCCAGAATTCACTTAGTCCAGAATTAGTTAAATGTGGCATCTAGGCCTTTTAAGGATTAAAGATGAACTCCTCTATACTATTATTATGAATTTTATTTTTAATTATTTAATGTTCTACCAATATTGTTTCATTTGCAACTTACCTTCCTTTGAAAAGCTTGTAGCACTGCTTCAACCCCTAAGCAACCAAAGTCTTCTCCCAAAATTGACAATTTGAGGAAAATCATCATAAAGTAGTATTTGGAAGAATGATTTGAGATTTATATACGAACAAAAAAATTTGACTTTGGGTTGCAAATTTCAATTGTACAATTAGATTCTCTAATGCCATCACCAATACTTTCAGTGAAATTTGTTGGAATGGATTTGAAATGAGATTCTATATATTGGTATGGTGATTTCTTAAAACTTTTGTGTTTTTGGAACCTATGACCTCAATTATGCAAATCCAATTTTGAATTAGAGTCAATGCAATTTAGGCTTGGTTGACCACTTAGTACACTTCTACATTTGTAGCTTTTGAAAAATATGCACTCTAAGAACACCAAATCCAACTTCTATATAGAACAATTTGAAAAAGTATCTTTACAAATTAAATTGGCTTTCATTCAAGAAGTAACAAGAAAGAAAATTGATTTTCAATTTGTTCATCATCTAGAAAATTGGATGTTGGAGAGCTTCACAATTAAACAAATCCCTTGAGAATTTCTTCAACTATGAAGATAAAATATAACTTAGAATAATAATTCAATGTTGACTTTGAAACAATATTTGTAAAATTTCATCTATAAACTACATCCATGTGATTAGATGAACAACTATACTTCCATAACCAAATATATTTCAATTAAATTTGAGGCCAAAAGTTGGGACTTCTTTCTAATACCGATTGCAGGTTGAATATTTGTATTTTGCATGAGTGTTTTTCTTTTAAGTTCAAAATGGTGATTTTTAATGATTTATACAATTTTATTTTTGTATTCAAGTCATTTTTGAAGGGTCATTTTTAGATCTAGAAAATTTATTTTTTGAAGCCATACCTTCAAGTAACCTTTGAATTATAGAATATTTGCAAAGCAAAAGTTTCTAGAATCTTTATCGTACATTTAATAAAGAGCTAACACAAAAATTCTTAAGAAAATGATGGATGAAATGGGTGAATGCAAGAAAGACCGACCGGTTTTTGTAGCATTCACTTGTACTAGCTAGTACTAGTGAACTTTTGGAAAAAAATTTTTAAAAATTTTTAAAAAAATGGATAATTAGAATAATACTATAAACATTATGTCACCGAAATTTTAGATCCAAAAAAAATTTGGATCAGAAGTTATTCACAAAATAGGCAAAACAAGGTTTTTGAAGAAAATAGATACTTTGACATTTTAATTTGTAAAAAATAGGAAAAGTAATTTTCAAAAAAACTAAAAATTGGCAATTTGAGAAGACTTCATGATGAAGAGATTTCATCAAAATAATGATCTTAAAACCATTTTCAATGTTCACAATTGCGCGCGCAAGGGAACCCTATTTGCATGAATGTAGAAGATATATAATAAAAAAAATTTTCAAATATTTTTGGTGGACACATGCCTCTTTAGTGTATTAATATACCACACAAATTTCAGCTCTAGATTATTAATTTTGAGTAGTCCCTAGTACTAAAAACCCCTAAACTGCAAAGTGTGACAAATTAGCTTAATTGAAATTTAAATATAAAATGATTTTTGAAAATTTCTGAAAAATAATTTCCCTAATTATTGTCTAAATTCTGATCTTCACAAAAAAATTCAAGTCCATTGACTTCAATATGCAAAAGATATAGCCAATTACAACTTGGAAACTGCAAGTGTGACGCAAAAAACGGTCGGTCTTTCTTGCATTCACCCAAATACGGTATACAATTTATATGTACTTGTGATGTATTTGTGTTCATCTTTTGGTTGAATATTTGAATATTATATTACAGAATATTTCAAACTTTGAGGGATTAAACATCACAAATTTTTAAATAGAATGAAATGCTAGTCCAAAGGTTGGTTGTGACATTTATGACCAACAAAAATTGTCACTTTTATACAAAGTAGAAGCACCGATTGTCAACCACGCCCAACATTCAACTTGTAGAAGTGCAGTAATTCCAACCAAGGCTCGAAGAGTTTTCCAATCAAAGCTTGGATTGTCTTTTTGGGGGGTCCTTTTCAAGATTGGGACTACTAACATTATGACACATGTCATCTAGTAGTGAGGAAGAAAGTAGGAAGAAGTGGGTGGGAAAGTAATTATAAAATGATTGGAATTTGAAGACTCTAGACATTGGCAATGCACTTTCTGGCTCCCAAAATTCATAATAACTTCAATTTTTGAAATAAAATTTGAAATTTTTTCTATCTCCATATTCCCTATCTTCCTCAATGGAAAAAATTTCCATGACCTCATATTGCTCAAAATATGCTCCAAAATTGCTTTAATGAGCAACTATTGGTACTTCTACCTTAAGTTTTTTCTTCACAAATGTTGTTAGCACTAGTGTGGCCCTTCTTGCAACAATGACTAGAAAAGATTTCAAATTCTATACTTGAAAAGGAGAATAAGGTTTAGCTTCTAGATATAGTCAAGGCTAATGAAGCCTATAGATCAATAGTAGAATGGGGGTTCTTGAAAAAACAAACTTTCCATTATACAATCTATTGATTAGCAGGCTTGATTGGCTCTAACTCTTCATGGAAGTTGATCTTAATGTAAGTTCAAAAATTATTGATAGTATGAATCGAGTATTTTTTAGAGTAAGGTCTTTGACCTATTTCCAACTACCCAAGCAATTTAGTATATTTGTAGTACATGGAAGGTGAAGGGAAAAATTCCTTCATTCAAAGAAATAGATTTTTAGAAGGACTTAGTATTTTTGTATTTTTTTTGTAAGAACAAAATTGGTCTCAAAACCAACAATGCCTCAATGTAAGTGATATAGTAGAGGCACCAATTACTAAGTAGCACTCCATCAACAATCAATAGGAAGCAATGAGTAGGAAAATAATTCTTCAAAGATTAGAATTCAAACGATCTAAACATTGGCTATAGATCTGTCTAGCCTTTGCTTTCCAAATTTCATAGTAATTTCAATTCAAGCAATAAAATTACCAATTTTTTTGCAATCTCCATCATTTTTGTCAATATATCCATTTGAAAATATTTGCTATGCCTTACACTAAGGTGGGTGACCCATTTCCAACCATTTAAGCAATTATGCATATTAAGAGCGTAGTTTTTTGGAATCTACAATGTTTCTCATAGAGAGAGAGAGAGTTTAGAAGGATTGCATATTTCTCTAGAATTTTAGTAGAGAATTAGTAATTACTGTTATTTTTTTAGTAAAAGATTCTTTTCAACCTTTAATGGTGATGTAGACCTTTTTGTTTGCGACGATAATTGCAAAACCAATCAAGGGTTGGTTGCAATATTAATAGCCTTGAACCAATTATAAAGTAGCTGATCCTTTTTCAATTAGCCTACCATTTTCAAAATCTAGATTGTTCTATTTTGGAGCATAGGAGGTGGGAGTAACCTACTTACTATGATGCATTATGAGCCATTGATTTCCTTTGCATTTCTTGACTAGCCTATGATTGGAATTAGATATACCTAAATGCCAAGAATAGGTTTGAAAATTTTGAAAAAAAAAAAATTTGAATTTTTTTTGTTATTGACTGAAAAAATATGGAAAATTTCCAAATCCATCTCAAATCTATTTCACCATAGAGGAAAAATTCCCCCCACCCCCACCCTGCACCCCACCCCCACCAAACTCAACTTGGGGCTATGCTGAATTCCTTAAGTGATCAGAAATGGGTTGCAAGCTTCTAATGTGCCATAACTTCACAAAAAGATAACAGTCTATAGATTGGAAATGGGGGTGATCAGAAATGGGTCAGCTACCTTACCCTGGATCATGTGCAGAATTGCTCATTTGATTGGTTATGGGTGCCTTCAACATAAGTGTGGCTTTTTTTAATTTATTTTTGACACAAATGAACCATAATTGTGGCTTTCATAACAACCATACTTCAACTAAAACCTTGGATCCTCTGGATGCCTAGCCTGATCAGAACTCTACTAATTAACTTGAACACTAATTAACTAACACTACAGTGCTAGGTATGGATTATTTAACTCTTAATCAATGTCATGAACCAGTTCTCAGTGTATTTTCATGCAAAAGCTGTGACATTGAAGGGTTTAATTATTTTACAATGCTAGGCACCAGAATCAGTTCAGTTTCTCCCCACAGTATGTAAGGGAGGAGGCTCAGAAACCGCTAATTTAAGGGCTGGTCTGCTTTTTTCATGTATTTTCGTAGATGGGAATATTTTTAGCTCATTTTTCAGTCAAAGAGAAATAGATGAGGAATCTTACACAAGTCGTTTTGTAATTTTCAGAGCATTCATGAATTACTTATGAATTTTCAAACCAAATTTGGCATAGGTCCCTATATGTGATTAGTAGGCCTTGAAAACCCACACATGCTTGGTTTGGAAAAGAATATGGCTATGTCCAAAAATTAACATTGTAACATGTAAAAAGTAATAGAAATGGTCTCTAAATGTGACCCTTTCTAAAATTGAAATGAATGCTTGAATCAATCATTATTTTAGATTTGTTAACATTTGTACGAAGGTAGTTGAATGACCAATTCTTATTTTGAATTAAATTAGTAGACACCTATCCACTTAGGCGTGACAGTCTCATGAAGTCCATGAGTTTACCACGGGCGTAAACACTGAATTTTTTAATTTTTTGCATAAATTTTTTTTTTTCAAATTTTGAGTTCATTTTTGGCATCAAAAAACCCGAATTAATGAAGTAAGAGCTAAACACAACCAAAAAAACCCAACAAAATATAAACCCCAAACCTCAATCAACCCCTAGTAAAATGAGTTTAATCCTACTAGAGCCATGTTCTACCCCTCTGTTGTGCCTTCATGGGACTGATTTAACGTCTTGCATCTACTTAGTTAGGAATGAACCCATTTTGGATCTTAAACCATCCATAGAAGAAGTATAATCCAAATCTTATCATGCTCTAATTGAATCAAGAATCCATTTTCTCACAATCTGGTATCCAATTCACAACCTTCTATTGCACAGTTAGGGCCGCTTCACACTATGGCCGACCAAGTCGAGAGGCCGTGGGAGTGAGTGACCCAAACTTTGGCGAGAGTCCAAAGAAATGGGCTATTAAAAGGCAATAAAAAATAGGATTTAAAGTCTTTGGCCGGTTATAGTGTGAAGCCTCCAAAGGCCAAGTCCAAAGTCCAAACCCTTGAAAATGAACTCCCATGGCCTCTCAACTTGGATGGCCATAGTGTGAAGCCTCCAAAGGCCAAGTCCAAAAGGTCCAAACCCTTGAAAATGAACTCCCACGGCCTCTCAACTTGGACGGCCATAGTGTGAAGTGGCCCATGGCCAAGCCCAAAGTCCAAACCTATGCCAATCTAATGATTAAGATCTTATTAGATTCTGATTTTTAATGAAAAAACTCCCACGGCCTCTCAACTAGAGTTTGGGTCTCCATTCTTGCTCGACCCAAACTCTAGTCGAGAGTCCGCCGCCATGTAAGCATTTGGTTGCCATGTAGGCAGTTTTGGGGACATCAAATTTTGATGGACTTTGGATTGTGCCGCGTAGTGTGAAGGGTCGAGAGCCCGAACTCATGGTTTCTTGAAATTTGATTGGTGGAAACCGACGGACTCTCAACCTTTGGCCATAGTGTGAAGTGGCCCTTAGAAAAAATGGCACCATTTTTGAGCCTTCTCCTATAAGAAACTCTTAAGCTTAGAAGGTTGAAATTGTGTGAGTCATGGACTGTTTGAGAAACTTTGTTGATCTCAGGTTAATTTCATGTTCATGAGAATCTTTAAAATTTAGTTGGATTTGAATCTAAGTTAAAACCCACCAATGAACAGGGAGTATCGGCATTTAGTTACAAGTTAGCCGGTTGAAATCCAGAATTTCCAAGTGAAGTTCAAAATTTCAGGAAAAAAACCAATCATTTTAGAAGGAAAAAAAGAATATTCTTTATTTTCTTAAGGCCTAGCCAAGAGTGTTCTCCAAGCAACTGGTTGGTGTAAGAAAATGTAGGATTTTAGCCGGTTAAGCTAAAATTTCTTCCCGGACTGTGAAACCCACCATGCCTCACACATGATGTTGAGCAAATCAGTGGGGGCCTTGTCAATTTTTGTTTAAGGCTCACATTATCCCTTATGCATTGAGATTCATCTCCATGATTAACAATTTTGGAAAAATCACAAGAACTCACTACTAGGGAAAAACATTTTGGAATAGAGATGCAAATAAAGGTTGTAGAGTTTGAATTTTAGATTCTATTTGTATGATTAGATTCACCAATGCTATCACCAATATTTTTCTATTATTTTTTAACAAAAAAATTCTAAATTCATTCAAAATTTAATTACAAGCAAAATATTGTTCTTTTTGGGGTAAATTTTATTGGGACGGATTTGAAATGAGTTTCTCTTTAGATGGTGATTTTTTGAAATTTTTGTGTTCTTGAAATCTATGACCTCATTTTTGCAATCCCATGTTTGAACTAGAGTCAATGCAACTTTGGCTCAATCAACCACTTGACAATCTTCTACATTTGTAATTTTAGAAAAATATATACTTGAATGACATCAAATTCAACTCTTGGATGGGACAACAACTTCACAATGTATTTCTAAAGATTTGGATGACTTTCATCCAAACTATAATGACAAAGAAATAAGAGTTTCAATCTATACATCATCCAGAAATTGGACATCAGAGTGCTTTAGGGTTAAGCCAACTTTATACCAACATTGCAACAAATACACATGAAAGTCATAGAAGTCAAATAAGTTGTAGAAATTATAGAAATTGCGGTAGCCGTAGTGTAACTGATGCACTTCAAGAAGGTTCTTGATAGAAATGTTTCTTTTCTTTTCTACATTAGAAAGTTGAACATATGTCAAGGTTGACCTTGCTTGCCATGAATTACACCAAATCCAAATTCTGTTGTTTTGAATATGAAATCTAAAATTTTGGGTACATTCATATTAATTGACAGCAATCATAGCTTCTAACCAATAAACATTAGTGTGAGCCTTCAAATTGGCATTTGGAACTCTGGGTTTATTTTTCGCAAATATTTTGCTGGATTTAGTCAAATTACAGAAGAAAAATACATAAAAAGAGTGTTAGGAGAATTTTGGTAGCAATTTCTACCAAAATAGTGAAGAAACATCTTAGAAGGTGGAAAATTCCTAATTTTAGAGATTTCATCATTCTAAGTCTGAGAAGTGAATTTGAGAGAATATTTAGTAATTCTAAGAGATGTGAGAATATGAGAGTTAGTCAGTCTTAGTGTTTGTTTATGCAAAATCAACCTTTTAAGGATGCACTTGACATACTGGCTAAGCCAATAGAATCTATTATAGGTTTAGAGAGTCTACAAGAGTCTAAATCCAATTCTAGTGAGAATTGGATTTAAAGGTAAAAACTTTTATAGGTAACTTTGAGAGTTGAAGTACTAGAATGTCAAAGATGGTGGAATTGACAATTGAAGACTACAAAGAGGTGTTTCAAAAGTAGGAGCATGCCAGAAGCCAAGAAAAATCAAGCAATTGTCTAAGATTTCTGGGTATCAGGAATTAAATTGTCCTACTAGGTAAAATAATTCTAAATTACTAAAATTAGACAAATGCAAGTGAGCATAGAACTTACACTTAGAATCTAATAGTGTCCTAGATGTTAACCGATTTATTTCGGATTTTTTTGGAATTCCACGTTGATTTCATGGGCAGTGAACTACAAACAAACATATTCGTAAATTCTTAAAAATTACATGTGTTGCGGTAAAATCTCACTAAGAATTAGATTAGATTTTTGTTTGCTAAAGAAGTGCCTAGTCTAGTTTAAAGACATTCTGACATTTCTAACTATCTGAACTAGCATCAACATCAAATTTCATGAGAATTTACAACTTGGCGGCGGGTTGACCGGCATACTAGGGTGAATGAGGAGACATTCCTTGCTCTCACAAACATTCCTAACAACCCTTACTTGATAGATTCATCGAAAAATGCAAATTCCAAAAGTTAGATTTTTAACTTTTAATTTGAATTACCGTAATTCCAATTTGTGCTTACAAATGGCCTAGGAGTGAGGGGTAAGGGGTCTTTTAGATTAATTGGGGTCTTCTAAAGACAATGGCGTAGACGGGTTTTTGTTTCAAGTTGTTTCCTAAAAGATATAGAAGGTTAGCTCTTAGTTTGATTTTTTAATCGTTAATTGCAGTTAATTAAAAATGAATTTGGAAATATCTTTTTGAAAATCAAAGATTGGATTTGGTCAAGATCTCTTTCTTGTGTAAAAAGCCATCTTTGGACTAAAGAAAGACAATTTTCAAAATAACTTTTGGTTAATTTGCAACATATCTAGGTAGATTAGGGTTAAATCTAAAATATCTTGGGTTCAGATATTGGATTTGATTTGGCCAAAATTTTATTAACTAAATGGGGAGAGTTCTAAAGTTTTCCACCATTAAACAAGTATTATTTTGAAATTACATTTAAGATAGATTGAAGGAAAAGTAGCAAAGTGTTTTCACTGGTAACTTACCGGGGAGGGCTCAAAAACAGATATACAAGGGCCCTCCTCGAGGTTGCCAATACCTTTATTTCTTGTACACCAACACTTTGTTCTTCTACTCTTATTTCATACTACCGGCATGGTCGGAGCACTGCTTGGACCAAAGATCTTGGTCAAGTTTATTTCATGTTTTGTTATTGAAACTTTGAAAGCTTAGGGCCCCTTCAATTGATTCCCATTTTCTATTTTGTGTTAGAGGCTTGACCTCAAACTCTTGTTGGACACTACGTTGTGTAAACTCTAAGGTTTTAGTACCAAAGTTTGGTTAAACACCATCATGTGTACCTCCTTTGATTTTTAAAAGCTTAAAAGTACTAGTTTGTAGAAATTTCAATTATTGAGTACCAAAGTTCGATTAAACACTGTCATGTGTACCTCCTTTTGTGATTATAATTTTTAATATACTTCTTGACAATTCATATACGGCGGAGCTATAGTTCTTTCTATAGTTGAAATTTGACTAAAATGGTGGAGCTTTGAACCCTTATAAACACCAAAAATGCTAAAGCTTGGGTAACAAGTTGAATTATTATTCAAAACCAAGCCAAAGGCTAGAATGGGAGAAATATAGCCAATCATTTTTAGGTATTTCGTGATTTCCAAGGTACTTGGGTAGTTGACGAATTGATAAATTTTAAATCTCTAAACCAAACACCCACACCAGCATTTTTTTTTCAAGCATTTGGACACTCTCCCTTCCATTTGCTTTATATTCATAGAAGACATGAAATTTGATAACACTCTTGAAAACACCCAAAATATTAGATTGATAGTTTTTCCTTGTTCTACTTTTTATTAATTTAATGATAGTGTTTTAGAATTGACCCCCCCCCAAAAAAATCAACATCTAGTTCATCATAGATGCGGACAAACCCACCAAGGCGCAAACTAACCCCACAGGGCTAGTCGGGTCCGAACAGGGTGGCGCTACATGGCGGCCGGGGAAGGGAAGCAGTTAGGTGGCCGGGGGAGGGAGCAGTTGGAGTCCAGAGAGGTAGGGTGTCCAGGGAGTGAAGTGGAGGCCAACACTCAAACCACAATTGGTACACACTCATATTTTTGAATTTCAAAAATTTGATTCAAAGTTAAAATCATAGGTTGGTAGTGGAAGCCACAACCTTTTTAAAAAAAAATTTCCACAAGAAATTCAATATTGAAGTTTCAAAATTCTCTTCAACAACTTCCTACAAAATCAATCGCCATGCCATCATCTCTCTTAACAAAATTGCAACACAACTCAAAATGCAAGAATGATGAAAGAATGAGGGAATTCGGAAAATAAAAAAGGTGAGAATATGCACACGTGAAGGAATTAATATTAAAAAACTAATTTTAGGAAATAATCACTATTGAATAAGGTTTGTTATTCCTTGGCTTTGACCTTTGATATAAAGAAATTAATTTCTTTGGGATCTTACTATTGAAATTGTTCTTATTCTTTGGGGATGTTCTTTATTCTTTGGTAGTTATTTATTAATTATTAGAAGGTTTGGATTTTGTTAGCTTTGTTTTATTAAGCCTAATAAGCCAAAAAGTAAAGGACAAAATTGACAACCAATTTCTTTAAGAATTAGGGAAATTAAAAACTATATGGATTTGAAAAGATTTGGTTAGATTTTTAAATTCTAAAATAACTAATTGCCATTTGAATTTAGGTTGGAAATTTCAAAAAGGAAAAAAGAACAATAACAAAAATTAACAAATTAGTTAGAACTAACAATTGACTTTCATTTAGAGTAGGATTATTTGATAAGAATTTAATTGCTCAAATTGCTTAGAAATTAATTTGTTTAGTGGATTAAATTAATCTTGTGGTATTTTTTCTAATTACCAAGAAATTAGGAATTGATGAAAAATACACAATTAATTCAAATTCCCATAACTATTATTGCAATTGGAATTAGGAGCATACATTCTTACCAACAAAGTGGAAAATATCATGGATTAGTTCAATGGATGGACAAGAGGAGTTAAATGGGAAAATCAACAATGAATACGTGCATATGATGATGTTCGACGGTGGTACTATGGAAATTTACGGTGAGGAGGTGAGTTGCCCCTATTTGATTTTTCTTCTTCTTTTGTTGTTCAGTTTTATTTTGCCAAGTTCCTAGATTGATCTTAGATTTCCATTTAAATTACATAATTAAAATTTAGAATTAGACAAAGTAGAATATTTAAAGTACTAGAGTAGGATTTAGATTTAGGAAATTCATCCAGACCCTTAAACTATTAACCATACCCACAATTAGTGAAATCAGTGATTGTTAGGATAAAAAGACATATTTAAAGAGTTCATTGCTTGGAAGGCACTCTTTGAACACCCCAGTTTAGAAATAGTACTTGATTAGACATAGAACCCATGTGTTAGATTCTAACTCAAAGGTAGAGTTAGAATTGCTTACAATTAGTTTTGGAGAAAATCTACTATGTAGCAATGATAGTTAGTCATTTAAAATCTATTACAACTTTGCCACTATTTTTTTCTAGCTAGGGAACATAATGGCCATGTCACACCACACTACATTCTCATGGTCTTTCAATATAATTTGAGAAATGTTGCCTCAAAAACGACAAAAATTAATTTGAGACATCGTGAGATTTTGATATTTGAATTGTATAAATCAAATAGCTTGGCATTTAGTCTGAGGGATCATGATTCAACCTTCTTTTTCAATTTGCTTGATGTATATACAAAGAAGGAATTCTATGTAACAACATTCCATTTGCACCACAATGAGTTTCTCAAAACATCATGCAAAGAACATAGCAATTAACATGTTATTCCCTTTGTCCATCTCGAAATGATCTTCTGGTTGAACAAAATGTTCAAGAAAAATAAAGGCTAAAAATAATGTTATTTCAATATGTTTTCAAGTATTTCAAGGATGTTATATGCATTTTCTAAGTTTGTAAGAACCAAAATGATCATGTTTCAACAACCTAAAGATAATTTCAAGATGGAAGGGAGTAGTTTGTAGCCATAGTATCTGCAGTTGAGCCAAATACCAAAATAAAACAAAATGTCTTGAATCATGGTAGAACCCTTACCAATATATAGAGTCTTTCAATTCCAACCATTCAAGAAATACTTTCATCTTCACTACTTTGGGACATGTGTTATGACCTTACTAGTCCAAATCTAAAAAAGGCATAAAAAAGCATATTCTAAGCTTTAGTTGAAAATCTGTTCCAGCCTTGGTTGAAAATAGCTACACCTACAGGTTGGATATGGATCCCCAGTTGGCAATGGGTGATTCTACCATATATCCCGGGAACCTTTGAAGTAACCTTCTGAACATTTCTTTCTTGTTCCAAACGCGCTGTCATGTGCATTGCCCTTGTCCATGTTGACCCCATATGCACAAAAACCTGGGGCACCAAGGTGTGCACCCGAAGCCATCGTCCGAAGCCTGCACAATCAATGGAATTCCGTTTCATTTGGTGTCTAAAATTAAGAAAATTAAGAAAATTAAGAAAATTAAAAAAAACAAAAACCAGAAAAAACAAAGTCTGCACAATTCTCTTGTTTTCTGGCTGTGCTCTGCGACTGTGATAGCAGACTAACTTAAAATAAGTTAAACCGAGTGCAACCCAGGCATTTGGGAGTGATCTATCAACACGGGGAAGCCCATCTCATTAACTAGGGTTCCGCACCACCCATCTCAATCACAAGATACTGCGGCACCCGACGGTAACCAGAAGTCCCCAGGCTGACAAGGATAGATCATCAGTTCAGTTATTGCACCCTCATTCTCTCCAATTCGCTTTTCTTTCTTCCCCAATTCAGGTTTTCTTTCGGTCTCTCACTTGTCTTTCCCAAGAACCAAACAAACTAAGTTAAGTGTGAGTACTTAGTCAGTACATCGCGTGTTCTAGCACATCATTACAATAGTAGAAAATCTGCCCAATTCTCTTGTTTTGGTTGCGTTGATGGTCAACAAATTTTTGTTAGTTTTCATGGCTATTGTTTTTTTTTCAAACCGAAGCTAACTAAGGTTTGCTTAATCCATGATGCTTATTGGAAACTGACATACTGAAACTACACAAACAAGACGTAAAGATACAAGTGGAAATTAGGGGTATATAGAGTGTCACACATGGACCAATTTTTTTGGGTAACCTTGTAAGGAAGTGTGTTGTGAAATTTGCATGTGTTTTTGAGTTTGCTAGAAACTATAAAACATTTTTCTTGGAATTAGCCTTGCAATGAAGGAAGACAAATATGGGAGACCACATTGCCAGTGTTTTCTACCTAAATTATGGGAGAGGCACCCAATGGTGCACCTGCATCCAATGCCGTCCATTTCTAAGTCAGTTGTTCATTCTAGAACAGAAATGTATTAGGATTGTAGATTGCTTATTGTTTTAGGTCAAAAGAAATAAGCCATGTATTGCCTACCTACATTTATAGCCTGAAATGATTGTGTGCTGTAGAAATGGACGGCATTGGATATAGGTGCGCCATTGGGTGCCTCTCCCTTAGGGGTTAACTTGACTTTTTGTTTCCTTTTTTTCTTTTTAGGGCTTACTTTAGTTAAGCTTATGCTCGTGGCAAGCACATTGTCTGTTGCAAGTGCTGAGCCCATGTCAAAGGTGTGAGGGTCCTGGTGTTGGGATGCAGGAGTATTAATGACAACTGCTGCTGGCGCTTGTGTGGCCTGCTTGCAGCGGTGTGAGGACGACGGAGTCCCCCAAAGGCCCCAAGTACTTTACTTACCACAGTGAGTGGAGCCTTGTATAATACTGCCAAAGATGCTTATAACTATCATGCTTAGTTGACTGCTGAGAATGACCCAATGATCAAAGTTTATGGGTGCATAAGGTAGAATTCATGAGCTACTGAAAGAACAAATGTGTGACTCCAAAAGTGTGGAACAACAAGATTTATATTTAAGAAAATAGATTTTCATTGCACAATCTTCAACACTACTATTGTACAGTGTAATCAAGGTATTACCATTCTGAAGAAGAATTTCCACTTGAAGCTCTTATTCCTCACCATCTGCTCCAAAATAGCTTAAATGATCAGTTACTGGTACTTCTACCTTAGTGTAGAGTTGTGTGTTTTCATCCTTTCATTTTTGCACAAAATTCAGAGTCATCAAAGACAGTGATGAAAGACCTGGAAGACCATTCAGGTATGACTGATAAGTCTCTGGTTTCCCTTGCGAATGTTAGTCAACACATGAGTGCAACTGCATTCAAAGAAAGTCTGAATGTGTGAGAGGATCAGTGAGCCATGGATTTGACAACAATTTGCCTTAAGCTTAACTTAAATAGCAGATGAGGCTTGTGTGTGTGTGTGTGTGATTGAGGAGCTGATTTCTGTCAAGACTGGTATCCTGTGTGTCAAAAAAAGAAAAGAAAAGGACTGTAAGTTATCCTAAATCCTCACTAAGGGAGGAGGTCCGTAAACTGACCATCTAAGGGCTGGAACAAAATTTTGGGCAGGTGAAACATCTTAAAATGTTTTTCACTGAACTTTTCTAGAAAGACAACTTGAATAGGCATCTAACCCAAGTCGTTTCATATTTTTTGGAGCTCTGTAAAATTAGTTATGAATTTCTAAAGTCAATATGGCATAGGGCTCCAACATAACATTCAGTAGCACTCTGCAGGACTGCCTTCCCAAGGACGGAATGGTGTGGAATATCCCACATCATTCCATCCGAAAGGATGAAATGGTGTGAAATATTCCACACCAAATCAGTAACTTTTATTCAGTAGCAAGACAAAGAAGCAATGCGTCAGAGTTTCAGCTTGGAATTCGTGGATGACTCTGCCTGCTTGGAAAAGGCAGAGTCTCTTCTTGCTACTGAATGTTATGCAAAACCGTCCACCCCTTCAAATGTTCACTGTTTGTACATTACTGTAATTATCAAAAAGCATCATGTACCAGAAATATACATTTCAGAAGGTGAGCGGTTTTGGAGCCTGAGCAGTTTTGGAGCCTCCTCCCTTACACTCTAAAATGCAAACACAAGAGAACCTCTACTTATTGTAGAGTTAGGTTTTCACAGAAACAATCAAGATAAGGCTGTATCTACACCCACATTGAACCATGTTTTTTTTATTGGTATTTTTGGTATCAGATCCAGTTGTTTTCTCTGTTGTTCTAAAAATTACTCTAAATAGAAATTTTGTAGAAATTTTCACCAGGTTTTCTGCTGACGGATGTTTCAGATTGTACCTGGATTTTTTCCCCAATTCCACCACTTAACTTTGAACTAGCTGCTGTTTTCTCCCAAACACTGAGGGCATCATCATACAATGCCAATTCCAGGGTCAAAATTGTGGTGTCTATCAATGTACCACACACATTCTCAGGTCACCCATGCCGATGGGTTTTCTGTCTACCCACGTGTGTGCACAGTTGAGTCCTTCCAACCAGTCTTAGCAGAAAAGCTTTGCTTAATTACCAAGTATTAAGTTATGTACTCCCAACCAAATTAATTCCTGAGCTTTCAGCCCTGTTGTAGACCAGTGTTCAGCCCCCTCTCAGTTCAAGGAGATCAATCTAATCATGCTTCGTGCTACCATTAATTGCGAGAGCTTCTTTTGCTCAGTAGTCTGTTCAAACAGGACTCTGTGGCATGCTTCAAATTGTTGTCAAATTTAAGAAAAAAAACTTTTCTCTGTCCTCCCATCCTAACTCCTGAGACATGCACCAACCCCCACAAGTTCTGTGTGTTGCAAAATTTCAAAAGGGTGTCCAAAAAAGAAATCAAAAGAAAAAGAAAAAGAAACAGGACGTAGAGATTACGCGCATTGGGGCAAGCCAGAGTCGATCTATGGAGTCCTGCAATTTTGACAGACTGCTGTGTGGGTTTTGTCCTTGGATTGATCGAAGCTTAGCAGACAAGTCTGTCTGTCTGTTGCAATAGGTAGGTATGACATGAGGAGGTGCAGAGTTGAATTTACACACAAGCTTTGAAGTTGCCTATATTTTTGTGCAAGGGAGGAAAATATGGTAGAACTGTACGTAGAACCACCCATTGTCAACTAGGGATCCATACCCAACCTGTAGGTGTAGCTATTTCCAACCATGGCTGAAACATATTTCCAACCAAAGTTTGGAATGTGTTTTTTTACCCCTTCTCTAGATTGACACTAATAAGTCCATCACACATGTCTTGAAGTACTGAGTGGGAAAGTAATTCTTGAATGGTTGCAGTTCAAAGACTCTACACAATGCTCATGGGTTCAAGCTAACTTTTGACTTCCAAAACTCACAATAATTTGAATTCAACAGGAAAAAAAAATCATGAAGAATCGGCAAGCTCTATAAGGTGGGTACACCCAAAAGCGGCCACTTATTCACATTGAGCCTAGTTCCTGCTATTAATTAGTTCAAATTTTTATGTAGTCTTGTTTGCAAGTGAAAGCATGTTCCAACGCACCAAAGAACGTAGGATTTGGATATCGTATGCAAAAGTTATTAATAGTCAAAGTCTGTCTCTGAAAGCACCATCTACAATCTGTGAACATGACTGATTTTGGAAATGTATGTGCAGTGTAGATGGCGCTTTTAGGAACAGGGTGCTTTAGGGTGTACCTACCTTAATTTCGATCTTCCTACACAACAACAAAAAAGTCTACATTGTCTTGTATTGCCTAAGAAATGTGCGGAATTGGTTAAGTGGTCAACTATAGGTGGTTCTACCATAGCTGAAGGAGGCAGTGATTCCAAAACTGGCTAAATTTCACTCATTTTCTACTTAATTTTTTCAAGCCCTTTGTATAAATTGTAAAAAATCTTCCAAAAATGAACATTTGGCTAAATTGAATCGGTTCTGAGATCACTGGAAGGGGGTGCGCGGACCAGCGTCACCGCCGTAACATGGTACAAGCAAAGCGATGGCAGTCTGCTTGCCCTGCCCTGCTTGCCCTGGCTGTCTCCTGCTGGCTACGTTATCTGTGTTACTCCCAAGCTTACCTCTATTCAAAGTGTGTGTGCGTGTGAATTAAATGCCCATCACAACGTAGTGGGCAGCAAGCCTATTTATTGCTCCGACCATCACAGAGCCCGCGGTCAGGCCCTTGCCTTGCGGGACTCCAGTAACTTAACGTAAAAAAAAAACAGGTCCAGGTCTGGCCAGGACGGACGACACAAGCGAGGCACAAGCAGCAGCATGCAGTGATCCCAAAACTGGCTAAATTTTGCTCAGTTTCTACTGAATTTTTTCATGCCCTTTGAATAAATTTCTTAAAAATCTTCCGAAAATGAACATTTGGCTAAAACCCCTGAATCTGTTGTGAGATCACTGAGCAGCAGCTAACTTAAGCTTACACCATCTTCTGATCTGAGTAACTTATTCCGAGATGTAAGATGGATGCAGTGGTAGCCTACCTTCAGTTTGGAGCTCTGGCTAGTGGATTCAAATATTGGCTTTTCCGAGCCCCTGCCTCTGTGCCAGAGGAGTACAGTACGTCCGATGTTCTCTGTCCTTGGGCAAAAGTACATAAGTTATATGAGCGAGAGCTCTGTATACAGGTACAGCCTTGATCCACTGCAGGGAATGAACTGTACAGTACAGTGTTTTGTTTTGTTTTTTTTCTACAAATTATTCTGTTATTTTGTACAGAGTACATAAGTTCTTTTGAGTTTTTTTCTGCATTCTTTTCAATTAATAAATAAATAAATAATTGAGAACAGTATTGATGGATCAAGCATGAGGGGCTGAGAGTAACTTAGACGTAGAGGCTTGCACTGGCTGGCTGATATATGATGGCATTCTGTGTTCTGCCTTTCTGCGAGGGGGAGGGGGGAGACACTAACTTCCTATGGGCGGTGGGTTGCAGGCCACCTTGAGCTTTGCGTTTGATGAACCCCTGGTTCCACTTCACGGGAGCTCAGAAAGAGAACGTGATGGCCTGAACTCATCATCTTACTAAGCTTACACTTTCATCTGGCGGTGCTCCCAGCTTACGACTTGGCTTTTGACTTCCAAGGACCCGAGTTTGATTGGTTGTCCACGGTCAGTTTCCCACGGAAAATGCACCAGCCCATGATACTTGAATGGTACTATATCTGATAATTTGGGTGGCACTGCATAACTTTCTCTGGGTATTTGATGGTTTGGCTCATACGGTTGTCAACTGTATTTCAATTAACTCTGCTTTGAGAGAAAACAAAAAAAGAAGAACTGTATTTCAATAACAACCCAGAAAAAAGCTTTCACAACAGGCACCTGTTGTAGATATAAATAAGGTCATTGATTTGTTGGACAAATTTTGGAGATCATTGTCTACCTTTTGAGTTGGCTCATTGAAGGTACTCGGCTACCTGCACTTCAACAGAATTTCAAGGACAACTTTGACAATTTTGATGTGAAGACAACCCAAACTTCAATATCTGAAATTCACATATTACAATGACAATGAACTCTTCTGGCTCCCCTCAATTCATAGCATTAAAACAAGACAAATATCAAACACTCCTACCGAATACTGCAATTCATTGCAATTCATGGATGGACAAAAGAATCACTCATGTTCATTACAATTGGAACACGTGTGGGAGTGGGAGTGTGGGACCACACACATATATCATTTTTCAATACTCAAAAGATAAATTTAGACTACCACAAACGATTGCAATACTATACTTAGCATCTATCACTATTTTGATTCACAAAAGAAAACTTGAAAACAATCAACTGCTATCCACCAACTACCCACCATCCTTACTTCACAATGAACTTCAACATCTATACAACATACACACCACATAAAAATATTTTATGTACATTAATGCATTTATTAACATCTAAATACATTGACTCAAACTACAAATAGTCAAATACTATCCAAATGCCACGAACTATTGTCCTAAAGAAATAATTAGCTTGAATCAATTAGTGCCTCAAATATAACAAACAACTTAGTATCTACTGCAATGCATTGTCAATTTTTGGTATCATTATTTTCACTACAGTTGACAATTCACCAATCAATATGAGGATTCAAACCTTGAACCATTGTATTAAGAAATCCTATTTTGCCAACAATTATATGTAGCAATGATTTCAACAATAACAAAACAAATACTATTCACTTACAATTCAATATATATAGTTCAATACAACTTATTGTACATTCATTTTTGTAACCCCTACTCGATAAACCCCTAAGGACCGAGCTGCAATTTTTAGCAAGATAGTGATTTTGGGTAGCTCTCTATAGATGGAGTTTGTTTTGTTTTGTTTTTCTATGAAATTTTCACACAACGTGTGCCCAAGGAGTGGCTTTAAGCTCAACAATTTTCATAACTTTTGACTCCATATTTAAAAGTTAGTGCATGATATGTGATTTTCATCATTTAACAAGTAGCCAAGGCAATCCATACAACTCCTTTAAAAATCACTTTTAAATAAAATAAAAATTTGAAACAAATTCTTTAGGTTTCTATATACATGGGATGCTTTGAATCTTTCTATTTGGATTAATGGAATGAAAGTTATGAGGAGTTTAAGTTTGTGGATAGGTATGGTTTTCAAAGACTCCATACCTACCCACAAAGTTAAATTCCTCATAATTGGAATGATTCAAAGCCTCCTACATATATAGAAACCTAAAGAATCAATTTTTTTTTAATTCTTAAAAGATATTTTTTTAAAGAAGTTGCTTGAGTTGCTAGAGTTACCCACTAAGCGATGAAAATTACATATCATACAATAACTTTTTAACCATGTAGTCAATAGTTATGAAAATCATTGGACCTTAAAGCTATTCCTTGAGCACATGTTGTGTGAAAATTTCATAGAAAAGAAAACAATTCCATCCGTAGAAAGATGTCCAAAATTGCTATGCTTCCAAAAAACACAACTTGGTCCTTTAGGGATTAATAATCTGTACATACTATCATGGGCCCTTACAATGTCATTAAATATTGTAGAGTGTTCCTCTTAGTAGAGGTATGTAGTCTTAGTGGCATTCATTTTATCCATGGATGGCAAATTTAATTATAATGGTGATATTCTATATGCAATTGTTAAATTGCACAATTAAAACAATGTAGGACAAGTATAGATTTTAGATTGCACAATGTAAACTATCTAGGATAGTTATAGATTTCAAATCATTCAATCATAATTATAAAAGTGCCAAAGTTGTAGAATGACTACCATTTTAAGGAAATTTGTCGTGCTTGGGCACTATGTGGAACTCAAAATGAATAGAATCTTAATTTTTGCTAATCTCAAAAACAAATTAGAATATCTTCTTTCTGAAGACTTGTTAGGTTTGGCAATTAGTTGGCAATGCATGAAATGACTTTTGAGGAATAGGTGTAATGCCAAGTCATCCCACTTAACCTTCAAATAATAAATGGACCAAAATGGTAGTCTAAGATGCAACGATGCTAGTATGTGAGTATAGAAGTGTGAGCCTATAAGCCTTGAGTTTAAGTATAAGTAAGTATCCTACATTCATTGAAGGTGTTTATATCATAAACCCCTATAATATAGGTGTTTTGAACATAAATACATTATAACCATTGAGGTGTCTACAATATAGACACCTATATTATAGGTGTATAGAATTCTAGGCTCACAAGCTCATACTTTCTATGCTTACATACTAACAACCGTGGTCTGAGGAGGCCCTAAGCTATTGGATGATGTGGAGAGGTTTTCAATCCTTACAACATGGTTGTTGCTTTGATACCTAGTGGCAATAAATTTAGGGCTTGTGTGAAATCAAAGCTTTTGTACATGACAAAAATCTTTTTTGTGTATTTCTTCAACATTGTACTTGTCTAAAAATAAGGGCCTAAATGGTCTTTGAACAATTTGGACTGGGGCCCACTCAAAAATTATGTTCTCTAATTTTCTTGAATTTTTCGGATGTAGGAAATACAAATGTTGTCATTTAAGTCTAATTTTTTTGATAGAATTAGAGTAGTGGTCAAAGAATTTTGAATTCTTGAGAAGAAACCCCTATAACAAACAAAATTATCTTCTATCACTCATCAATCACTGTTAATCTTGAAATTAAGTTATGAGTTCCTTCTAGGTATCTAATAATACCTTCTCAAGATGTGGAGGTTCATTGCTTGATTGTACAATGTTATGTGGATTGATTGCAAGGAACAAACAAACAATTCTTTGTAAAATTACTTCATGTGTCCCATTCAAATATTTGAAATTTGGCTTTTCAATGTCATGTTGAGTACAAAAGTTTTTGTCTTTCCAATTTGGTAGAAGAATTGGGATCCTTCAATGGAATAAAAAATTTAGTATGTGTTCCTAGCAAAGTGCGCTACAATATTTTATGATACTACAAAAATTCACTTTAGGAAAAATTAGGTACTTCCTTCTTCAAAGTGAAACATTCGAGTTTGAAAAGAGGCTCCCAAAGAATTCACACAACTTTGGTCTCTACAAATCTCTCAAACTTTGTCCATGTAGGGTCTAAATTTTTTAGTATACACGTAAACAAGTAGGCTACTAATCATTTTTCTTTTTGACTTGACACAAAAATACTTCTTTTTAGCTAGGGTCAAATTGGACCAATTTTTACATTCACAAAAATTAAAGGGTTAACTTGGTATATTCAAATTTACAATTCTTAGTTAATCAAATGGCTAACATGGAACAAAAATGGTTATGGGTTGTAACCTTATATTAAATTGCCAAAATTTCATGACTTTATCAACTTTTATTATTTGGGTCTAGAAATATAAATTCCAATATAAAACCTTACTTTTAGAGTTTTGAAGAAATAAATGCATAAAGGTAGCAACACCCATAACCATCCATGTATCCGTTATTTGACTGTAGAGTTCTCTAAAAGCGTCTCTAAAAGTACTTTGAACTTGTCTCCATACTTAACAATGGTTGGTGGGCTTTGGGTTTTTAAGATTTTGGTATCAAAATCAAGGCAATTTTACTATAGTGGAATTTAGGGGGCCCTAGGTAGTTCTACATTGAAAATTTATGGAAACTAGATGCATTATCTATTTAAAAAAAATTAATTCATGATTTTAAACTGCAAATATCATAAAAATATATTTTTTTAAGAAAAATGTGCCTTCTACTATGCTGGATTGTTTAAATTGATGGTTATGGATTTTGTTACCTTAGTATAAAGTTGGTTGTGAAGCACTAGAGCTTAGTGCCTACATCAACTTCTTGCATTTAGCTTTAGTGTTATCACTTATACTAAAGACCAACTTCCTATTAATGAGAACACATATTTATTTCCAAGAATCAATCCACTAAATTTTTTATATCAACAATGATTTTGTTGTAGCAATATAAATATGTTGCAAACAAAAAGAGATAACAGTATCAAAGAGTGTACACCTTAGACAGTAAACAATAAAGAATCATACGTGCAAAGTAAGATAACATAATCTACCTACAATAATGTCCACTATCCAATTGTATACCTAAGGTTGTTTTTATTTTTATTTTCAGACAAATGGTGATGTGGCCTTCCTTTCAAGAAGGTTTTAAGTTGATTGGCTCCTTAGCTTAGGGGACTTTAATCGAAAGAGTCCAATTTTGAGTATACAATTTTGAATGTGTATTTCTTGTATGCAATTTTGGCTTTGCATGACAAATGAAGTGAGGTTTTAAAAGCATGTTGGCAACGGTATAGAGGGCTATTATTTTTGTCTGGCATTTTTTGTCACATTTACCCTCATTTTTTTCTATAGGCTTGGAGCTACCCATTTTTTAATAGGAAATTGGACATTTAATTGCCTTAAAAAAACCCTCCAATTTTCTATCACTCCAAATTTTTTGAAGTCTGAAATATTTCATTAGTGCAGATAAAAGAGCTAAGGACTCTGCACATGTTTTGACTTAACTTGCTACTGTGATTGCTTTTTTTTTTCCTCCTTTTTTCCCTTTTTTCCTGCTCTATGGCATTTGCATATAAAATCTCATGAGGATTGTATGAGTTATTGAAGTTTCTCATGCAAGTGAAGTCTTCTCTGCAGCGTGATTGTGATTGTATGAATGAATGCCATGTCCTCTGTGAGTTAATCTCTTCACCACTCAATGCTCCCAGTTGTTCAGCAGCTCTGACTGCCTTGTTGCTGTGTTTGTTGAATAATATTCCACTATAAGCTTAATCACAGGCAGTCACTCCTACATGAGGAGAGCAAGGGTTCATTTCAGTACAGTAGTGGCATCATAATGGTCTTCAATTATCTCATAACAACTGATGAGGCTTGAATGACTCCCCCATGCCCCATGTGGCCCTTCTTTACTATCAAAATTGTTATCAGAAATTTTAAAAATAAAAATAAAATGTTATTAGAATTGACTTCCTTTAGCCAAAGATGATGAATTCTGGAAAAATAACATCAGCTGCAATTAAGGTAGAAGGTCCTACAATGGACCATCTAAGGGCTGAAACTGAATTTCAGGGAGGTAAAATTTATAGAAATATTTTTCAGCAAATTTTCCTTGAAAGACAAGTAGAATTGACATCTAACCCAATTCATTTTGTATTTTTTGGAGCTTTATGGAATTAGTTATCAAATTTTGAAGTTGAAGTGCTACATGGCTCTAAAATGGAGCATTGCCTAAAATGTACACAGTTTTTACACCATTGAAGGCTATGAAAAAGAAACATGTACAAACTGTCTACATTTAAGATAGGGCTCCATTTTAATGCCCACTCCATTTAAGGACCTCCTACCTTAGTTGCAACACTGAGTACATCTTTCTTTATGACGTAATGAGGAAGCCTATCATATTTGAAGATCCCACATGAACACAAGTTAAAAACTCAGGATGAAAGACATCAGATAATTTGTTATCAGGAAGACGAGTGAGAACTGTATTCAGGGTTTAGGGTTTAGCAAGCAAGTTTGCGAAACCCTAAACTTGAAAGTAAGTTTCACTTGCTGTTACAGAAGTAGGATGAACTTGGGAAAAAGCAAATCCTGATGTGAAGCATTGAGTTGGTGGCAGTGATCCCAAAACTGGCTAAATTTCGCTCATTTTCTACTTAATTTTTTCATATCCTTTGTATAAATTTTTAAAACTCTTCCAAAAATGAACATTTGGCTAAAAAAACCCGAATCTATTCTGAGATCACTGGTTGGTGGATCATCTTAATGAATGTACAAGCCACATGTGATGACACAAACACATTGCCTGTTGAATTGTGTAAATTCACTCTCAACAACAACTGAAGGTCTCAGATGAGATGAAGTTACACTTAGGGTGAATAAATGTCTGGGTTTGTTGAATTCTTCCTTACACCAGCAGTCCAGCACCACTGGAAATGAATGAAGCATGCTCCATTTGGCTTGAATTGGCCATTAGTGATGACTTCCAACCAAGCTGGATGAATGGACTCTCTGGCTGACATAATATTAACTATAGACAGCCAGCCCTTTCGGCACCATGGGGCCAGATTGCACCATTTCAAAATAAATGTCTATTTTTTGCCAGATAAAAGTAATCTTTTTTCACCAAAAAAGTTTTCAATAAGGTAGAACCACCTATAACCAATCGGCCCCCCATAGCCAACCTAATGATGGACATATTTCCAACTTAGGCTAGAATGAATTTTTTTCTCATTTTTAAAGTTGGGACTAAAAGTTCATGGCACATGTTCCAAAGTAGTGTGCAAAAAAGTAGAAAAGAATGAGTAAAGATGTAGTTTTTAGTGTGATCAAAATTAGAAGACTCCATAGATTGGCATTTGGTCAAGCACACTTTATGCCTTCCAAAATTCATAGTAATTTCAATTCATGTGAAAAAATTACCAAAGTTTTTGCAATCCCCATCATTTTTATCTTTATACCTTTGAAAATATTTGTTTTACTTTGCACTACACTAGATCATGCCTAAAATACCTTAAATGATTGGTTACAGGTGGTTCTACCTTACTCTTTAAAATATGGACGAAGTCACCAAATTTGAATGAAAAAGTGTTTTTAAGTTCAATAGATGGATGAATGTAGAAATACAATGCTTCACCAAATTTGAAGTGATCACCATCTTGACACTTTCTCAAAAAGTAAAAAAAATGGATGATAGACAATATGACATTACAAGTAGAGATCAAAATGCAATGTTTGTACTAACTAAATACAAGGGCACCATTGAAGATTAGCAAGTGGTCAGCGGCAATTGAAGAGCCCAATGGTAGAAATGGAAAAAAAATTCTCTTCAAAAACTATGGACAATTGGCTTTAGTTGCTCAGGAAAAAAAAATCCTAGCTTTCATGAATCTTTCACTTGTAGCAAAAAAAATACTCGAGAGCAAGTCAAAAATGTAATGATAGTAGTAGAAAAGTGTGCCTTAATTAGTAATCTTTTGTAGCTTTGGATGGCTTGATTAGGATATGAATGAATAAAGTTGTGTGTTGATTCAAACATGTTACTTTATTTTGTTTTAGATGGCTTTGATTTGAACATTGTTTTCTACTAGTGCCAAAAGATAGTATTCTACACAAAATAGTGAGATTAGGTTACCTTAACAATTAGGTTGCCTTACTTATCAACTCCATGGCATGTTATTCTCGTAATACAAGGAGATTCATTCTTGCATGGCTAATGTGAAACCTCAATGAAATAATCTTGGAAATTGATCTATGTACAATACATTGCTTGAAGTTCATGTCCTATTATATCTAGAGATGAAGTCTTATCAGCAATTGCAATAAATGCATACAAAGTATAGTGCATTGCAAACAATTGATTAGAAGAAGAAAATGATTTTGTGCATAATTAGAGTGACTTAAACATTTTTGAGAGGAGCTCTTTACACCTTGAGCTCTAAACATTAACATCCTAAATCCTAAATCCTAAAACATTTCTTCTAATTCAAGATAGAATTTGGATGCGTAAGTTGCTCTAATTTTCTAGGATCTTCATGGATTTTGGTAACTCCGATTGATATGCTACCACTTTGGCGAATCCAATTATTTTTCATTCTAAAGATCCAAACCTCTATTACTTCTCACTCATCGGAAGTTGAAAATGATCTCATGTTAGTAGTTGAGTCAACCCCTTGTTTTGTCCATTGTGACCTCTTCTCATTTGTGTGATACTGAATGAATAATATATGAAGATTCCAAGTGTTGAAATTTGATAATTCTAAAATTGATTGTAGGTTCTTATGAATAGAGGTAGTACATTTTAGTCAAGAATCTATAGAGTGATTTTAGGAAAGGTGCACAATCAAGTGTACTTACAATACTAGTTATAGATATGTGATTGAATTCTTAATATAATGCTAATAGAAATTGCTCTTGTTATTGAATGCAAATAGACCTTTCATAGAGTAGCCAAAGGTATTATTTGATTATAAAGGAGATGATTTACAAATGAGGAACCTTGATTGGCAAGGCGCTCATTTGGAGGTCTCCCTAGCATAATGCCAGAACAACAAGCCTCACCACATAAACTAGGCCATACACTAGCCTCACCACGGCATTGATCACCTACATTAACCCCTAAAGGACTAATGTGCCTTTTTTTTGGCAACATAGTGATTTTGGGCAGGTATGTGTGACCAAAGATTTCCATGTTTTGGGACCAAACTTTAATAGAAGGTGTGGACAAGGAGTATCTTTAAAGTCCAATAATTTTCATGACTTTTGGCTTCATGGTTGAAAAGTTATCGCACAATATGTTGTTTGTTTCTCAACTTGGGCAGTTCGGGCAAATAAAAAAAATCACTTTTTTTGAATCAAAAATTTGAAATTGGTTTTGTAGATTTATATATACGGGGGAAGCTTTGAATCATTCCATTTGAATTAATGAGTCAAAAGTTATGAAGAATTTTAGTTTGTGGATAGTTATGGATTCTCTTCTCTAAAATAAACTTTGAAGTCCTTTATTTTACTCAATTTTCAATATTTTTGAAAAAAAATAAAAACATTGGGTGTAGATTGTTTATTACAACATTTGAACCATTGGAATTGGAATTTTTCAACTCAATAAATAAATTTTTACCATTTTTGTATTTTGAATCATTCTCTACTTCTTTCTACTTACTATTTTTTTTGTACATGTTGTACAATTCCAAATGATATGAAAATTTCCAAGCATGTAGCCAACTTGAATTGGAGAATGAAATCCAAAGAATTGCAATCATTTTGTACATTTTTTCACACAAATGTGGCCTTCTGAAGTGTAGTTGTCCAGATTTTTGCAGTGGTAAAAATAATTTTTGTAACTTCAAACACTAATATCTTGCAATCTACATTGCAAAAATTTCTGAAATTTTTTCTACATCTTATCGAAATAGTGCACTATGGTTACATGTATCAAAAAATGTTTTTTTTTGTGAAATTTGGTAGTTGCTTTAGAAATGATAGCTTTGGAGTAGTTTTGGTGGAAACATAGTTGTAGTCCTTTAGGGATTAAAGATTCCATTCATTTTGTGGACCCCATATGATATGAGGTGTATGCAAATGAATGACAATGAGCCAAAATATAAGGACTTTATTCAAGGCAATAGGAAATCAAGAGTTCACTTGTAAATATTTTCAATGATTGTAGCATCTACAATACAATGGCTATTAATAAATGACAAATTTAGCTTGATAGAGATTGAAACATGTAAAGGTGAAAACTTTCACCCCCTAATACATTATTATTAATTGAGGGTAAGGATTTGCCAACATGATACATTATTTACGGATTACTAATAACTTAGAATCTACTTCCATGGAAATTGACTATCCAAATATAAATCAAAGAATTCTAAAATGAATTTATGATAATTTCACCAATTTAGAATAGTATATTGCTTTGAAGACAAGGTGTTTGAAAAAAAACATTTTTTTAGAATATGATGTTGTTGGTTCAAAAATAAGGGCATGGAAGACAAAAAGTATATAATCAATGATTTTGAGGAACCTGTTGAAATAGAGAATGAACCTCCATCTATGAATCTTGATAATTTTTTGGCTACTTCAATGGTGATAGATCTAAGTCCTTTTAGGGTTAAAAAATATTATAAACATACTTTTGAAAATGTATTTTATTGAAACTAAGTCAATACCAAATAACCATTCTATGGATTTTCTAAAATAAGGATCCCAAATTTTGTAACCTTCATATTTAGAATAATAACGATACAAATAATGAACCAATAAATTAGATTTATAAAGTTTCCTTATTAAGATAGGAGGTTCACAAAGCGTCCATTTATAAGCTCATTTCCAATTTGGAGGTGGTGGTTTGACTTCTTGAAATGTTTTTAAATAATTTTCCTTGAAAAACAATTGGAATTGAAACCTAACTAAGTTGTTTCATATTTTTAGAACCTTTGTGAAATTATTCGTAAATTTTGAAGTTGTCATCAGTTACAATGTCCACCCTTGATATGTTCATTATTGGTACATTGAAGAAAGCGAAATGTACCTTGGTGTTATATACCTGGTTGCTTTGTGAACCTCCGACCTTGAACATCAAACCTCACCGCTAACGGTTTTGGCAACAAAATTTGGTTTTCCACCGTGACGACGAAGTCTCACAACGTTGAAAGCAAGTGCGGTTACAGAACCAGAGCAATTGTGGCGCCCTCTCGCCGTTACAGCCCCCCCCAGGATCTCAAGAGTTCTTGCGGCGAGCGCCGTTTCACTCGAATTGCGGTCGGTTATATTCTGTTATTGTTGCAATGGGAGACTTCAGTAGAGTTTAGTTTAGTTTTAGTTTTTGAATCGATGAGGGAGCTGTGAGGAAGGCGATCTCAAAAACGATAGAGCTGGAAAAGATGATCGTTATTCTGTTTGTTGCTGCGAGATGAGATTCTTCTTTCTTGAAGATGTTAGTGGAAAAGAATCTTAATTCCTTTTGTTGCTGGTGAAGTTGATGAGTGAAATTGAATAGCTGTAGTTGAGGAGGGAATGAATTTCCTTGTGTCGAAGTGGTGAAATAGTGTATAAATGGCGGTATGCAGATTTGCCGCGATATCTTTCTTTCGATTGTCTTGATTGAAAGCGAAGATGTAAATTGCACATTCTGCTCGCAGGTTCTTTGGATCTGTGCGATCGAGTGTTCCTTCTGGCAGAATGGGAATAGAATCTGCGAAGGATAGGGAGTGCAAGTAATTGTGCTTTTTAGGCATGTGAGAGTTCGTCGATTCTGATATTGTAGCTAAGCTGGGAAGATAATTTAAATAGACTAGATGGTCAGCTTTCTTGGAAATGGTGTGAACCAGCATTGCCGCCGCGAGCTCGGAAAATAGTAGAGATGGAAAGAATCGGAATTGTGTTCGTTGTGAAATGAGATGAGATTCTTTCTTGAAGATGCGAACGGCAATTTTCTCCCTGGAGACTTGGGAGTGGCAAAGAGTTACTGATGAAGTGATGAACTGAATAGCTAGAGTTGAGCAGGGATTTGACAAAGCCTTGTGCCTACGTGGTGAAATAGTGGCCAAATGGTGGTAAGCAGATTTGTCGTACAGCTTTTCTCTTGACTGCCTTGATAAAAAGAGAATTTTAAATGCGCATTTCGCTCGCAAATTCTTTGGATCGATATGTCTAAGCGATTTAGTGTTCTTTCAGTCGAGATAGACTTCGCAAACAATGGAGAGTGCAAGTAACTGCTTCTTAGGCATGTGAAAGTTCCTCGATTCTGACATGACAGCTGAGTCGGAAAGACAATTTTCAATCAATTAGATAGTTAGCTGTCTAGAAAATTGTGAATGGGTGTCTCATCTGATTTATGTTTGTGCAGGACATTAAAAACGACGGAGTTCGGTATGCTTTCTTGGTCAGGTGGTTGGATCCGATGACGGAGATAGTGTGGAAGTATCAATTTATGTACCATACATCAGATAGATCCATTGAGATGGTGCGTTGAAATTAGGCATTCCCTTCTGGAATTTTCCTCTGGCAGGAGATGTGTACCTTGAAGAAGCTGTGTTTAATACTACTCTCATTTGCTATTTTGCCTTGAATGTGCTTAAGTCAGCAAACGTGTTTAGAATCCACTCTCCAGTAGATCTGGATAGCGGTATCATTGCATTGAATTGGAAGAAACTGGAGCGACAGTGAGCTGTTAGTGATGAAGCATTACTTCTTTTTCTAGTGTCATTCATGCAGCGGCAGAACCTAATTGTATCACTCTGTTAAATTGATTCTGAGAAACAATGGTAAATCTCCTATTCTTTTAAACTGTGCACATTCAATCTGTTGATCCGATTCTTGTGTATTTGGAATGCAGTACGATTTGAAGAACCACAAATCGTTTCTGAAGAGAGTGGCTTATCCTGCATTGTCTCTGGAGCAACTTTACATTGGCAACACCATCTATGTCTATTCTCGACAACTCTTTATTGAGGACTACGGCGATGATTTTACCCGAAAGCATTTGCGTGGACTGCAGGAAACGTAACGCAATTTCTCTCTAATTCTGGTATTTTTTATATATCGCTTGTAATTTTATTGATCATCTATACCTAAGAATGTCCTGTGATGAGTTACTGATCCAAACATGTCAAGCTACAGACCAAGCTCACTGCATTGATATGATTGTCGATTGAAATCTTCGTCAGGACGCTGGCAATGATAAAACCAGATGCGTTCCAGCATACAGGACGAATCTTGGAATGCATTACAGCTGATGGGCTTCTCGTCAAGAACCTCCGCATGTGTCAGCTTTCTCTTCTTCAAGCAGAAGAATTCTACGAGTGTCACAGGGGGAAGCCTTTCTTTCAGTGAGTGAGCTCCCCTGTCTCCCATCTCTTTGGATCTGCTGTTTGATATCGCTGTTGCTTTTACTGGTGTTTCGTAACTCAAACTGGCAATAATCGACAACATCTCGCTTTTCAAATCGCCAAACTTGTTACATTCAAGTGCCAGACTCTAAAACTAGGTCTGGCATAGATCTGAGGTTCCCTTTGGAAAAAGTGCCTATCTCTGGAATTTTTCCAAAAATACGATACGAGCATGTGTAGATGGCAGTCCTGAGAAACGCTTTACAGATCAAAGGACAATTACATGAATACTACTCAAATTTGAGCTGAGAACTTTCGTTATGCGTTGCAGATGCCTCACTCAATTAATTGCTAGTGGGCCAATCGTGGCCATGGAACTTGTCGGTGAAAATGCAATTTGTAGGTGGCGTTTGTTGCTTGGTAAGCAATTAATAATGCACAAATGCGTCACGAAGTATCTGATTTCAGATTGACAACCATCTCAGAATGATACAAGGAAATCACCTATTAATAACACAATTGTAAGTCGCACAGGAACTAAAGGCTGATAATTGAGTGCCCCCAAAGCTCTTGAAACTCGTCTCTTTGAAGGGGTTTGAAATTTCGTTCTTATTTTCTTTGCCAGGACCTACAAGTACCGAAGTTGCGAGAATTAAGGCACCCTCTTCTATACGCGCTCAATTTGGCACCGATTGTACGAGAAATGCTTGTCATGGTTCAGATTCGCACGAGTCTGCCCGTCTGGTAACGGATTATTTCGCTTCTGATGTTAAAATCCGGTATTGCATTCATACTATGCTCACCAAGAAACCCTGAAATTGTATCCGGTTTGGTTAATCAAAATCATCTATCTATATTTTTTTTATTCTATCAACTGGAAGCACTGTATCATGATAGGTCAGACGGTGTCCAGAGTGTCTTTACCCTTGTTGTAAGCCCGAGTAGCTCATTTTTTGGTTTCGGGAAACTCGCAGGAAGTGTGTTTCTTCTTCGTCAATAGGGAGCTTGGAATGTGTGCGCGATTCCGTAACTGCACTGTTGCAATTATTAAACCACATGCGATGATGGCAGGTGATGATCACCTCGGTTTTACGTAAGACTCTACTTGCCCAATGTAACATATTCCCAATCTTGAGCTGGAAATGCCAAGATGACGTTATTCAACCTCTTGAAAACAGATCCTCGGCTCTTTGTAACGACGTACGAGGATTCTACAAGGGACCTCTTTTCGCATGAAGATAATTTGCAAAATGCACTGGAAGGAACCACATGCATACCGGTGCTCTCATTAAGAATCCTTCCCTTCTAAATAGCTCATGGTGAGTACTATGCGTACAGGAACGGCTGGGGCCATCATAACTCGAGTAATGGAAAACTTCAAAGTCACAGCCATGGAATTATCGCAGTTTACACGAGCAACTGCAATGGAGTTCTATGAAGTGTATCGAGGAATTGCCCCAGACTTCCTTGTAACGACCTTATAACCGTCTTGTCAGCTACTTCAATTTTTATTGCTGTTTGAAAATTAGGCTTCTGAAGGCACCAACTCATAGTATTCGTAGTCATCTTTAAACACGTCATTCGGCAAGCTGGCATGCGCTCACCTTCCGTTTTTGAATACAGAGCTGCGTGATTGGTGTCTCTAGTGTGCCCTTCAATCCCATGCCTTGAGAATTACTCATGTGATTTATGTCACCGTGGTTCCTCGAACTCGCTAGATTCCAATCCATAGTTCTGTTAGCGAGCTGCAGCAATGGGCGTGAACCTAAATTTACAATTTCTAATCCCTGGTTTTGTGGTGTGTTTTCAGGCAATGATATTCGAACTTGCTTCGGGAGATTCCATAGCCTTGGAGATTGCTGATAAACACAATCCTTGTGCGAACCCTGTGAATAAATTTAGAGACCTCTGTGGCCCTGTTGACCCTTGCATTGCACGCTCTCTTCGGCCTCACACGATTCGATCCGAATTTGGTGTGAACAAGGTATCTAATCTCCTGGACTATGATACTCGGCAGAAAGAATTTCCTCCTACACGTCAGAGTCTCATAGCAGAAGTATCTACTTAGATATTTTCTGAAGCCCCTGAAAGCTGAGCGAGAGATTTTAACTGATATTATCTAATCTTGGAACACAGGTCAAGAATGCTATCCACTGCACAGACCTCGAAGAAGATGGAGAGCTCGAGGCACAGTACATTTTCATGCACGAGTGGACTGTCGATGGAAGAAATCCACCCACGTTATTGTCCAAAACCTCATGCGGTATGAAGAATTTCGAGTCCACTGATGCGCCTGACTACCCCAATACATCGTCAGGTACATCTTCCGGTACGTGTTCTGGTACATCATCCGGATCTTCTTCTTCATCCTCTCAAAGGGATCGGGGTAATCCCCCTCCAAGATTTTCTGGCCGGGCTGCTTGAAGCATTATCTCTCATTCATTTCTGCAACACGATTTTTATGGTTATTACGATGCTGCCAATCCAGGAGTTCATGGTAACATGGCTGCTCAGCTTAGACAGAATTCCATCCCTCATGAGATTCTAAGTGAAACTCAATTAATTAACAGATGTTAGAACCTCCATGTTCGGTCATATTAACCTGTGGATGATCTTGCATCTGATTTCTGTTTTAAGCAGTTTAATTCAATTTACATGAGGGATGTTACGCTTTATCTTTCTCTTTAAACCTTTAGTGAGACCATCTATCATGAGCTTTTTGAAGTGACAGATTGTACAACTGTGATCGAAGCTGATTGTATGTTATCTCTAATTCGTACAGGGAGTCAGTGACCCTCTGATGGGTTTAGTAAAGCTAATAATTTAGTCTTAGTAAAGGATTGTCAATCTGATGTACAGAATTTGCAGAAGTTCATTCAGGTAATTAATTAAATCATGAATGATTGTAATTATAAATTCAATCAAAGATAATCAAACAAACTGCATCCGGTGCAGACTTTTCAAGTCAACACTTCAGACTGAACACGAAGGAGAATTTGCATGCCTCCCATAATATCGTATAAATCCTGTAATGTAGTATTTTAATCCAAATTTTTTAATTTTCAAATTAACTGGCAACGCTTCAGAAAATATTTAGTATGCTGAAAATTCTATTGCAGGAAGGTATGGGACTTAGGATGAAGTTTAATCTACGTTTTCTCTGGGTTTGTGCCAATGCTTGGATAACACTCCTAAATGACGACTGACAACCAGGTAGGCTGGCCCCCCTTGTCCCCCAGCCCAATTGCGACCCCTAACGTAAGTTAATTTTGATACTCAATTTGACTCAGTTGGTGGATCCCGGTTTGTGTGAAAGTTGCACGCAGGTCAACATTACCATACAAAAAAATTAAGAGTGGAACTTGGGCTGGGGGTGGGTTGGGGTTTAAGAGTTGAGGTACAATTTTATGGTTTCTTTGTGTGACAAAAGTTATACTCACTAGAGAAATATTTCAAGTTTAGCTAAAAGATACACATTGTGTTTTTATTTGATCTTCAGCAAGTGTAACTAAGTATCAATGGAATACATCCTACTATGCTAAACTAATGGCACCCTATGGATTCAAATTTTCTAATTGAATAAAATATTGGAGGTATTAACCTTGAATTGACTAAAGAGACTCTTAGGATATTTTGAGAATTTAGGGAGCTTTTATTGATTTTATAATTTATAATTTTTGCATTAGACTTTGGGATGGATGCTAATCATTTTGATTTGCATGTGAAGCTTCATTTCATGTCATTCCTATAAATATAGCAAAAGTTGTAATTTCAAAAAATTCAATATCAAATCAAGCAACTAGATTGTATATGATTGTACCTATTCAAAATCATTTGAATCATTCAATTCCAAATAATGAGATAAAGGTACGAGGAGTTTTATTTTGTATGCAATGAAAATTGAAAATATATATATAAATTTGTTTCTTGAAGTTAATTTCAAAATTTCAAAATGAAAACAAAAAAGGGATATTTATGGTTTAAAAGGACATTCTTGCCATTTATATTGACAACTCTAAATTTCTTGTAGATCTTATTGGTGATTCAATTTTTTCTTTCATTTAATACTACCTTCTGTTTTATAGCTTTTAAAAGATGAATACTACAATTTTTGGGTAAATTTTTTTTGGATGTATTTTTAGCTCATTTTCCAACATATTGACTAAAATGCATAAGTTATGGGATACGTTTTTTTCCCCTAGAAATGTTAAAAAACAAAACTTCACTTTTGGAAAGGGCTAGAAAAAACTACTTTTAGAAGTTTAAGTACATTGAATTTGTAAAGGATACTTAAAGATCTATTGGAAGAATCTAGAAGTATAAGTAAGTGTCCTTTAATTTAAACTTTGAAAATTCATAAAATATTGTGTGAATGCCAAAAAATTATGAAACAAATTGGATTGATTTTCTCTTAATGAGGTTAATATTTATTTTTTACACATCATTTGGATCACCTATATAGAAGGAACCAAAAATGTAAATTTCTAAATTATTTTGATACAAGTGAAAAGTTAAAAATCTTTGCAAAAAAAGATACAACTATGAAGTGAAGCAAGCTTCATGACCAACGAAGTAACATTAGCTACATAGTAATGTTTTTTTTTTCATTGGTAAATAAAATGAAACCAAACTATTAAACCTATAGGGTTACACCTTTTCTATTTCTAAGTCACCTTCTAGTGTTCAATCAACTCTAAATAAGTGCTAAAACATCAACTTAGCATGAAATTTTGCCATAATATTGGTAGTACAATGGGCACATTGTATGATAATCTTTCTTCCAAACTATCCATCCACAATCAAAGAGTGATTTCTATAACATCTCTTGTTGGCCAATCTTCTTGTGCAAAGACACAAGCATTAAGACACAATGACATTGCGTGCAAGCCAAGCCAACCTAAATATTGATCCTCTCAGTAACAACTCAATATGCAAAAGTTTCTTGTGCATTCTAGGTAGATCATTGCCAAATATGCCTTGAGTCATCTACTCAAAGCAAAGATGGGGATCTAAACCTTCACAACCTCATAGTGAAATGTGCACTTGCCGGCATAGTCCCATAGACATCTTGAAAGCTGCTAATCATAAAAGCAATAGAGTAAGGATTCACCTGTGTGTACATTGCAACATGCACATGAAATGTTGTTCACAGGGTTGATTCTTCTTCCCCACACCTTGATTGCAATGGGGATGCAGCTACAAGTGCGCAGTGCAGAACCTGCCTCTATTTTGGGGTTACGTACGCCTTGGAAATTTCATGGCTAACCACAGCCCCTGCACACCCACTCAGGCGCACCCGCAGGAGCCAACCTCACTGCAACATCATGATGGAAAACAACCCACATGATCGCCGCCTCTTTTCTGGGACGCATGAGTTGCCAAACATGACGCCATTAAGGCTTGAAAGCAGGAGAAACGTGATCGGACCATTTCTCCGTGACAGATCGATCACTGCAGAGCTAGCGGTCCTCGAGTTCACCTAATGACGACCTTTCTTCGTAGTATACGACGCGGGCGATGTCTCATCATGTCACTGCCATCGATCTAGACTAGGGTCAAGGTGCGCACGGTTCATCCGTCCAGCGAAGAAGAACTGGGGAGCAAATTCAAGCTTTTCCTTTCACCCCAGTTTTTACTCAAACGAATATTACATACATAGCCGTGATGAACTTACGCATAACCACTTGTTGAAGTACCTCTTGGAATGGAAAAGGAAGTTGCAATAGCTGTTTGGTAAGACCACTAGCTAACCGAAAAATTGTACCATTATCACATTCATAGCTGAGGCATGAAACCCTGAGAGCATTGGGTTACTACTGTAGCTAGGAGTTGAAGAATGTGAGAATCTTGAAAAATTCCGACAACGTACCCAGTGTTGATCACTTGCCTCAACCCTCTCTTCAGTAATTTCTGTAAGCAATCTGGACCATTCCTGGGGAAAATGATCCCTTCCCAAGCGTTGTAGTAATGCACTCAGTAATGCAGAGTCTAACAAGAGAATTGTATTGCTGTAAATTAATTCGCCGAGGGTTGGAACTGTTATGGTACGTCTTAGAAGTCCCATAATTCACGAACCAAGCTAAGGCCTTTCAAAGCTATATATCTGCCGTACTGCCGTACTGCCGATGCAAAGCAGAACCCAGAAAACGTCAATGGCGACAAATCGGCAATATTCCATTACTTTGGCGTGCGGACTGAAAGAAAAATCTAGACCCGTTTGTGGCCTCAAATTCGACCTTTGTGGAGATGTACTGTGTGCTTCACAACTTTTGGTTGGTGAGTACGAAATTGACGTTCGAAGTTATTTGCCTGTAAACGTAGAAGCCCATGTACACTCGCGTTGAGAACCTCCTGGTAAGTGCAGGAAGGCCCTAGTTCTAAGGCACGAACCACATTCTTCCATATATGCCATCAAAATCTTAATATTCCACACTTTTTCTTTTTTTTTGAAACAAAAGGACGATTTCCACTGAAAGGGCATTAGTACATCGATGTTCCATACTTTGGACCCTCACACTCTCCAAAAGTAGTGGACCATCATCCGGCCAGTTGATGGATGGGAGCTTTCTAACTTGCGTTTGTGGCTTCAACTGAAGTACGTAAGCTTAGCTAGATGATCGAAATCGAAGCAAATCCTTTCGATTGGACTCACCAGGCTCTAGCTGAAGCATGAATGATCCACTTGTTGAGAAATTGAAGCAAGAGACGTCTCTTCAGGATCTATCAAAGTAAGACCACCGATCTTGCGGTGTCAACAATTGAAAGGTCGATCTGCCCAGCGCATCCTAAATATTCGGCTTGGCATATTCCGTGCCTGTCCAAAGGAAACTAAACCATTCGTGCTTTTATTTGTCTAAGAACAAATTGATGTCAAGAACCATTTTTGAGAAGTCCAGTTTACGATTACACCAATTGTCGTTCAATTTTGTGCCATATATAAACTGATCGACATCTGGGGTGGTTAACTTCGCTTTGCTGAATTGAATCCCAACAAAATGGGGTCCCAAGAATCTTACAAGTTAGACGAGCTCTTGACATGGGAATGTGCGGCAGTTTTAAGTTAGGTGGTTCTACCTCATCATGACAGGGAGAGGTGGCGACTCACTTTTAAAAAATTGAAATCGTGGGGTGTACTTGACTTTTTTCGGTTCTGTTTTTTGATGCAATGGTTCTCCAATTGTTATAAAAAATTGGAAAAAAATTGAAATCGTGGGGTGTACTGTGGTGTGGGACAGAGCCAAATAATTTTACAAGCATGGCGAACTCAAGACTCAAGAAACGGAATGACCCCCAAAGCATACCGGACTACCGGTAAAGAGCAACTACTGTACAGATTGCAAATAAACGCAAAAAGTACACTCTCAAACTGTGTATGTCTGAGGCAGATGGGGTGGCCTTATTGGATCGAATAATAGGCGGCCAAGTTGAGTTCCTGCAATGGAGGCTTTTGACGATGTCAGGACTTTTATGGAAGCACCAACAAACTACAAGTGGCGCCTGCACCATGTAACACACTGTACAGGAAAGTCCGTCCGTCGTGCCTTTGATCAAGTCAAGTTACGTTATTTTAACTCTTTGACAGAATATTTAATATCTCTAATGTTCGTAGAAAGTGGCCACCTGTAGGACAGGAGTAGCCTCGAAAGTCTGCAAAGGCTGAGTGAAAGTCAGCCAGCAAACAACCAAGTTCTCGGAGACTCGGACTTTGAAATACGTTAATAAGTATTCGGCAATCTCTCGAGGTCGAAGCTGAGTGTACGAAGAAGTAATCATCCGGGCAATGGGGGCAAGCCACACTACTTTGACTCTGCACTTTGCAGGACTTTAGATTCTAACTAGGTTCTATCCAGCAGGTGGATTCGCCTCGGGGGAAAATGCAGGAATTTTTTTTCTTTTTTGCAGATTCTGAATTTAACTTATATTTGCAATCAGAGACCCCAATCTAGCAAGAAGAAGTCTAAGGGCAAAACACCCAAAACCGTCCAAATAAGGAATTCAGCATAGTTGGAGGCAGAGTTTTCTAAAACTGATATTTTTCCAGTATTAGCGAGTGAAAATCATGAATATTAAAAAAAAATTAAATTTTTCGGAATCAGTATGTAATTTCTATAAATTTCCAAAGTGTTGGCTCCCTAGACCACTGGAATCGTCCTATAGTGTACCTTTAATTGAACACCTGCTGAAATCAGTTGTCAATGAATGAAAACTGTACATGTGTCTTACAACTGCGTCAGCAAATTAGAATTAAACATTTGTCGGACACTTTAATGAATGCTTATGGACAAATTTAGTGATACTCTAGGGTCCAAGAATAGGTACAGGGACAGAAATGGGTATTTCTCCCTTAGAACATACTCTAAGGGGTGTTTTATACTGTGGCCGTCCAAGTCAAGAGGCCATGGTTTTCTCAAATTTGATAGGTGAAAATTATGGTTTCTCAAATCTGATTGGTGGAATCAACGGCCTCTCGACTTGGATGGCCATAGTGTGAAACGTCCCTAAACACGACCCAAAATAGGGGGCTTTTTTTCACTTATACCAGAAGAATCCAAAATTGATTGTTAGACCCACCTTTGATGGTAGGGTTTAATGTCCTACTTGCACTTTCCCCTCATGGTAACACCAACTTGTTCAAAATATCAATGGTTGGGAAAAACCTTTGGCTAAGGTAGAAGTACCCGTAACCGATCATTTCAGCTATTTTGGAGCAAACGGTGGAAAATTTTCTCGTGTAGGAAGATAGTAAATAATTGATGGAGAATGTTGATTTTTAAAATTTTTATGTATATCTTCAAAATTGAAATTATTGTGAATTTAGAGAACCAAAAAGTACTTTGGAACAATAACCAATGTTTAAAGTCTTTCAAGAATTTCTTTCCTACTCACTACTTTGGGACATGTGTCATAACCTTAAACCCTATATGCAAAAATTGTTTTTTTTTGTAAATATAGTGATTTTGGGTAGCTCACTTTAGCTAGAATTTTGGTTTTTTTCTTTGAAATTTTCACACAAGATGTAACCAAGGAGTAGCTTCAAGGCCCAATAATTTTCATGACTTTTGACTTTGTGGCTTAAAAGTTATTGCATGGTATGTGATTTTCATTGCTCGGTGGGCAATCCAGGCAGCTCAAAAACCTCTCTAAAATTTTATTTATTTTTAAATTAAAAATTGAAATTGATTCTTTAGGTTTATATAAAGATGGAAGCTTTGAATCATTCCATTTGGATTAATAAGATGGAAGTTTTGAGGAATTTTAGTTTGCGGATAGGTATGGTTTTCAAAGACTCCATACATATCCACAAACTAAAATTCCTCATAACTTTCATATTAATAATCCAAATGGAATGATTCAAGTTTCTCATGTTTGTATAAACCTAAAGAATCAACTTCAGATTTAAAAGTTTTTAAATTTTTTTTTTAAAGAAGTTTTTTGAATTGCATGTGCTACCCTCTAAGTAACAAAAATCACATATCATGCAATAACTTTTTAACCACAAAGTCAAAAATTATGAAAATTGTTGGGCCTTCAAGCTACTCTTTAAGCACATCTTCTATGAAAATTTCAAAGAAAAAACAAAAAAATCTAGTTGTAGTGAGTTGCCTAAAATGACTATGTTTACAAAAAAAAGTAGTTTTTGCATTTAGGGGTTGATAATCCCAACATTGAAAAGGACAAAAAAAACATTCATATTTTGAGTTCCATCCTAAGGTTGGAAATAGAGCACCATATGGGTTGCATATTGGGTGTGATGGGTAATTGTTATGTCTATGTTAGTTCAATTTTAGCTAGAAGAAGTGGGAAAAAATCTAATTGCATTTTGAAAACAAAAGATGCATAATCTAATTAGAAAGAAATTGGTAGGCTAGAAATCAACCAATGCCCCTTGAAATTGGAAGAATTTTTATCCACCTCCTTTCAACACCTGGTAGATATTAGCTACCATAGGATAGTATTCATTTCTTGATTCCTAAGATAGGCAAGGCATCATGTAGGAAAGCAATTGTTTTTTATTAGGTTGGATGGATTAGGGTTTTTTAATGTGTTGCCATGGTCAAATTTCCACAATTGTGCCTTTGTTGTTACTTGTTTTTGTTAATCCAACTTTTGCAATTGAGGTTGGTTTAATCTTGCTTTACGACTCCCATTTCTATTGATGTCAAGTTATTGTTTTTTTGCTCCTATTCTTTGTTGGGAGTTGATATTGTCACAAAGATGTTCCTACTAAAGTGTTGATGTCGTATTAATTTCTATTGGTGATTAGTTGTATTGTAGTACTCAAGTGTTGTTGCAAATTGTCAAGAGTTTTGGTATCTCAAGACTTTTTGGTTGCTATAGGTTTCAATGAAGAATTTGTGATCTTTTTCCTGAAGGAAGGTATTTATAATTTCTTTTGATACTTGAAAGGTAGAAGATTATATGTGGTATACTATTTAGGGTTGGATCTAGTAGAGACTTGGTAGACATGTATGGATCTATTTCTTTTTTACCCATTGATCTATTAGACTCCCTAACATGGATCCCAATAGCATTGAAAAAACCAGTCAAGACAAAAAAAAAATATTTGGTATGATTTGGGTAGAATTCAATTTTTAAGTGATAGAAGATGATGATATTTGTAAAACTTGTAAGAATGTAAGAGGGGTAGTAATAAGTTTGCATACACTACTAATGGGCTTGCCTGAACCTAGGTTTTAATGTACTAATTTGAAATTTGCCAATTTGTTTTTCATATTGTCAATTTCATTATCTATGAAGTGCTTGTGGTCTTGTTCTTAAAAACCTTCAACTCTAAAATTGTGAAGATACAATACATCATCATCATTGCAAATAATCAATGCTAGGATTTAGTAGACCCTAAACTCCTTAACCCTTTAAGGACCGGTAACCACTTATGGGTCAAAATTGACACTTTTTCATTGGTAGCCAAAGTTCTAGAATATATTTGGATATGAACAAAAGACGATGGATGTGGAAAAATTGGAAATCCATTGGAACAAGAATTACAACAATCTATACTAATATGCAGTTTAGGGGTTGAAAAAACTAACAAAATATGGATTAAAAATAGAAAAACCTTCTAGTAAGGGAACCTTTAATTAGCACAACATTTATTGTTGATGCCTAAGCATTTATGGCAATTCCATTGGTATAGTCAAATCTCTAAAATGCATAATGGTTTGGTATTTTTTCCATATTTAGCTTAGGGCTGAAAATGTCTTACTTGCCTCTAAAATCAACCACATTCCTTAAAGGGTTAAACTAGGCTGAGATGAGTTTGTCAAAAGCTTGATTAGATTTGAAGTGTAATTCTATACTTTTGTTACCAACATTAAATTTTGTTGTTCAAAATGCAAGGTAGATTATTTTTTTGGATTTGATTTTGTTAGCTATAGAATCTAGAGTGTAAACAATGCAACTTTTTTTATTTGCAATTCTGTCAATTTTTGTACAATTTGTGACTTAAATGATTACCAATTTATTTAGGGTTCGTAATTGCCTAGTATAACCCCTATACGTCTTGATCCATTGTGAAATGGTCAAACATCATGTCTGAACTAAATTTGGCCTTCTAAATTGTGTTCAAACAACAATATTATATTTTTATTACTTGAAACCAAGAATTGTGTATCACTATGAGAAATTTCAATTTGTTTTGTGAAAAATTATAATTGTTATCATTTTTGTTGCAAAAATTGAACATAAATAAGTAAAAATAGCAAAAACAATCCAAATTATTTGAATTTTTCACAAGTGGTACAAGTAGAAATGGAGATTAGTGTGAAAATTTTCAATGGGTTATTTTGTTTTTTACATCCAAAACAGCCACAACAAAGACCTTGAAGTCAAATTCAACTATTAAACCAAATTTATCCTTTTATTTAAGTGATGTATAAAATTTTGATATTTTTCATTAGTGGAAATGTGCATTTTCTATTTATTCTGTTTTTTTCAATAATTTTGATGGAAAAATAAAATTATTGTGATTTTTTTAAGCTAAAGGTGGAAATTAAATTATATAAATTATAAAATATATTAGAATTTTTTAAATTTTTACTATAAATCAAGGATACAATGAAAAATATAATTTTATAATTTAAATTCAAATTCCATTTAAAAAAAAGAAAATATGAATTAAAAACACACCATACTGTGTTATTTGGATTCTAACACATGGAGCTTTCAGTTGCAATAATTCTTTCAATTTTTGACATTTTTCAAATTTTCAAAATGGAAAAGAAAGAAAACTTGTCGAGCTTCATTTTCTTAGTTTAAAATATATACCAATAATGGATATTTTGAAAGTTACAATCAGGGTTGACCAAGGCGCATCCACTTTTTGGATGCGCGGACCTTAAAGGGATAAAAGAACTTGCTATTCTTACTACCACTAAGATATTTAGCTTAAAATACTTGGTTATCTTAGTATTGAATTTTTATTTTTAATGTCATCAATATTGAAGGAATATTGAATGGAAAAAATAGTATTATAACTTAGATTTATCTATGAAGTAACATCTCTAACATATATAGCATATATAGTGATAGAAAGAGTTGTTTTTTGTAGTGCTCAACCACACTTCATTTATACAAGGGATATACATGTCATTTTCCATTGATTGTAAAATTCATTTTATGCAAATTTGCAAGGAGACATGTGTCATTTTTCTATTGACTATAGAATTTTTAAATTCAAAAGTTCTTAGAGGGGTATATGTTTTTTAATTCTCTTAAAAAAAGAACTTCAAAATTTTCATTCCAATAAACCATAAGTGTTTCAATGTTGAGAATTAGAGAATAAATCACCTAGCTAAAGCATCCTTAGCACTTCACATCTTGCAAAAAACACCCTTCAAAAACTCTACGATATCATAATTGGAATTGGGAATTATAAAATCTTGACTTGATCAACAAAGAAAATTCAAGTATTCTATATTAAAAATTATCCAAAACAACTTACAAAATTAATTTGCAATTGGAAATGACAAATCACTCAATTCCAACAATATTTGACAATAATGAATTCTTATGAAGTAAGAGTGCTTCATCAATGTCCAATTCTTTTACAATAATCATGAGCATATTATAGTTTAAGTCAATTTCTTTCCCAATTACTTACAATGTAAGTTGCTTACAAGGAATTCTAGACAAGAAATTACAGACACCAATAAGTCATTAGAATAGGAGACCATACAAACCATGTAAGTTGCCTACAAGAAATTCTAGGCAAGTAATAGCGTACACCATTAAATCATTAGGATGAGAGACTGTATGAACCATGAAATGCAAGAAAATTTTGTAAAACTCTAAAGGAAGTATGACAAAACTCATTGATGCATGCTTGCTCATTCTACAATTTTCAATTGCAAACTCTTATGGTTTCAAGTAAAGCCTTGTTCTAGAGATGGAGTGCACTCTATGAACAAAATCAAGAACATTAGGAACACAAAAAGCTCTAAGGCCAAATCCTAAACCTTGGTTCTTTCTTTGATTATTTTGTACCTACACCTACAGAAAACGATGCTAAAAATGCAATTCAATTCTATTGTATGAATTACAAAATGATAGTGTCAATTTTGAAGAACAGCTTAAGAATACAAACTTCAATAATGGTCAATTATGCAATGGAGCAAGTCACTAAATTTCCCACCTTCCTCACAAAGAATAATGATCACCCTCAACCTATCATGTGCAAACTTTTGAACCCTTAAACGTCGAAGAGGACGTTTTGCGTCCGTAGAATGAGAGAGAATCTTTCCTTATAGAATGGAAGTGCAACTATTGGTCCTCGGTTTTAGGGGTGGAAAGGGGAAATCTTCTACAGGGCTTTGACTTCCAATGAATATAATTGGCTTTTCCAAAGTAGATAATGTCACACGGAATCAAAATGCATGATTTCCATGGTCACCAGTCTGTCGTTCAAGGGTTAAAGATGACACCATCAACGGCCACACATTTCTACACTTTTTGCAAATTGATGGCTTTAGATGGGGTTACGACCTAAGTCTAACATTTGGGGCATGTGGAGAACTGGAGATAACTTAGTTCTAAAAATGAAAAATGAGTTTGAGAGGGCTCACTGCTGTCTGCCGCTACAGTAGTACACAAGGCAACTGAAGCCCACCTTCCACATGCCAAGTTCTGATTGGTAGCACATCCCGCATCCATCCCTCGAAGCTGACCAACAGAGTAAAACTTGTGTTAACTGAGGATAAAAGTAAAGAAAGCCCTCTATTTTAGTGCCGTGTTCAAAATCTCTCCTAACTAATTTGGGGTCTTTGATTGCAAATATAAATTCAGAATTTGCTAAAAAGATTATGTGCAGAAAATAAAAAATTTCAGTGTTTTCCCATAGAATAAATCCAACCTGTTGTTCTCACCTTGTCGGATAGGTTTAAAGGCCTCCACGCAACAACGGGGTGAATTTGCCCCCTCAGTTGGCCACTCCAAGTCCTTCCAGGGGTGCAAGTAAAACAAAAAGCCCCTTATTTTGGACTTATCCAATTTACCTTGTACACTATCCCCCAGCTAATTTAGGGCCTCTGATTGCAAATATGAATTCAGAATTTGAAAAGAAAATTATTTGAAAAAAATAAAAAATTCCAGCGTTTTCCCAAGTGGCTGAGCGAGGGGGTCAGTTCACCCCGGCATCACCGTAACTTCCTTTGAGGAAGGTGGGTAAGGTAATCATTGCCAAATCATGCACTGACACATGTGCACACTTCGCAAAACCGTACCACCCCCGATTACGCTTCATGAGTGTAGTACAATCCCAGCCGCCCACACAGGCACCCAGCCAACGACGGCGGCCCCAACAACGCAAACCACGGAACGTCCGCCGCGGCCGCGCTGGAGCGTCTCCTCGCTGCCGTGGCCAAGCCCACCTCGCCCGTCTTGCTCAATCCTCGGCGTCCTCGCTCCTCGCTCTCCGCACGCTCCCCAAGCGGCTGCCCAACTTAACTTACGTAATGGCTGAATTTCAGCCCCGTTTGCGCGGAATCCTATTGCCCATGCAGTCCTCTCGAACGTCGTGCACGCCCGATTAGGGTTGGGTTACCTTTGGTAAGCCCGAGGTTTGGTGATATTCGGATGTTAGGGAGCCAAAGTTGGTGGAGGGGAGCTCATTGACGCGGATGAATTTGAGGCGCGGCGGGCGGAGGATCAGCAATTCTAGGCTTGCGAGTTTAGGTACAGAGAAATCGATTTTCAGCATTGGATCTGTGGATAATAGGGACAGAGACAGAGGGAGAGAAACGGAGAGGGAGAGAGAGATATTACGAACGAGAAACAGAGGCTTACTTAAGCGGTGTGAGGAGGTTTTGGAAATTTTGTTAGCGACGCGGGTGGCGGAGGATTAGCAATTTAGGCTCGCGAGTTTGGAAATAGAGTAATCGATTTTTCAGCATTGGACCTGTGGAATAAGCCGGAGAGAGAGAGAAAGAAAGAGAGACAGAGACACAGAGACACAGAAAAAGAGAGGGTGAGAGAGGTTAAGCGGTGTGAGGAGCTTTTGGAAATTTTGTTTCCTGTAGTGAAGAAGTTTTTTGGTGTGGTGAATGGTTGCGATCGGGTGGGAGCTGAGTTTGGAGTGGGAGGGGATTAATTTGGATTTGGTGGAATTGGTGAAGTTTTGGAACTTAATTTTGGGTGCGCTGAGCATTTTGGTTCGATGAGCCTAGTTTAGGGTGCTTCTTTTTGGTGTACGGGAGAGGTGTGAGTGAGAAGTGAATGGCAGATCTCAAGGCGCGGCTGTTGCCGCCGCGGCCGCCTGGGGTAGCTGGCTGCTCGGATGCGGTTTCTAAGAGAGTGGAGACTTTGAAGCGGCCGCTGTTCCAACACATAGAGGGGACATCGGTGAAGAAGCGTGGCCATGGAGTGCGGTCATGGATCCGAATTGATCCGTCTGGAAATACGCAGATTCTAGAAGTCGACAAGGCCGCGCTAATGCGACGGTGTGATCTTCCGGCTCGCGATATACGTCTTCTGGACCCGTTGTTTGTGTATCCGAGTACGATTATGGGGCGTGAGCGGGCTATTGTTGTGAATTTGGAACAGATTCGATGCATTATTACAGCGGATGAGGTGCTTTTGCTGAATTCGCTCGACAATTACGTGCTGGAATATGTAACTGAGCTTCAGCGACGGCTTATTATGAAGAATCGGTCGGATATTGCTAGTTTTAAGTGGCGGTCGCCCGGGGGGATACCTGTGGACGCCGTTAATGGGAACGATTTCGCCGCGGGACAGCTCTTGAGTCCCGATGAGAGGAAAGAGACGATGCATGACGGCGACATGTTTAGTGGCTCTTCGGCTGATGACCTGCCCTTCGAGTTTCGGGCGCTTGAAGTGGCTCTGGAGGCTGCTTGCACGTTTTTAGATACTCAGGTTTGTTTCCCAATTATCTCTGCGCTTCCATTTCCCCAATTCATATAGGTCAATTTTGTTGTCTTAGGTCATTTCAATCGCGAGTTTTACATTCTAGATTTTATTGTTTGATTTGATGAATTTATAGTATCTTCGTCTCTAGTTGTAGGTAGAGGGAAGTGGTTATTATTATCTTCAATACAGGCTTGGGTGGAGAGCCACCTTCGGACCTCATCAATTTTACCACCTGGGGTTCTGACTTTTTCGCGATCACATAATCTGAATGTGTGACAATTGTGCCTCAATCAGTGACCGTGTGGCAAGTGTGCAAGATATTCTAGAATGTCAGTGTAGAAAATTAATAATTCAGAGGCTTGAGTGTGTGTCACTATTATGTAGCATTATCAATGAAAGCATTTTACCTGGAGGTCTGGATTGGTGGTGATAGGGTTGCATCTGAAATTGGCTGGAAAATGTAATTACTTATATATGATGCATTTTTCTGTACCTTTTTTCCGAGAATCCACCGATTGAGCTTCTGGAGTCAGAGACAAGGTGTATTAACGTCGCACTGTCGTTGTTTTCCGCCCGTTGGGTGCAGGCAGCAGAGCTGGAGGAGGAGGTCTATCCCGTCCTTGACGAACTAACGACCAAGATTAGTACCCTTAATCTTGAGCATGTGCGTCGACTGAAGAGTCGTCTCGTGGCTTTGACAAGGCGTGTGCAGAAGGTCAGTGTTACCTTCATTCCAAGATTTTTGGTGTCAACTTTCGACTACCGGATTCTACTTTGAAATGTATCAAGTTTTCATGAACCGAATTCCATGTGGGTGCAGGTGCGAGATGAAATTGAACAATTAATGGACGATGATAGCGACATGGCAGAGATGTATCTGACAGAAAAGAAGGAGCAGCAGGCTGACTTTGCATTTTTTGATCAAAAGTCTGGAGCACATATGAGCTATGTTGGAGCCGGAGGTTCAATGTCGGCTCCCGTCTCTCCTGTCGGTTCACCTGTTGTATCGTCCTTCATGGAGAGACGATTGGAAAGGACCTTTAGCCAAAAATCGAGGCACGATAGTACGACTAGTTCACGAACAACTGCAGTGGAGGAGCTGGAGATGCTCTTGGAAGCATATTTTGTTGTCATTGATGGAACCCTCAACAAGTTAACTTCGGTAGCTATCTGACCTTCCCTGCACCATTATCAATGGAAATTTAGACTGCTGTTTCGCTTTTCTCTCATTGTTAGGAGCTGACGGCGTGTCAACCTTATTGTTACATTTTGGACGTGAAGAATGACGGGCATGTTGTGCATTTATGCAGCTGAAGGAATATATAGATGACACTGAGGACTTCATCAACATACAGTTGGTAAGTAAAATTCGCTGCAGAACGTATGTGAATGTTCTGGGCCCATGTATTTCTAATGGCGAATAGAGTGTTGAATTGCGAGCTTGTCCTACAGGATGTTTGCATAGTTTGTCGATTTTCGGTTTGGATAAACGAAGTTGGGCAAGTGCAAGAGCAATCATTGAATAGATGCTAAATATGCGTAATTGCGAAGTATCAATTTGTGTAAATCTTGTTGTCAATCGTAGCTAGTGATGAAGCACTTACCGTATATTCTTTCAAATAGCTGATTTCGCGAGTGGTGATTTGAACAGGATAATGTTCGAAATCAGCTGATACAATTTGAGCTTCTGCTTACGACAGCAACATTTGTCATGGCCATCTACAGTGTGGTGGCTGGCGTGTTTGGAATGAATATTCCAATGTTTTTATTTGAGGAGCCCGCGGCATTCAAGTGGGTCCTTATGATTGCCGGGTTTGGTGGCATCCTAATTTTCGTATCTTTCTTATGGTTCTTCAAGCAAAAGCGCCTGATGCCGTTGTAGTTTTAGTATATTATAAATTTCTTTTTTAGTCATAGTTCACAGATAGGAGGATTTGTCCTCTTCTTACGGGAGTTCTCGGGCAGATCCAACTTGTGTAAAACGACCCCCTGTAGATTTACCAACTTCTGTGGAGCTAACCTGACCACACTATACTTCAAATGATTCAAACAAGCGCCTTGCAGTATCATAGAGGCGACATCAACGCGCATCTCATATTTCTTCTTAGAATATCAAAGGCCGATTTGTTAAGAAAATAGTAGACTCAGGGGTGAGGGAGCCTCTTCTAGTTTCAGAATGCATATATGTCACAGGAAAAAGAGGGTCGTCTCTTGGAACGTCAGCCTTGCGAAGTCCTCATAATGGAGGGCGAAGCTATTCTTTGTCAATGATAGTGAAAGAAATTTCAGATTATAAATTTTGGAGTTCACACTTTCTCCTTATGATTGACCATTGTTCAATAATTTGGCAGTCTTTTGGGGGGGCTTTGAGTAAGTTATTGCAACCAACAGGAATGGAAGTAGAAGTCCTTGGGAACGATGCAAATTGGAAGTTTTGAAAAGCTTGGAAGGACTCCCTTTTGTGAGACATGTAAGGTAAGTGCACCTGTGAGTACCCATTAACTAAAACAATTGAGCATGGTCCTTATAACTAATTGTTTTAGTTGTTGGTGTGCTATATTGACTGTTGAAAGAGGGTTTTAGATTCTCTAAATTTTAATTTTTAATGTATTAATTCTAGGTGTACTTTGACTTGTCTCTATGTAACTTAAATATGTAGAATCTTTAAGGTTCAGAATTGCAATTAGTTTTGGATACCTTGGAACCTTCTAATTTTGTTGAGGTAGATGTATCCATTCTTGTCCCTTCCAAAACTCCCTTTTGTACTAGTGATGCACATTTTCTATTTAAAATGTACTCCATTGGTACTTGATAATAGAATTAGGTGCAAAGGATGGGAATGGGTGTGTCCATCTTACATCTTGATTCTTCTTGAACTTGTTGATATTTATCATTTTCAAGTACATAATGTTGTTCCTCCATCATTCTAATTTATCATTATTAAAAAATGTAGGATATTTCCTTCAATTCAATCAAAGAAGGTAGTATATTATTTCATTGCTTGCTTGTGAAAATTCAATTAGAAGATTGGAGAAATGAGTGTTGACAAGTTGATATAACTAAGAAGAAATAACGAGGAATAATAACAGTCACTTCCTTACTTAACCCCTAAAGGACCAAGGCCTTTTTTCTATCAAAAACTTTCAAAATTGCCATTTTTGTTGCATTCACCCAAGAAAACAAAAGAAAATAACTTTTTAAGAATCTAACCGTAAGATCTTGTACTTAACTTGATTGAGATCATGTGGTAAAAATTTCATGAAGTTTGACCGTATAGATTAGAAGATATGAGCATTCAAAGTTGGAAATACAATTTTTTTTGAACTGTGGACAACAATTTTAGATGACTTTGATTGCAGTTTGTTGAAATTTTTTGCACTATAGACTTTGAATTAAAAAAATTTTGTGTTTAATAATTGAGTTGAGAGTCTAAAAAGAAAATTTTATACAAAAAACACTTGATTTTCATTCTTTAAAAAATTGTTAAGTAGATGTAGGTCCAAGATTTAAGGAAAAACTAAATGGTTAATAACTCCAAGGTGGGATTGAAATACAATAATCCCAATGGTGAGATTGTTCTAGCAAGTAAACATAACCTTATCCAACAATTTTTTTTTAAATGCGAAAATTGCATTTAGAAATGAATCCTATAGGTTATTTTTTTGAAAAATTGTTTAGATTGCCCGAGAAATAAGATTGTCCATAACTTTCTCATTATAAGTTCAAATAGAATGAATCAAAGCTTCACATGTAGGCAAAAATATATTATTTCAGAAAATAAAAAATAAAAAATAAAACTTTGAATTTTTGCAAAAAAAATTCTGCCTACCAAACGAAAATTTGGGCTTTTGTGGTATAACTTTTGCTCCTGGTCACCAATTGAAATAAAAATTACATTCCCACAAAGTTAATCAGTTTTTCTATCTTGTGAGAAAGTTTCAAAAGGTTTCACCAAAAATTGAAGTCTATGGAACCTGCCTGAACTCCAAATTGTCCCTCGAGGGGACAATGGTCCTTTAGGGGTTAAATTATCTTTTCTTGTCATAGATAGAATGATACTCCACTTCCATTGTTAAATAATCTTATGAACTTTGATTTGAGCTTCATTACATTATTTAACAAGGCTAAAAGATTCCCTACAATATATAAAATGCTAAAGAACATTTTGTTGTTGTAAAATGTTAAAGATACACTAGCATTATATAGTCAAAGAATATAACAAGTTATATACTTGTCATTTTTTGAAGTAGTTGTAAATGGTCTTCGCCAACTATTTTTACCATATTAGTAAATAAAAATTACTTTTTAGATGAAGCTTAAAAACACCTAGTTAGCATATCTAAATTAATGTTATGTTCAATGTAGGTTTGTCTTGAATAGATATTTCTTTGGTGTAATTTGTTGGCCCTTGACCAAATGGTAGGAAGAAAAACACAAGCTACATCTATATTGATGTGAAATAGTTTGAAGAGCATCTTGTGCAATTATGATGAAGAGAAAAAAATTGGTGAATTCATACTCACAACATTTGTTGCAATTCATGAACTAAGCTTTTGTCAAATAAGAAAGAAGCTACAATGTGCAATTGGTAATTTATACTACATATGACATAAGATATCAAGCTTCTTAGCTTGTAATTTGTATACTTCTTCAAGCCTATAGTTGGCATAAATTATTTATAATTTTTTGGGTTAAAAATGATGAGAAATTTTAATTGATTTGTTTCAAAAATTCTAAGTATTTGATACAATTATTTTACTTGTTTATGAGAATTTTTTTTTTAAATCCTAAAACATATATAATAGAATTCATTGAATACTTCTTCAATACATGTTACTATGCAACATCCTTGTACCTCAAAAATATTAATCCTTTAAATGTAAAAATCTTACAATACCACCAAAATAGTGCTAAATCCATCATGCCCACTAAATTCACATTTTTGCTTTCAAGTGTTGATTCTTACTTTAAATATGGAAAGTGTACTTCAAAAAATAGACAAATTCTTGTAGAAAGAATGCTACAATAGAAGGTGTCAAATTTGAAAATTTTGAGACCAAATTTCTTCATTTTTAAAACTATATCTTGGAAGCAATGACCCTAATAACAACTCCCAAATTCTTAGATTGAGGTAGGGTTTTTGATTCCACTCTCTAATTCATCTCTCACAATTAAATCTACAAAAGTCATTGACATTTAAATCACAAAAAATGGCCAACAGGACCAAATGTGTCTTCACATAGTTTCAAGTCCAATTCAAAGTGTTATAATTTTTTCTTCCAATGTCTAAATTTCATATAATTTGTTAGTAAAATTTTCAAAAAAAAATTCAAGATGCCCTGATTTTCTAAAAAACAATTGAAGTTCACAAGTTCAATTTGAATTCCCCAAATTGCATTACTTGGCTGCAATTTTAGGAGCTTGGATATCTTTCATCCAATGTTTGTTTTCAATAAAAATTTATTTGATTGTATTTCCCTTGAAGTCTGTTTATTGTAGAATTTTCATGTCAATTTGAATTGTTTTGAATGTTTGGGAGCAATTCAAAGTTCAAAATCTAGACAATTTTGGATTATAGTGAACTTTGGCTTTTTTCTTCTTCATAAATTGTCCATTTGTAATAAAAAGTTTTGAAATAGTTGTGCATACTAGTCTAGTTTGTGTGGCTAAAATTTCATATCAATCCAAGGACTTATGAGTGACTAAGATGCATTATAGTATGAAGGGGTTTAACTTTAGATGAATTTTTTTCAGCTATTTTCTAACATTTCAATGCGATTTTGTAGACACAATGTCAATCAAATGATATTTTCATTTGCTAATGTATTTGATGTTGATTTTTTGTTACATTATAAATTAAATTTTTCATTTGAGTAAGTTCAAAAATCAAACTTCACCTCCAAATGTGTTGCTAGGAGAATTTTAGAATCTTTTTCAATACTAAGACATTATAATCTTATAATCCATGTGGCCAAATGACTCCAAATTTGATTCACATCATCTACAATATGTACACTCAAAGATTGTTTAATTGAGATTTCTACATTAACCTTAGTGACATTTAAATCTACATCCCTTTAAAAGCAATGATGTCTTTAAATCCCAAAAGACCTTGGGATTTTAGGAGTTAACCCCTGTTTATGATGCAAGAGCCAACATTGGCCTATGTTTGCTATATTTATGGATTTAATGAATAAAGATGGGGGTATTTTTCAGAATTAAGTTTATAACAATATTTAGACTTGGAGTTAAAGAATATTCTAAGATTTTTGGGGAATTATTCTAAGCCATTCTATAAAGATTTTGTGCCAGTGCAACTAGTGCATTATACATATTTAAGCATACATGCCTTTGCTTATTGTAAGATAAAGCCACTCATAATTGATCTTTTGAGGTGTTATTTGGTGTAGTGCAAGGTAAAGCAAACATTTTTAGAGGCGTATTGATAGATATGATGGGGATTGCAAAAAATTTGGTCTTTTTATTGCATTGATTGAAATTATCAAAAAGAAATTGAAAGACAAAAAGTGCGCCAGATCCATTGCCAATCTATAGACTCTTAGTCTAATTCCAATCACACCAAAAACTACTTTTTTACTCACTCCTTCCTATTTTCTTATACACTACTTTGGATCAGAGTGAATTGGCCCATTTTCTCGGCCACTCCAAGTAATTCTAGGGGTGCAAGTAAAACAAAAAGCCCCCTATTTTGTGCTTAACTAGTTTACCTTGTACACTCCTCCTAGCTAATTTGGGGCCTTCGATTGCAAATATGAATTCAAAATTTGTAAAAAAAAATATTTACAAAAAATAAAAAATTCCAGGTTTTTTCCAAGTGGGTGAGCAAGGGGGGTCAACTCACCTCAACCCTAATTTGGAACATGTACCATGAACTTTTAGTTCCAACTTTGAAAAGGAGAAAAAAACACATTCTAGCATTGCTTGAAAATATATCTGTGATTAACCCTTAGAGGACAAATCTATAACTAGTGATTTCAAGCCTTTCACCTACTATTCAATTTGTTGCCATTTTTGAACTAGATATATATGAAAAAATTTATGATTATTTTTCAGAGATGATGTTACATGTCTTCTTTGCTTCCAAAAAAATTTAGATTTTTTTTGACAAAAATTGAATCTTATGAGAATTGTTAAAGAAAAAGTGAAGAAAAATCACATCAAATGAAAAACTATTTTGAAAAACTTGAAAAATTCACAATGTGTATACACATTAATGACAATGCAATGTGACAATGTGATGAAAAGAGGTAGTCAATATTGTTTGATTAATTTTCCTACCCTCCTTCATCAAAAAAATCAACAACTGTTGCATTTGAATTTTTTAAATCCCACACTTCCTCCAAGAAAAATCCACAACTGTCGGATACTGATACAATATCAGATACAAATATGGATATTGAATATGAATACAAAATATGGATATAGAATACAAGATATAAAATATGCATACAAAATATTGGTATTGGTACTGAATACATATACCAATACTTAAAATTGATACCAATACAAACACCGATACTGAATAAGGATACAATATACAAATTATCATATCATTTATCCCATATTCTTTGTCTCCAAGCCCACCCTCTGAGAATTATAAGAGGGGGTGGGGGGAGGGGGGATTTACAAGTTAAAAAAAATTTAATTAAAATTTTTAATATTTATATCAAATTGGGAAGGGAGGGGGGTTAAAAAGGTTTAATATTTAAAATTTAATGTTTAAAACAAATTGGAAGGGGGGGGGGGGAGGTGCAAAATTTTTAAATTTTTGTAGTTTTTGAGTTCATTGTGATACAGTTTGTCACAATGAGAATGAGCTCAAAAGAGGCAATCATTGCCTCACTACAACAATCATCAATATGTAAACTTGGATCCTTACCATTTTATAATTAGAACTTAGATGACATTTAAAAATCATCCAAAGTTCAAATTGCAATAAAAAATTGAATCTTAAGAATTTTTTCAAAATTCAAATTGGAATGGAAGCTAGAGTAGATGACCTTCACTTTGTGAGTTGGATTCAAACTCAAAAAATGTCATTTTCATAGAGAAATTTCAGATTTAGATCAAGGAGCAACAACTTCTCCAAATACGCTCAAATAGCATATTTTTGTGATCTGTTTTTTTTAATAACTTCTCACTCATGTGAAGACTAACTCTAGCAAGACTACAAGCTCAATTGGATATTCTTCAATCTTCATAACCCTCCATGAAAGATCAACAAAAACAAAATGGATGAAAAAGATGCTTTTTATATGGGGTATCTCTCCACATCTTCTAGAAGTCATCCAGAAGCCCATTAGAAGAAATTTGAGGGCATTAGGAGACTGCGGGTTCCCGGACTGCGAGAACGCAATTTCTGCCCTGTGAACTCGAATCCTACGTGGTCGGGACAGTGCCACGTAATAAATAAATAAAATTCAAATTTTTTTTGGACTTATTTTCATATTTCAGGACCCCCCCCCCCCAACTTTTTTTTTAAATCTTTTTTTTGGGTAAGAGTTGGCCTGACAGGGGTTTGCGGCATTGGGAGCCGTTTCGGGAATAGACCCGAAACAGCCCTGTAATGCCCTCAGATTTCATCTAATGCAAAATGGCTGTCCTAACTAGGAATTTATGTTTTGGCTTTCTAGTGCCAAATTATACCAAAAAAAATAATTTGGCTAAAAAACACTACACAAAATGCCAAAAAGCTTGGATGAAATTACCAAACAACTTTAAAATTATAAAAATATTAGATGAAATTGCATAATTGTGGATGAAAACCATACTATACTACATCCAATAAGTGGATGAATGTTGCAATTTGGAGCACCACTATAACATTTTGTATTGCCACTATGGCACTTCTTCAAATATGAAAAAAAAAATCCTACTCTCAGCATTTCTGGGTTAAGTTGACTATTGGATGTTGGTTGGTTACGGGTGGTTCTACCTTACATCATACTCATGTAGGGGTGTCAAACCTCATACTCCTTGACTGCTTGAGGGTAAGAATGGCGTAGCGTTAAATCATACCATCAAAGGTGGGCCCTGTAGGCTGGATTTACTTCAAGGAGAACGTTGAAATTTTTTTTTTCACATTTTTTTTTTCAAATTCAAAATTCAGAATTAGAGACCCCAAATTAGCTAGAGGGACCTTGAACATACCAAAAAACCCAACACAAATATAAATCCCAAATCCTTGTCAACCCCTAGTAAAATGAGATTTACCCTGCTGGACCCACCTTTGATGGTATGATTTAATGTTCTGCCTGAGAATGTGCCTCACGGATTCAAGACAGAGAACCTGTGACCCTTACGGTTCTCAAAACCATAAATTGCTGGTTGCATAGCTGTTGAAAGGATTTTTCATCATATTATTGTCCATGTTTTTGTTGTTCGATTGGAAAAGGAAGCTCACTGCATGTTGAACTAGATGAAAAATTTCGCCTAACAAAGAAGAAGCCTGCAAGACTTAACCTCTAAGCGTCACAAACCAAACAACTTTGAAGGCGGGACCATTCTAAAAAAAGTAACATAACTTGAATTTGAATTGATTACTGCATTCTTCACCATATAAATCTATAGCCAACAACCTCATCAATCTAGACTCATTTCTTTGGGGGAAATCCACCGTACGGATGCAAACATTACAAGGTTTGATGAACCCAGTCTCCCAAAATCAAAGGTCTGAAAAACATCCCTATGATGGTCAAGACTTAAGAGGGATGGTTTCCACTTGTGCAGCATTTTGTGCATGGAGAACAGGGGCTTATGTACAAAAAATACTGCATGTGGAAGTTTTTGTTCATACATCCTTCTCTATTTTGGGTCACATTGTGTTGCCATTTTCCGGAAAATGCAATTAATTAATTGGGCAGATTGTGAAATGCCAGGTATGTGCCCGTCTTGATTCCAGAATTGCACTCCAGTAAGTTAAGATGATCTGTAGTGGCAAAATTTGTGGAAATTGATGTGAGAAATCTTCAAGCTTCTTAATCCACATTTAGAAAGAAGTTATGAAATCTGGCTCCATCATTGTGCAAAGATTATGGTTTTGATCAAGCGAGCTGGTGTGGAGCAGGGTTTTTTTTTCATTTTTGGAGAATAGCCACAGTGGCAACATAAAATTTTAAGGGAGAGGCACCTGTACCCAATATCCTCCGTTTCTACATCACACAATCATTTCAGGCTATAAATGTAGGTAGGCAGTACATGACTTATTTCTTTTGACCTAAAACAATAAGCAGTCTACAGTCCCGCTACATTTCTATTCTAGAATGAACGACTGACTTAAAAATGGACTACATTGGATGCAGGTGCGCCATTGGGTGCCTCTCCTGTATAGGGATGCTCCAAATTGCAACATTCATCTATTTCTAGGATGTATAGTATGGTTTTCATCCGAAATTAGGTGAATTCATCTAGTATTTCTCTTTATTTCAAAGTTGTCTGGCAATTTCATTCAAGTTTTTCAGCATTTTTTGGAATGTTTTATAGCCAAATTATTTTTTTATGGTGCAAACTAGCACCAGAAAACAAAAAAAAAGCCCTGGTGTGGAACAAGGCCATGGTGAATCAATCCAATATTAAATATGTTTTACTTGGTTGACCTCTAAACGATATGTAGGCCATATTCTAGTTGATGAACAAGATAGAATCTTTTTATGTGGGACAAAAATGCAGTTATTCATCCTCGGAATTAGAGGTGGAAAGCTTTCTTCCACAAAGCTTTGACTTCCAACGAGAGCTTTTGATCTTTTTGGAAACAATGATTCCTACAGTATCAAAATTCATGATTTCCACATCCACCGGCTCATCATTTAGGGGTTAAGCGATTCATTAGGTGGAAAATGAATGAAGTGGAAGTGGAGTCTATGCAGCTTTCTTAATTGGTTACTTGAGATTCCAATGGTAATTTGAAAAGCTTGATTGCCCAGCAATTAGCAAGCAGTTTTCAACTAAAGAAATGAACAAGTGGCACTAGTTGACATATGACCACTTCTACAAAACCTGTTGCAATTTACCCCTAAAATAAGGTACACGAGTCTATTACCACCTTGAATTGCAATTTGACTATTTGGGGGTCAATTCCATGAGGGGTTTATACTTTTTTAGAGGTGTGGACTTGTTTTATGAGTCAAACCTCAGTAGAATTTTAATTTTCCAATCAAAATTGCAATTCTATAAATTTTTGAAGTGATTTGCTGTAAAATTACAAAACCAAAGATAGAGTGGGGCATATACATCCTATAAACAACCGAGAATCACTCTCCTATGTATCCATTGGCACTCAAGTGTTCACCAATGAAAGGTTGACACATTATCCCTTTTGACATGAATGCATTGAAATTGTCAAAAAAATTAGCAAATTTGTATGATTGGTTGGATAGAATTGGGGCCAAAAATAAATGATGGAATTAGAAAATAGACGGTAATGGGTTGGTCTACTTTAGAGACAAAACGTAAGATGAGTGGAAAAATTCACAAATGACAAATCATAGGGCCATCTTGATTATTAACATTAGATCATTTCAATGAGAAGTAACACAATTCTAGATCTCCTAAATGAAAAAAGGCGGGATTTGCTCTATTGACCCATAGACTTGTACAATGATATAGCATCAGGGATGAAAGTACATGTCTTCTATACTTCAAAAAAATTTAGATTTTTTTGAGGAAAATTGACTTTTATGAAAAAATTTGAAGAAAAAGTGAAGAAAAAATCATATCAAATACAAAATTATCTAAAAAAATCTGATAATTTCACCATGTGTGTACACTATAGTGACAAACATCATAGTGGAAACTCAATTTCTGTGTACTTCTATAATTAGGATGCAACGGACATGAAAAATACAACCAAATTTCAAAATGCAATAAAATATTCAATTTTACGAATTTTTCCAAAATTTCAATTGGAGTAGAAACTAGAGTAGAGGACCTTCATTTCATTAGTTGGACTCAATCTCAAAAAATGTCATTTTCAAGGAAAAAATTCAGATTTACTCAATTTCTCAAAATACACTAAGATGACAAAATTTGCCATCCCATCATGAACTTCAAGGCATGTGAATATGGTGCCATGATGGTGCATTGTAATGCAATCAAGTAAATTTGGTGCCAACTCCAATACCAACTGAGTATGGAGAAAATGGCACCTATATTGTCGAAATGTGGCCTTTGGTGTCAAAATAGCACCAAAATAGTTTGGTTCAACTTTTATGATGAAACTCAATTGGAGACTCTTTACACCTCAACATGAAAGGTCATTAAAAAGAAGTGAATGAAAAAACTATTATTATGATCTTCTAATGACCAAAGCTACGGAATGGCACCAATGTTTCTTGGGGGGTAAGTTTGAGTAGATAGGTGGGAATATGTTTATATTTAAAGTAAGGAAAACTCTTTTGAAGTGACATTGTTATACTAGATTATAAGATTTTAAATCCTCTTTAAACTTCAATTTTTTACACAATATTCCCCTCCTCCCTTATTAATTCCATTTCGGATTTCCTTCGCTGAAATAGGGGAAGTTGCCCCCGCCCGGCCCACTCCCTCCGCCCGAGCCCCAATCTGGGCAAGATTTGAAGAATCTGGACTGGAGAAAACTGGCAGATCCAACGGTGAGTGAGGAGTGTGGGCCCTCGTGAGAGCGCCGGAGATGAGAGGCTCCAAGAAAGGGGGCCGGCCAGTGGGGAGAAAGGGGCCGGCATGGGCCATGGCGTGCAAGTTTGGTCCGACGGACTCTCGGGGCCCATTGGGGGCCCCCACTCAACTGGTGGAGACTGACATGAAGTCCTTCAGGGTCCCACCCAAAAGAAAAGAAAATACTGGAGCAGGACGTTCAGTTAAATCCTACCATCGAAGGTGGGCCCAGCAGGATAGAGTTTGGGTTCCCTGGGTTAAAAGTGGAAAAAAGCCCCCTCTTTTGTGCCGTGTTTAGGGTATGTCTCATACATTTTGATGCAAATTTGAGGTCTCTGATTGCAAATAAGGAAGAAACATCCAATACCACATTTGTACCTTGCATTGGACCTTAGACTCATCCAAAATTGTCTCTAGATTGCAGTTAATGTATTTGTCAAATGTTTGATCTTAATTCACTAACACATATTAAGGACACATACCAAAATCTGATTGGCTCACTTCTGATTTAACAGTGTTGATTGGGAAGCATCTATTGAACACTTTCAGTGGTCTAGGGAGCCAACTCTTTGAAACAATGTAGAAATTACATACAACATCCAAAAAAATCTATTTTTTTGGGTTAAATTCTTGATTTTCAGTCGCTAATGCTAGAAAAATATTATTTTTTAGAAAAAACTGCCTTCAACTATGCTGAGTTCCTTATTTGGACGGTTAGTTCTGGCCATGTTTCCATTGCTATGAATTCAGAATTTGTAAAAAAGTTTATTTGTAGAAAATAAAGAATTCCTGTATTTTCCCCTGAGATAAGTCCACCCTGTTGGGCCCACCTTCGATTTAACGTCCTGCGGATTTAACGACCTGCAAACTGAAGAAATATCCCATTGCCGTGGTGGGGCCCCTGAGTGGTGCAGACGGAAAAACTCGTCCTGGCATGCGTGAGCTCCCCCTGCCATTGGTCTGAATGCGGCGACCAGTCCAAGTGAAAGGGAGGGAATCTGAGGGGGACCCAGGCCTGCGGGCAGGGCGGACGGAGCGCACATGGGGAAACCCGTGAAGGCTCCCGGATCAGAGATCCCTGAGGGCTGCCTGCCCGACTTGGAACTGGGAAGGTAACTTGCAGTTGCAACTAAGCTTATTCAGTTACTGGACCCGGTCAGCACCGGAATCAAGGATGAGAACTGAAGGGTAAAAGGAAAGAATGAGGAGGATAAAAGTAGACGTGACTTTAGTATGCTTTTTTCAAAGTTAGCAAATTTGGTGTACAGTGGAAACACCCAAAACCGTCCAAATAAGAAATTCAGCATAGTTGGAGGCAACGTTTTCTAAAAATGATATTTTTCTAGTATTAGCAACTGAAAATCATGAATATTAAAAATAAAATTAGATTTTTCAGATATAGTATGTAATTTCTACAAATTTTCAAAGTATTGGCTCCCTAGACTTGTGGAACCGTCCTGTAGGTGCTCCCAAAACTAAACCCTGTGAAAATCAACACTCAGGCAAATAAATTTCCCTATGTGTCCTTTAGTTGTGTCAGCAAATTACAATCATACATGTGGCGAACACATTAAGGGAAGTCTATTGACGCATTTGGGTGAATCTACAGTCCACTGCAAGGAACAGGTGCGGGAATGGGTGTTTTGCCCTTACATCAAATTTTTGAATAGGAAGGTCAAGGCATCTTTCCAAAGTGTCACAATATTTGCAAAGTAACGTAGGCCCCTCTATACGGCCTTCTTTTGCTATTGTGACTAGTTTCTATTATTACATATATCACATTTTTGTAGTTTCTTTTTGGCAAGTGAAATACGAGGTTTGAATACACTAAAGAATGTGACATTTGGATACCATATGCAAAAGGTAGGAAGGGTCAAAGTTTCTTATTGGTAGAGGTTTGAAAATCATTTCTTTCACATAATTATTAAGTAGATAATTATTTTGGAGGTGTATACAAATGTTGATGGTAGTTTTGGGGTAGTAGTGCATTTGAGGGAGCACATTATATGGAAGAAGTTCATGTTCAAGTGATCTCTAAACCATGAATAGGTTTGAATTGAAGAGTTTCAACAATAAAAGGAATTGGAATGCAATTTTTTATTTTGTGGGGCACAAAGGGCCTATTACTTTGAGCCTCAAATATGCTACCTATCCTTTTACTTTTTACAACCCTTTTTTTAATAGAATAATTTATTTTCTTTGATAAATGTATTGCAATATGCTATTTTGGATGCATTTTGGCTATTTTTTCTGTATGATTTGATTTTGCAATATAGTAGCAATTAAGTGAGGTTACTTTGTAACTTGAAGACTACTAAAAAAAGTAGGTATTAGAATATTATGTAACAATGCCAAAAGCTTGATGCTCTACTATCTCCCCTCTATTTGTGTAAGAACTCAAGCCCCGTTAAAACTAGAATAAATCAAGAATTCATTAGTTTGAGATGTTGTACAAAAATCTACACAACACTAGAATTATTCATTGATATTGATTTCAAAGAATCAAGTTCATGTGAATTCATAGTAAAATTACAAAAATCAAGTAAAGAGAATAAATATTTTGAAATTTATATCATCTCTATTTCTTAGTAAAATTGTGCTGCACCAACATCATAATTACTACTAAATTCATTTTAGCACAAATTGAATTTTCATTTCACCAAAAAGGAAGCACCTCTAAAAGCATCACCTAGAGCCAATTTTAACTCTTCAAAACAATCCCCCCCTCTATTTTGGGACCCAAAACCTCACACAACCGGCGACACCAAGTTCAACCACCAAATTCAACCAAAGCCAAAAGAGTCTCGCCCACAACTGAACCCTGATTCTAACTACAGGACCCAGCAACTGCCACTTGGGTTAAGACCATCCCCACTGCAGCTCAGAATTTGGCTCAAACTGCGTATTTGGCCGGGTCAGCCAATTATTTGTACCCCACCCCAGGCAAAAGAAGACTCAAAATATGGCCGGGCGCGGCCAAATTTACTGGGCAGACGGGAAAATACTGAGTTTTAGCCAGGGGCCGGAAGGGAGTTTGACTGCACTTTTGACCCCAAAATCGAGGTACAGACCCTGCTGACCTTCCAATTTCAATTTTTTTTTTAAAAAATGAAATGCTTACAAGCAATTTCATGAACAAAAATGAGACAATCCTTATCTCAAAAAAATGAGTTCATAGTCTCTTTTATCCCATATGGATTGAGACTCTTCCCTCCACCCCAAGAGGATGTAGGGAATTCCACTTCTCATGGAAACTCATGCCTCCCAACATTCACTATGAAGTGTATGTACGAAGAAGTGAGAATGCAATGGGGCAAGACTCCTTATATCCCCATGGGGTGGAGGGAGGTGCTCCAACCCATGTGGGATATATGAATTCCAACTTGTTGGAACTAAAATTTGAATTTTGAAATTCCAAATTTTTTTCATTTTTGAATGAAAAAAATTTAGAAATTCAAAATTCAAATTTTAGTTCCAACAAGTTGGAATTCATATATCCCACATGGGTTGGAGCACCTCCCTCCACCCCATGGGGATATAAGGAGTCTTGCCCCATTGCAAATTCAAAATATTTTGAGATCTCTTCAAGGAAAAAGAATGAGACCTTAAAGAAAAAAAAGACCAATTTTTTTGGGCTTTAATTGAAGCCAAATTAACTGAAAAACTTGTTTAAATAAAATAAAATTTCATTTGGAGGGTTGTTTGCACTGTTCAGCAGTGGGGCTCTCCAACTCTGGCCGGGATGGATTGTAATCATCTGCCCTGCTAAGGATCAGATTTTGAGTCAAATTCTGACCCGCGCGGTGGGGATGCTCTAAGTTAACTGACAAAGAGGATCAGTGGCCCACAACACTTACAGTGTTGCTTGGCCGTGTCCCTTGGCCGTGTCCCTGTGGGGCTGCTCTTACGTTACACACAGACGGAAGTAACTGAAAAGATCAGTCTTTGTCCAGTAGGATAATTTTCACATCCAGCTGAGTGGATCAAATCCACAAGTTTCCCCCAAACGGCTGCAGCTCTCTCCAAACTGGGGACGAAGCCAGCTTATAAGAACCCGACCCTGCCCTCCTCCGTTTCATTCTGAAGCAAACCTGCTCTCTTTTTCTCTCCATCTCTCTGCCCTTCTCTGTCAGCAAGTTCTCTCCTTCACAATTCCTGCTTGTTTTCCCTCGCAACCACCTTCGTCTCATCGCCAGCTTCAAATCGAGTGCTCAAGCGTCGGATTCGGTGTGGAGAATTGACCACGGTAAGCATATTTGTGAAGAGCGCTCGCATCTCGGTCGGGAGGAGTATTGAAGCTCGCTGATGCTTGTTTTGGTGAATTTTAGTCAATCTTATGATCGGGGGGTTTCGTCTCTTGCTGTGCTTGAGTAGATATTGTGGGCTTTCTCGACTTTTGGTTGTTTTCAATGTTTCGTTGGTTTTTTTGGATTACGGTGTTTTTCTCTGTTTTGTGGGGTTTCTGTGATGTGGAAATTCGGCTAGGGGTGTGAGTTGCCTGCAATTCGTCTTTGTATCTTGTTGTTGTGTTAAGTGTGAGTGCGGATCTGAACTGTTGGTTGCTTTTAGTGTTGCAATTTGACTACAGTAGTGCTTGTAGACTTTGGATGTGAACTTGGAAGAGTTTTGTAGCGCAAACGCCGTGTTTGGGGGTTTGTAGGAGATGGGGCGCTTGTTGCATTTGCGAATCGGAAGGTGGTGGTGGTGCTGCCTGTTACCCTCAGACTGGCTCAGAGTACATGTTTTATGGAGAGCATGTACCAGAGGTGCACATTTCCAAAGTCGGGGTGGGGTGCACTCGTCCAATTGCTTATGCAACTTGTCATTCCATGTTATATCTTATCTGCTCACAAATAGCTCCGTTGGGTTCCTTCATTGTCGACTGGACGTTTCCTCAGAGTGTTTCCTGCATTTAGTTGAGTTTCTTAGTTGTGGTTGTACTTCATTGTTGAGGGTCTAACCTGTGACCAACGATTTTCAAGTTAATTCGCTCTTAGTACGACTTAGATTGTAACAAACTGTTCAACGTTTGGGCACTTAGATTGTTTGAAGGCTTACATCTTCCGTATACCTGAGGGTGTTGTTGTGGTCTGTCTGTTTAGTGGTGTCGAGGTAGAAAATACTAATGCGTCACTTTAAGCTTACAGACTGATGTAAAAGTGCAATATTTGGGAGATCACTAAAGAGCTCTTGAGAGATCTATGGCTACAATTGTCAAATCTGTTTTAGATGAATATCTTCTGCAATTTCAGTTGTAAGACCACTGTGACATTAGACAGCCCCATTTCCATATCTGTGGCCATTGACATTTGAAGACCAATTGACCGTGATGGTTTGTCTATCCTCTACATGTCTATCTGTTCAGTTGTTTGAGGATGCTGTCTATTTGTACTTTGAAAGTCACACCAGATAACAGTATAAGTGTACTTACATTATATCTAAGTTTTAATATCTGTTACTGAATTCTAATTGTTAGGGTAATTCCTTTGGTAATTGGTGCATTTAAGAAGCCCTATTTCTACTTTTTCATTCTCTTTCAGCTAAGTTCATAACGCTTTCTTGTGTACTTGTACTCTGAACTCTGAAGTAAAAGTTATGACAGATGGAACCACATAAAAAGACGTACTTATGAGAGTATTCACATACTTCTATCCACATCACATCACAAAACCCTAACCCCTGTCATTCCATCTTTCTATGAGGACTCGAGCGTCTTTCACGTTGTGATTCCTATTTCTAAGTCATGGCTGGAGATCTCTTGTTCCTGTAACCCAAAGATTCTAAATACTTTCATGCATACCTCTCCTGTATGTTACTTTGTTTAGTAACAGCTTGTTGTCGACTTTTACTTCGAACTCTGAAAGCAAAAGTAGAGAACTCATATAAAGACTATCTTGAGATCGCAGTCTCTTCACACATAGTTCTATTCCCATCACAGAACCCTAACCCCTTCTTTTTGTTCCGTTTTTTTTGCATCAGCACACCTGAGCATCTTCGACCTTGCGAATTTCCATCTCTAGTCATGGCCGGAATCCTGCGCCGATCCCTTGTTCCCGTAGCCCGACGACTCTACACCGAAATCTCCCGACCAACGTTGACGCAAGTGATGTCCGCGCATGTGGGAGCAGGTAGCGGGGGACGATGCGGCGGCTGGTCAGTTCGAAGCCCACCGCAGGACATCCCGTTCGCCGTGAAAGGGCTGCAGCACATCGCCATCGCTGTGCCGGATCTCTCCGCCGCTGCTGAACACTACCGCAGTGCTTTTGGAGCCCAGGTTAGGAGCCTTGCTTTTTCTTCTTCTTCTTGGTTCTATTTTTCAGGGCCTTTTTAACTTTTTAAGTATTCTTTAGAATGTAGAATCGGGAACCCCACCTGCATTATCTTCAGACATCCCTATGATAGATGTATCCTGTCCGAGATGTTACTGCTGAAGATATCCTGCTCCTGATTCTACATGTGTCCGGGTGGTTTTTGCTGTTCTGGTAGCTGCAGTAAAATTTATGGTGATTTTAGAAGAATTTCTCATCGTTATATGGGTTATTTGGATTAAAGCATTGCGTTGTTTCTCTTCGACGCGTCAGAACCTGGTGGGAGGGTGGATGTAGATCTGGAGATTTAGTTTTCTTCTCATGGCACTAATGAGTTATGACTTGAGAATTCTCCGTCCTTAAGATCTTCATTTTTCGCAAGTTTTACTTTTTTTTCTCATCTGTGTTTAGACGGATTCATAACCTTGCTCAAAGATCATGAAGCAATCATGAAGCATTTGAGTGAGCAAGCTAGTCACACTGGTGAAGAACTAGATGAAAATTGCTTTACTTGGATATATCTTCATCTGGTTTGCACAAAAATTTCGAAAGATTGAGTGACCTAGCTATCACTTCGGTGAAGAAACATACAAACCTGCTTTGTCAGGGATCTTGGATATACTTCATCCGTTTCATGTAGCTCCCCCACTAATCTCTTGAAAACCTTCATCATCCACTGGAGCTCTCTTACGGTTTAGGGTTTCAGGGTCAACGAAATTTCGTCTATGCTTGTATCCAGTCCCGAAATCTTTGAAACCTGGCGTTACCTAACCCCAGAATTGTTTGCCTACAGGTCAGTGACCCAGTCGACCACCCCTTCCTCATGGTAACCAAAGTCTTCGTGCAACTCCCGAACGTCAGCATCGAGCTTCTCCACCCCACGTCTCCCGACGGTCCCATAGCTGAGTTTCTTCGGATGAATCCCAGCGGCGGCATTCACCACGTCTCCTTCGCAGTGGACAACATCCACTCTGCGCAAGGGTACTTGGGGGAAGCCGGTGTGGGCAGTCTGCCCATTGGGAACCTCACGATGGGCGCCAGCAGCAAGTCGGGCATGTTTCTGCAGCCCGAGGACAACATGGGTGTGCTCATTCAGCTGCAGCAATCCAACAACAGAGCTCAAGCTCGAGTTTGAATGCAAATTCTCCCGAGTCTCATCAGGTCTCATCGAGCACTCTGTACATATTGTTGCAATGTCTTCCTGAGGATCGGTCTTCACAATCTTTATGCTACAAGGATTGTGTGTAATGTTATGGATTCCAAGGTAATCCGTATACAATAGCGGGTGTCAGGGTTTAGTAGGAGTTGTGGTTCATCAGGAGGGGCTGTGTGATTTGTAGTTTGAGATGAGATTCCAGGGTTGAGAATCACGGATGGCCAGATTTGGAAATGAAATAGAGTCCTCTGGCTGGAATCGTGAACTGTGACACCCTTAAAATGGAATCTCTCATGGGGAGCTTTTATTTAGACAGGTATTGAGCTCGCAGGATGATGGTTGCTTAATGGAACCACTGTCTGACGTTCTTCGATGCTGGACATATGTGGAGTCAGGGACTTGTAAATAGTCCCTATCAATGAATAAATGGATACTGAAAAGTTCAGAGTACAATATTTAGTCGAATGATTGATATGGTTCTGTTTCTCTGCCAAGAGCTTTGGTTTCTCAATGGGTTGAAGAATTGTGTTCAGGGCAGCCGAGTAGCAGCATGAGATTGAACTTAATCTACAGCAAGTTGTTGATTCCTGTTTTCTGGTTCATTTATTCAAGCAGAGTCTTGTTTCTGTATCACGTCCTTCCATCGACCACCATGGTACTTTAGGGTCAATGGGTCATCTTATGGTTACTGACATACAGGTGCTTGGAAACATTGAGTTACCAGACCTAGTAATCATAGTTAAAATTGGCCACAAATTGTGGGAAACCGGGGTATGAAACTGAAAATTTAACCTTGTGGTATGGTATATGCAATCTCTTACGTCGGAAGGAGCTCTCACAAACTACTTTCATTCGATTTCTTCTCAAATTAACCCCTAAACCCCTAACAGCGTTTTTCAACAAAAAAGCTGCTCCAAAACTGCCATTTCTAATACAAGAGCAATTTTTTTTTTAAAACACATTTTTGACTCATGTAACCGTAGGATCTTGTAGTAAGGTGGTTTGTAAACATGTGGGAAAAATTTCAGAAATTTCCACCATGTAGATTGCAAGATATAAGCATTTGAATTGACAAAAACTGTTTTTCTATCCCTGCGAAAATCCGGGCAGCTGCACTTCACAAGGTCACATTTGTGTGAAAAAAATTTCAAAATGGTGGTTATTCTTTGAATTCATACTTCAATGCAAGTTGGCTACATTCTCAAAAAATTTCAAACCATTTGGAATTGTACAACATATAGGAAAAAATAAGTAAGTAGAAAGAAGTAAAAAATGAGCCAAAATACTAAATTGTGAACATTTTATTCATGGAATTGAAAATTTTCAATCCCAATGGTTAAAATGTTGAAATAAACAATCTACACCTTTTGTTTTTATTTTTTTTCAAAAATATGAAAAATTGAATTAAATGAAGAATTTCAAACTTTTTTTGTACTGTGGAGATTCTGTAACTGGCTGCAAACTACCCCAAACTCAAAATCTTCATAACTTTTGACTCATTGATCGGAATGGATTGATTCAAAGCTTCACATGTCTGTATAAACCTAAAGAACCAATTTGAAATTTCACTTTTCAAAAAAAAGTTTTTTTGAATTTTTTTTTTCAGCTGCCCGTTCTGCCCGCCGAGCAAACAAAGTGACATATCATGCCATAACTTTTTATCTACAAAGTCAAAAGTTATAAAAATTGTTGGGCCTTAAAGCTACTCCTCGGACACACATTGTATCAAAATTTCAAAGAAAAAAAATAAAAAATCCATCCGTAGTGAGCTGCCCAAAAAATCTATAATCTCAAAAAACACTGTTTAGGGGTTTAGGGGTTAAATCTTGATTTATGCAATTTTAACCTAGGCTAGCTTTCAATGATTTGTGGACACAACTCAAATTATGTATGAACAGTCTATGTATGGCACACTTTTCTCCCTTCACCCTGCACTTAATAATTTATGAAGCGTCTATATATGGTACATCCTTTGTTTAACATTTTATGAAGTTTATGTAGAGTTGTACACTACTTCAAACCATAAACAAAATTGGATAGTTCATTGTAATGTTTGTATTGCTTTTTTCTAATTCAAATATACACATTGATTTAACAAAAAAAAGGTTGGTCTTTTTATAGATTCAAAGATGAGCAATGCATAACATCTATCAAAATTCTACTTGAATTACAACTAATAAGTTCTTTGCCAATGCCACAACCACTAGTATGTTGTTGTAATGGCCACAAAAGTAACAACTAATTATTTGTAAATTTCTTTTCACATCCTAGTATGCCTTGTGTTGTTGCTACAACCATTGGATGTTGTTTGTAATTGCTACAAAAGTGATGGCTAATCCTTCTTAATTTCCATTCATACTTATTAATTTTTTTAATTTTAAATTCTACTTTTTTTAATTCATAATTTTAAAATTTTCAATATCTTTTCAACCATGAGTTGGAATGCCATGAAACAAAGTTTGTGTCTACCTCTTGATAGAGAGTTTTCTAATGGTACAATGAATGCAATTAGTCAATACATGATTCCAAAGATGAAATGGTAATAAATAAAACAAAAAAATAACCTAATCTAATGAGTATGTGTCTATGTTTTAGTCTACTCTAAGCCATTTCTACAATCAAAATAAAAGTAAAAGTAATTTTTTAATTTTTTTAATTCATTCAAAACTTTGAAATTCAATCATTTTTAGAATATAGTATGAGAGGTGGTATCTTGGTACAAATTCATAGAAAGCTCTATGCACAAATGAGGGCAAGGATTTTGTTTTGTAGCATTTGGATGTATGATTTGAAAATTATGAATTTTTTCCATAAGTAAGAGATAAATTAATTCAATTTCTCAATTCATGAAAAAAATTTTGAAATTCAACAATTTTCACATTGTAGGTCCAAATACTACAAAAAAAGTCTATGCACCTATCTATGCACCCTTTTGCATGTTGAACTTTTTAATGTTACTAAGAATGCTACTAGACATATAATAATTTCTTAGATCTTGATGTATCAAACAAACAAACAAAACAAAACAACTTAAGGTATAACTAATGTGCCTTGTGTCATTACTACAACCAAAATAAAAATAAAGATAATTTTCAAATTTTTAATTATTCAAAACTTTGATATTTAGTAACTTTCTCATTGTAGGTCAAAACCACAAGGAAACCAAGTCTGTGCACCCCTCTTTGCCAAGAGCTTTCTAACATTACTAAGCATGTGATAGGGATGTGTGGGCACTTTATTCCCACCCTTGGAATAAAGTATACACAACTAGGTTCTTAATTGTAAATTGCAATTTAAATCCTATGGGTGTCTCAGCCTTAAAATCTAGTTTAGCCTTCCAAGCAATGGATCTTGGTATTATGGTATCTTTCTTTAAGTGTCTTTCTCAAAATTGTATAATCAAAATAAATTAATAAAAAAAATATCGTTTTCGATTTTGGTTTTAGTTAGATCTAATTAAGATTGAGAAAGTTGAAAAGTTAGAAGTTGCAAGTGATAGAGATTCTTACACCCTTTTCAAAAAGATAAAGAACTCAAAAATTGACCTTGATTCCTAAAAGATATTGGTAGATGAAGTTTGACTCTAAATCTATCCATAAAAACTTCATCTGTTGATTTCTAATATTCTACCTATCAAATTTTGTTTTGGTTTGTTATATAATTTTTTTGTTTCTATTCTTCTACCCTAGATCTGACTTTGAAGGATTTTTGTCAACTCTTGTTGACTTTCATCCATATCCCCGTTGATTTTATTCCAAACTTCATTACTTCTTCATTGTAGCTCTGATTCCTACATGTAAAATAGTTTTGGAAAGCTTATGAAATACTTTAACCACTTTCGGTCCTAAATTCTTCTTTTATTACTGTTCTTACTAACCAATAAATTCCTATTCATGGCTATTACTTTTGATAGTGGGATTTTTACTTCTTTTCCTTAAAGTAAATTTTTTTTAAAGGTCTACTTTTATCCTTTCCTAAAAGTAAAAACCTGGACTTCAAAACTTCTTGGTGAACTCCTAGTTTTCAGCCCTTGGGAGGGTGTCAAAGTTGGCAATAGTGAAAATTTTCTTAGAGCTATACATGTTGGGAGATTTTAGATATCTTTTTTTTGGTAATACATTTGAATTTGAAATTTGAACCACATGTTACCAATATAGAGATGACTTCACGAAAAAGGATTCATGGTAAGAAACCAAATTTTTAGCCCTTGAAAGGGTGTCAAAGTTGGCAATTGTGAAAATTTTCTCAAAACTACACATGTTGGGAGATTTCAAATATCTTTTCTTAAATTAATCATATGACCTTGAAATTTTTCACACATATTTAAAACATAAAGCTTATTTCATGCCAAAAATTTCATGGCAAAAAAAGAAAAGTTCAATCCTTGGGAGGGTGTCAAAGTTCAAAATAGTGAAATTTTTTTCTCTACTACACATGTTGATAGATTTTGAATATCTTTTTTTTGGTAAATCTTTTAACCTTGAAATTTGTTATTCATGTCATTAACTTACAGATGATGTTGTGAAAAGATTTTCACAATAAATATCAATTTTTGAGCTCTTGGAAGGCTCTCAAAGTTGGCAGAGTTGAAATTGTTTCACTATTGCATTGCAAATTCCAAAATGCCATTTTGATTGGGACCCACTTTTCAATAAAGCGAGTGAGAGCTTAATTATTGCAATTAACTTCTTGAATTCTTTCACCTTTATGAATGGGAGACAAAACCTTTCATGCCTCTTAGCATTCTCACCAAACATTAAGATAGAGATGGAAGACAATGAAATTTTCATGAAGAATTCATTTTTTTGACCTTGTGAGGACACTATAGGCTTGGAAGGTGTAATGGATGTCTTCTTTATTAACTATGGAAACAAATAATGCACCTATTGGTTCAATAAATTAGAGGATTTTGGTGACTACCTTGGTCATGTGACTACCTTGGTCATGGGACCACATCTCTTTCAAGGTTAACCCCTATAGGACCAAGCTACGTTTTTTGGCAACATAGCGATTTTGGGCAGTTCATCACAAATGGAGTTTTTACCTACCTAAGGTAGGAGGTCCTTAAATGGAGCGGGCATTAAAATGGAGCCCTATCTTAAATGTAGACAGTTTGTACATGTTTCTTTTTCATAGCCTTCAGTGGTGTAAAAATTGTGTACATTTTAGGCAATGCTCCATTTTAGAGCCCTATACCACTTCAACTTCAAAATTTGATAACTAATTCCACAAAGCTCCAAAAAATATGAAACGAATTGGGTTAGATGTCAATTCTACTTGTCTTTCAAGGAAAATTTGCTGAAAAATATTTCAAGAAGTTTTACTTCCCTAAAATTCAGTTTCAGCCCTTAGATGGTCCATTATAGGACCTTCTACCTTACAAACTAAAATTCCTCATAACTTTCACTTCATAAATCCAAATCGAATGATTCAAAGCTTCTCACATACACAAAATTCTAAAGAATCAATTTCAATTTTTCATTTTTTCAAAAAGTCATTTTTAAAGAAGTTTTTTGAGCTACCCAAGCTGCCCAGAGATCAAAAGAAACCCCATATCATACAATAACTTTTTTATTATGTAGTCAAATGTTATGAAAATTATTGGGCCTAAAAGCTACTCCTTGGGTGCAAGTTGTGTGAAAATTTTAATGAAAAAAAATAAAAATTCCATTTGTGGCAAAGTCGCTATGTTGCCAAAAAACGCAGCTTGGTCCTCTAGGGGTTAATATTTTTATTTCTTGTGCATAGAAAACAAGGATAAAATACAAAGGAATACAACCAAAATTTTGTATTCAAACAAGTTTGTAAAAATCAACATCGACACAACTTCATTGAGATCAAGCTTCCACGATGAAATTTTGTGGACATCCTTCAATTCTCAATTACCATTCAAATTCTGTCACACATCACCTTGCTTTCATCCATCCCATTTCATTCACAACTGAAGGGAGTTACCAACGATATTCATCCACTGGCGTTGATATGAGCCAAGCAGTCATTTGACCAAGCAATGGAACATTGGAACTCTGATTCCGCCGGAGATTCTGACAAGCACTTGACCTACCTAACTTACGCGACCCAATCTCAATCTCCAAATCCAGTTTGTTTTTTAAAATGAATAAAAATTGCATTACCAGGATCTTTTTTTGATACTTCAGTGTGTCAGTGAGAATTTTTGTTTACATCATGCTGCTACAATTCTCACCCACGTCTCTCTGTCGCCCACCTTCCAGTGTCGCTCTTCCTCGCTCTTCGTCTCCTTCGTTGGGGCAACGAGTGGGATTGAAATTGACGCCATCGGCGAAGAGAAGGAAAGTGGAGGTGATGGCGAATTCCGCACCAGTTAATGCTCCCAAGAGCCCGCTGCTGCGTTTGCTGTTTGTGGAGATGGGCACGGGGTATGATCAGCATGGGTACGTCTTGTTGGTTCTTTTTCTTTTAGGGTTCAAGGCTGCTTGAAACATTCGGAATGGGAAAGTCTACCCTGATCCTTGATGTGGTATTGCGGTTCAAATTTGAAATTAGGGTTTTCTGACTATCGATTGAAATTCGGTCGTTACAGGAGAAATCCTAAATGTCCATCTAAAGAATTTTTGAGGAAATTTATAGTCAGTGATGGGATAGAATAGAATACATCAGAAATGGAATTTGGACACAAAAGGACATGGGTACGTTCTTGTTTATTTAGGGTTCAAGTCTCCTTCGGAGCTTTCGTTATGCGAAATTCTACTCTAATCCTTGATGTCGTGTTGACCTTCAGATATAAAATTAGGGTTTTTGTGACTATCGATTGATATCTGCCGTCACATGAGAACTCCGAAATGTCCTGTGGAATTTTTGAAGAATGTCAGTCAATGTCTAGTGATGATAGAATAAGGTAGAATAGGATACACTAGGAATGAAATTTGGACACAAAAGAACATCTGTCCAATTTCCATATCGGATTTCTCCTGTGCGTCCGACCCTGAAGAAAGAACTTTATAATGGATTTCTGAGCATTCTGTAGAAATTTTTCAGTTGCGTTGCGTAGCAGCGGTACCACCCTACAGACCATTGCTCATGTTCACAATCTATATGTTCATAGTTGGCTCAGAGAGGGATAAATATGTGTGGCGCGGCATGATTATTTGATCATATGACTAGGGTTTGAATTGTATAGAACTGGGTGCCAATCGCTTGAGTGCCCAAGCAGCTAGATTATGTCAGTTATTTCCTTCTTTTCGATGGTTCATGAAGGTCTCACAGAGGTAGATTATGTCGATAGAGTGGCAGTTGGTACAGATTATGAATGAAGGTTACAGATTACAGCTTATAGTCATCGAGGTCAGAGCACATCTGCATGTCGTTAACGTTCTCCTTGTGTCTGGAGCAGTTTTGGCTGTGTAATGAGTCCTCATTCGCAAGTTCTCTCTTAAGAATAGATTGAAACATCTAACATCTTGTCGTAGCCTCTTGTTATTTTTAAAGAAATGACCCTGGTTTGATAGGATTGTTTCAATTATATGATTTGAATAATTGGATATGGTGTCGTTATGGAAATTCTGCTGACAGATGTTGGGACTGGGCAGGCAGGATGTGACTGCGGCTGCTGTGAGAGCCTGCAAAAATGCAATCAGCTCCAACTCCATACCTGCATTTCGAACTGGTACTTGTATTGTGCATTATTTAAGAGAGAAATTTTTGTGGGGTTCGTTCAGCTAAATCTGACATTTATATAATTCTAGACCAAATCACTGTCTAGAAATAATATAGAACAAATGTTGGGCAGCTTTCAGGCTGCTAATATAGCCATTCGACTCTAAATTATTGGCCAAAGAATGTTTAAGAGAAATGAGATTACGAACATCACTTGAAACCCTCCTCACGACATTCCGAACAGATCAGAAATTGAAATGATATTTTATTAGAATAATTGAGCATATATTTTTGAGCATGGATCGACGGCCTGTTTATTGCCTTGAATTGACGAAATAGTTTGGGTTTTAATAGAGTAATTTGAATTAGTTAAACTTGATCTGCGATTTTATGCCATTCTGCTACTATTTGAAGTTGTTGAACTTGAGTGTTAATCCTCTTATTGTGAGGCAGGTGCACTTCCTGGAGTGAGTTATCAGCAAATGAAGTTGAGGGTGAAGCTGGGAGTTCCCCACTCTGTACAAAAAGATTTGGATATTGCAAAAGTGAAGGCTGTCTTCCCATAGTAAGTGATGGATATATCTTGTATTGCAGTGATTTTTGTCATTTGTATTTCTTGAATTGCTGTCTGATGAGAAAGGTGAGAACACCATTTGCGACCCTTGTCTAAAAGCAATCTCAATACGCTCGTCTAAAATGTACAGAATCAGATCATGAAAGCCCAGGGGTCGATTCTGGGTCGATTTATACTCAATACTGGGTCAATTTTCAAGTTAAGTCCTTAGAGATGAGTAAAGTCTTTCATCCGATTCATGGTCTTGAAATATTCTTGGTATTTTTGCACTTGGTATTTCCTACTGGAGTTACTGCTGGATGCTCCAATTTTGGGTTTTGTGCATATGTTGAAGTCTGTTATGAAACGGACAAGAGATTTAATAGCTCACATCTCTACCGAGTTGGTTTTCACTGCATAGTAAGATGCCGAACAATATTTATTTGGGGTCCTTGTGCAGTGGCGAGATATTGGAAGTGGAAGTTGTAGATGGAGGGCTCATATGCTCCAGTGGGGTCGCTTTGGAGGCTATGGGAGACAAGAATGACGATTGTTATGTAGTAAACGCAGCTGTGTATGTAGGGTATTAATATAATTGAAATTTTCACTAGTAGGGACAGTTTTCTTTTTTATCCAAATATGCAGATTTTGAAACATATTGAGACTGCAAACCTTGTTATCTTCCGTCACCCCCAGATTTTCCTAGAAGTACAGTACACGACATTTGTATATGTGAAAAATTGCTTGAAGTAATGTAAAATGGCCCTCTCTTGGGCTTATCCTTGTGTCTAATTTGAATGCAGTGAATTCATTGTTGACATGGATTTTCAATGCCCCTGTTCCTTCTGTTGCAGAGCTTGTGACTTCTCACGCAACATGCGTTTGCATCCGTTAGAAAAAGAATCTGCAGGTTTAGGCCCCGAGTTTCATTCAGTTCCCCAATAGTTGATCATCTGTGAGTCAAAAAGTCTTTGCTAGCAAACTAACTTATTTGTTGATCACATGAAAACCAAAGTTGGAACGTGAGAGCTAGAGGATGATTCTTGTCTTTCTGATGATATTACAGAGATCTGAAGTATCGAAAAAATAACTTTCGTCCAAATTTTGTGGGGAAAGTTGCTTGGACTCATTTTCAATGACTAGTGTTGGATATTCCTTCCTTGTTTTGTTTTTCAACTCTTGTACATAAGGTGAAGCTTTCGGACATTTTCTCACAGATTTTCAAATGACCAGAAGCATGCTACAAAGTTAGTTTCATGTTACCATTGTAAAACAAACGAGATGAAGGCAAGGTCTGCATAGTGTACCATACAAGCGCAATTTTGACCATATAATACCCATACAAAGAACTAATTCAAGTAACCTTTGATTTTGCACAAAGAAAACTTGTGAACACAGCCCTTTCATTGCCTCCTCAAAAACCAACTAATGCTTTTGAAAAAGTTCTTGTGCCAAGACGTTCCCGTCTGAGACAATACAAAGTTCTGGGCAGAGATTGAGGCTTAAATATTGGATAGTAACTCTATTTTGATATAGAGGACACTCGGTCTTCAGTGGGCCACCAAAAACAGTGATAGACCTCTAAAATGGGAGCTGCGCAAGAGCCGTAGCTGAATCTCAGAACTCTGTCTCTAGCAAACCATCAATTAATCCAAAATCCATTGCCTGCATTCATCAGAAAAACACTAATGTTTTCAGTTCTTTGAATAGCGAAAGAAATGCAATCCAAACATCCCAAATATCAGATTGAGTGCACAAATTCTTCTGAAGGCAAAACAGTTGATTGACGTCTTGATTGAAGTTGAGTTGAAATTAGATACCTCAGCTGCAGAGAAGAAATAATCTCGCTCTGTGAATTTTCGCACTCTTTCCAAAGGTTGATTGCAAAATACAGAATACATCTGGTCTATTTTCTGCGCACATTTTGTTTCCGAGAAGTACGTTTCAAATGTCCAGAATCAGTACTTACAAGGGTATGAATCAAGAATTGTCGAAGAAAATGGAGTCTTGATTCTATGCAGGTTGGGTTCCAAAACAAAGTGGATGTGTTATGTGTCTTGTACAGGAAGGTAAAACGTAGTCATCAATCTGTTTATAATGATACAAGACCAGTGGCTTACAAACATTCCTTACATTAAATTTCTAAGACCACAACAGAGTGAATCATAATGAATTGAGGTTACTTACATCCCGAGAGGACATTACTTCATTCACTTGCCGTCTAACATCATCAGCAGTTCCCTTTCAAAGTTCAAACAGTGCAAGACAATAGACGTGGTGAGTTTCCAGTAAAGATGACACCAAAAATGACCAGTGTTTGCAGAAACATTGTCCAGATCATGCAAGTTAACCATCCAAAATACAAAGAAACTAGTTGATGGGATTAATGAGGAATGCAGATCAAACAGCCAGCGCAGAGAATAATGTAGCAATAAGGAATGCATAGAAAAAACAGCTCACCGTATGGTGTTAACAATTAGCAAGCATCGAGAAAATAAAATGATAAGAAGCATACCCCACAACCTCCTTGAGGTTGGTGAATCATGATACGAGCATTTGGCATAGCGAAGCGCTTGCCTTTTTTGCCACCTGCAAGGAGCAACGCACCCTGGCTAGCAGCTATGCCAAAGCAAACAGTGCTGACATCCGGCTTAATCTGAATCCACAACAACCAAATGCACTCCTAAGGTTTAATCAATAACCTGTGGCAAATTCCAAGTTTCATTTTGAAGGGTTTCCTTGACAAATTTTTGTACAAGTTATACTAAAACCTGGCATATAAGGTGTCTAAAATGGAGCACCTTCACAAGTCTGGCGACTTAATTCCAGAACTGAGTGGCTTCTGAATGATTCTTGTGATCTGTCTTGCACTGAAAAAGGGTTATCATACCCTTACCCTAGATTCAAGACTACCAGAGCTAAATCTATAAAGACCTCAGTGGTTCAATGTTCTGCCTTCGGACGTCATGAAACAGACCAGCTCAATAGTCACAACACGCACAACAAACGAGATACTTACCCATTGCATGGCATCGTATATGGCCATAATTGAATAAGTACTTCCACCTGGGCAATTGATATACATCTGCAAGTTGCAAGAGAAATCGCAACTCTGGTCAACGCAAGCACAACTCATTTGTCTAAGACGAGAAACATAAACCTGATCACAGAGAACAACGAAAAAAGCATTTGGCATAGAACAAAGCAATTCTATCTCGCTAGACTTCCGAAGCAAAGCGCGCACAAACGTATGTTTGTCCATAATTTCGAACCTTAATTTCCTCCTCGTCATTAATAGCCGCTAGAGTCAACAGTTTTGAAATCACTGACTGCGCCACCTGCCGCGCCCAAATCCCACGTAAAAGGCTCACGTCAAATTTCATCCATTTCATTGGACCTGTTCAGTCAATCCCAAGAAACAAACTCACTCCACACACCTCAGAATTCACAGGGGATCCGACGAAGATAATTCGATTGCGGAACATCAGCGTATTCAAGTCCACAGGTCCGGAAGGCGTGAGGACGGCGGGCATGATGGGCGGAGAGCCCTTCTTCGCAGCCCTAATCGTATTCCCAGTCGCCGCTCTCACAGCCACGCATCTCCTTAAGCCCACAGCACCGCCAGGGTTGACCTGGCCAGCAATCCGCTCCACAACACATCCCTTCGTCGCCCTAGAGCCTTGCAAAGACCCCAATTGCGCACTCTGGGAATGCACAGCAAACCCTAGCTGGGTTGCCATCGCCATCTAGGACAACACAAGCAAGTAAAATCGTGATCAACGTGAAATCTTCAACGAATAGGCAATACGAACAAAGAACCGGGTAAAGAGCTCAACCAATGCAATTGAAAAGATTTTTCGAGACACAGAAACCTACAAACCATTGAAAGATATCCGAGAATCCACTAGCAGGAAATACGACACAAATTGAACACAAGAAACAAGCTCCAATTGCTTCCAACGGACTGCAAAATGGCAAAGACGCGAACTACAAAACTAAGAAAACGAAAACCTAAACTAGAATCATGCCACCAAAAAGCAACATATCCAACCTAACTCACACCAAACAATGCGAACACCACCGAGGCACCTCTGAGAGCAAAACCCACAATGAAGAAACGATTGCGCGACTTCGACAATTCTGATTGTCCACCCAACTCCAAAAACGACGGCTCCCTATTTCATCCATTCCTCATCTTTACAGTACTGTACACCAAAACAAGCACCCATTGAAATCTTGAACCTTAAAATGAATGAATGAACAAAACTTCATCCAAACTCTTGCTCAAACCCAATTCATATGGTAAATGGGCTTGAGTTGAGTCACCCGGGTAGTAAAATACACTAAATAGTGAAAGTAGGTTGCCTTAACCCCTAAATGTGCGAGGTACCAAAATTTGGTGTTTATAAAACTTTGAAGTTAAATAAATCCTAACCAAGTTGCTATTTTCAATGGTTTATATTTTTTGAAACTTTTTTTTGAAGTCTAGTTTTAGTGTCAAAAATCTAATTTTGAAAATGATTGTTTATTATTTTTCTTAATCAAGATTTTGTGCAAGGGTGTTCATTGCAATTTTGACTTTCCATAGTGTTGAGGGATCTTGAAAATGAGCCTCAAATACACTTGAGCTTGAAGAAAAAAAAACATTAAAAATATATATTTTTTAAATCTACAATAGATTTTGAAAAGCCATAAATTGATTGGGGTTATGCATATTAGGTACTTTAACCTCATGTTTTTTTGGTGGCTAATTTTTTAGATTTGACATGTGAAAAGAGGATTGAAAGACTTCAACTCACTTTTGTAGTTTTAACACCCTTATAATCAAACATTATTATCTATCAATCCAAAAGTAATTTTGTTGTGTTTTCTTTTTTCTAAATGATCTATAACATGTCTAGATTGAATTTGAACAATTACATTTTCTTAAAATTTGATAAAGCTTATCAAAATGTTGACTTTTTGTTCAATTTAGAGCAAATTCCTAGAAGCTAAAAAAAGGTCATGGGCATCTAGGGATTAAGAGTATCCGTAGTATTGTTGGTATATTATCCCTCAAACTATATAATTAATTTTTGAACCATAAATAATTAAAACTTAAAAACAAAAGAACTTAGAGAAAGTGTGGAAAAAAATTCAAAATTAGACATTAGACAAGTATTTGAAAATTAAGGTAAAAATTAAAAAATTATAGAGGTCTTAACAAATCATGGTTACTAAAGCAAAATTTAGCCATTGACTATCTAAATGTCGCCAAATGTAGGACATCAATGGCCAAATTTTGCTTTAGTAACTATGATGTGCTGAAACCTCTATAATTTTTAAAATTTTAACCTTGCTTTTGAATTATTTGTCTAATGTCTAATTTTGAATTTTCTCATACCTTCTCTAAGTTCTTTTGGATGTGCTTCGATTGAGACCATTTTCAAATTCTAATTATTTCTTGTTCAAAATTTAGATATAAAGTACAAGGCCAAATGAATATATCAGCAACATTGTGGATGCTCTAACAATTAGATTGTCTTATCCTAAGAATATTCGTTTATCAAGCTATCAAAATCAACAAATATCTCTATATGTACATATAGAGATTCATAAGTCCCAATTAAAGTAATACCTAATTCAAAAGTAGTGCATTCTTGTACAATAACAATAAATATTTATACAATGTCAAATGTTGAGAAATTAGTGTGGGGCAATCTAATATCACTATCTAGTATAGATGCATCCATTTTGATCAACGTACTCCTCTACCACACTATAGATACACTTTAAGATGTCCTCATGCTTAAATGTATTTGGCAAGTATTGATTTTATACTTTTTGGTGTAAAACTTAGGCAACTTTAGTAAAGTGAAATTTAAGATGCCCTAGGGAGTTTGACTTTGAGAACACTAAATGCCCTGTGGGTGACTACAAGAAACACTTGACCTTCTTTTTGTCCCCTAGACCTCCAATAGGTAGTTTTTTAATCATAATTTTTGCATCTTTTGTCCTTTTGGCTCAGAATTTGGAATGAACGTACACACACAAATTTTAAATGTTGAATAATTTTAAAATTTTAAAAATTCTTTTACTATTTTTAACTTGCCCTTGATTGAATGTCTACTTTTGCCATTTTGGAGGTTTTTAGTCCTATTTTTGACCCAAAAATCCAAATTTGAAGCCACAAATTGAACAAGTTGGAGGTCAACTAACATTACAAGGATTGACAATGAGTTATGAAAATAGCAACATGTTTGTTGTGCACAAGGGGTCAAAATGACCTTTCTTTGCATAAAGGCTATAATGAGGGAAAAAATTTCCTAGAATTTTTTTTAATGCAATGTGAGTGCAATCTTGTCTAGAAAAATAGATTTTCTTGAAATAATTTTTTGAATTTTTTTGAATTATTAAAATTGAAAAGGTCCATAGATCCCTTCTTTGCTATTTTTTGCTATCAATGTCTTTTGCACTATTTTATAGCAATCTATAGTTTGCATAGTATTACATAGTATTGAATTGATGGTTCAAATCCACATGAGCCCTAAATTGATGGTTTAAATTTGTAGGCACATTGTTGACGTGTGGTACTAGTAGTATCGCGTAGTACTGTTAGTCACTAAAGATTTCATTTTTGAACCAAAATTGTAAAGTGTTCCTTGCAATCACCTTTCTCTAAAACTTAATGATTTTTAAAAAAAATTAATGATTTTCAATTGTCAATGTTGTAAAAATATTCTTTTTAGGAAAAGGTGCCTCCAAGTATACTAATTTGTATAAATGGACGGTTATGGGTGCTTCCACCTTACACTAGTAGTTAGAGATATAAGGTGGAAGCACCCTAAATCCTAAACCATAGCTAATCTAGTTTCATAAATTCTTTTTTAATAAATCAAATCCTTCAATAATCATTGATTGTTGTGCAAGGCACATTTGGACAATAGTTTTGAGTTTGAACCTTCTACTATTATCTAACGTTGCATTGGCTTTCTAGGGCATTATAGCTTTATAATAAGTGCAATTATTACAACTCTAACTTCCAAAAAACAAGCCCAAAATCAATGATGTTTAATTAGTTGATTTTCATGTCTTAATTTGACAATTTTGAATAAATTTGTGTTCATTTGGAACTTTTGTATTGCTTTGGATGTCTTAATTAGGGCCATGTTTTCTACTAGTGTTTTGGGTCATTGCAAGAAAGGGCGTCCATTTTTGTAGCATTCTAGATTTGGACGTGTTTTTTTTCGGGAGTACTATTTAATTAGAAAATCAATTTAAAAAAAATATGTAAAATATGTAAAATACATATACCTTAAAGAAGAAGGTTACCTATGAAGGAAAAGCTTTGGAAAATTCTTTAAGTAGGAGAATTAGAAAAGTGCCAAAACTCATGAAAATGGGCATATTTAGATTTTAATTTGTAAAAAATAGGAAAATTTATTTTTCTCAAATTAAAAAATTTTCCATTTGGGTAGAGTTGATGGTGATGAGATTTTACCAAAAAATTATCTTAGTACCATCATCAATGTTCAGAAATTGCATGCAATGGGAGTACTGTTTGCATGCATGTGGAGGACATAAAATAATGTATTTTTAGATTCCCTTTGGTAGGAATATGCTTTCCTACTATGCAAATGCACTGTGAAAATTTCAGCTTTAGATCATTAAATTTGGGGACTCTGAACGTAGTAAAACCCCCTAAACCTCTGTTTGTGACAAATTAAGAAAAATGATTTTTAAATATAAAATTATTTTTTTAAATTTCTGAAAAATAAGGGATGTGGAAACCATCAAGTTAGAGAGGTCCAATAATTATTTCATATTGTTAGATCTTTAGATTCAAAAGTTATAGCAGAAAAGAATGACATCACTCCCATTGTGACGGAGAATAGGACCGGCGTTTCTTGCAATGACCCTTTTGTAGCCCCTGTCTTTTTTGAAAAATTGTTAGAATATTACTTAGAATTTGGTAAAATATTGTATTTTTACATTCATCATCTTTTAGAAAGATATACTTTTCCATCATATTCATGCATTTTTTCATCTAAATGTGGCAACTTCATCTACATTTATAGTAGAAATGAATTTTTTTGGCAAGAAACATTTACTTTTATTTGGCAAAAAGTAGACATTTATTTTGAAATGATGCAATCTCACCCCATAGTACTTGAAAAATTCAAAATTAAACAATAGACAAGTAACTCAATCTAGTGCCAACAAGGGTTGCTATTATGTGAGCCTAAGAGTGTGAGCCCGTGAGCTTAGAAGACTACATACCTATAGTATAGGTATTTATAGTATAGAATTTTTTTATAATTATAGTACAACTATGCTTTAAATACCTATATTATAAGTATTTAAGTTATAATTACCTTCAATAGTTGTTGTTTATCTACTTAAATACATATTTAAGGCTCACATACTCACATTTTCATACTCACATACTAGCATCGTTGTAGTACCTGCAATCTAGCTGGTAACCCCAACTCTTTCTAAATGTCATAGTTGGATCCTTTGTGGCCTTGATATTTTGTCCATCTAGCACATTGGATGCCTCATTTGATTTGATATTGTAAGTAGAATATCCAACCAGAACTAGGACAAACAAGGCATTTATTGGGGCCTTTTGAGCTGCCTTTTCTAGAGTCCATTTTTTTCTAATGCCCCTTTAAGAACTTTTGGGATTTCATGTAGGTTTGTATGACTTTAGTATTTGACGTGATTTTCTTAAACATTTTTTGAAGATAGAAAATCACCTAAATTCATTAGAAGAAATTTGAGGCCTCTAAAAGGCCATTTTGAGACTATTTCCAAAACAATTCCCGAAATGGCTAGGAGTTGTCAGGCCGGTAGTTTCCGGAAAAAAAGAAGTTTTTTTGGTCCTAAAATGCAAAAAAATGTCCAATTTTTTTTTAAAAATAAAATAAAATTACATGGCACTACCCCTACTACATTGGATTTCTATAGTTTATTGCGTTCCTAGACTATGGGAACTCGCAGTCTCTTGCAGGCCTCAGATTTCTTCTAATGTTTGGAAAATATAGTTTTAATTCTACTTGGTTGTTGGTAACAAAGATTAGAAATGTTCAAGAATTTTTTTCCATCTCTACTACTCCTTTCATTGAAAAAACATTATATTTAGTTCCTTTTTTTCTTAGACTATATTTCTTGAATAAACTCTTAAGCACCTTTTACACTCAAATTTTGAAAATAAAAAAATGTAGCAAGTAAATGGTTGATTGCAAGAAACACTTAATGTGTTTTGTCTCACCTTAGTTTGTGTTTTGTTTTTTGCCCATAATTTTTATAATTTATCTCCAAACAACTCAAAATTTATAGGAAAGTTACTCATAACCATTATATACTTTACCTAATTTTTGAGGATTTTTCAAGAATAATTTACTATTTTAAAATAGCCCCAATAATTTCTCACAATGGATGATTTAGGGATTTTTAGTACTAGTTGGAATCCCCAAAACGAATTTTGAGCTGGAATTTGGAGAGAATGGTCTCTTAGTAGACTTATAGCTACTGTCCAAAGGAATTTTAAAAATACTTTTTTTTATTTGATGTAGAAGTCCACCAAGAAAGCTTCTTTCCCGGGGAGATCACTCGTAATTTTAAGCATACACCTAAGTTAAGAGGGTATTTAACATAGGGCTATTTACCTTAATTTTAGTAATTAAAATGACCGTATTTTTACATATAAATTCAATCATTTGGTTTTTATAGTTAGGTTATCTTATATACAAAATTTATATATCTAATTCTTTCACATCCACTTCCAACACACTATAAAAGTAGTGTCTTACATATACACTATTTTTTTAATATATGCACTACTTGTATTGTAGTACAATTTCAAATGACAAATAAAAATGTAAAATGCAACAATAGTTTTAAATATTCTAAATTCTATGCCATGTATTCTAAACAAACTAATATGGTGAATAATAAACATCATAGAAACATTAAATATAGTTATAATACTAAAACTAAGAAAAACACCAATACTAGCAATATAACATGAACAACATGAGAAATTGACACTCTAAAAACATTGTAGATTAACCCAAGAATATGACCTCTACTATAATATAAAGACTATATATTTTATTTTTACATATGCATTTACAATGGTTTTGAATTTAGAATTTAAAAAAAAATGTTTATTAAACACTAGTAAAAATAAGATGATTCTAAACATTTACAAGTATATGTTCAAGTAGTTGAGGCAAATCTAGAGTGTGTAGTGTCAAAGTATAGAAAAGATTCCATGCAAATGTTGCACACTCTACACGAATTTCTTAATGGATACTTTGTGTGAATACAAATCTCCATAGTACAACCTCATTGTAAATTTACAGCTCAATTCTTTTGTTTTGAAACAGTAGTTTTTTACATGTTGTTACATAATTGGTATACTTAAGGAAAGATTTGTATATACAGGCTAGAATTATTTGATGATAACAACAAATCTCCTGAAAAACATCCTTAGATTTACTAAATTGTGCAAGTTTTATTATTCAATTAAAAAAAGTTTGTTTACATCTATATTCATTGTACTACAAACTTTTTGTATGAACCCTATTTATAAAGGCTAATTTATTAATAAAAATTCCTACTAAATGATGTTTATACATAGCCTAATTTATATATAATAGGATATGTGACATTTCAAGAACCCTATAGTAGTTCTACATATATATAAAATTTATCACCTTTGAATTAAATAGACCCTATCTTTTAATTCACGTAGTTTTAAAAAAATCACGAGTAATCTCCCCAGGGCTTCTTTCTACATTTTTTTCAAAGGTATGAAACACTATTTTGGTGACTTTTTTGGTCAAATCTCATCACCAAAAATTCTTTGCAAATGGAAAAATTTTAGGTTAAAAAAATAAATCCTATTTTTTACAAATGAAAATGTCAAAAGTTGTATTTTCTTTACCAGAATTCTATGTGAATTCTATGTCCAAAATTCTAGTGAAGAAAATACAACTTCTGACATTTTCATTTGTAAGAAATACTTTATTTCTTAAAAAAAAATTTAAGTATATTTGAGAAGACTTTTTGGTGATGAGATTTGACCAAAAAACTCACTAAAATAATGTTTCATATCTTTGAAAAAAAAAATGTAGAAAGAAGCTCTCTTTATGGACTTCTACACCACATAAAAATAAGTATTTTAAAAATTCCTATAGGCAATAGCTATAGGTCTACTAAGAGACCATTTTCTTCAAATTACAACTCAAAATTCGTTTTTTTGGGTTCCACTTAGTGCTAAAAACTCCTAAAATCACCCATTGTGAGAAATTATTGGGGCTATTTAAAAACAATAAATTATTTTTGAAAAATCTTTAAAAACTAGTTAAGGTATATAATGGTTATGAGTAGTTTTATTGTAAATTTTGAGTCATTTAGAGCTAAAACACAAAAATTATGGTCAAAAAACAAATCAAAAACTAAAGTATGATAAAACACAACAAATGATACAAGTGTTTCTTGCATTCACCCATGTAAACTTGTTATCGTACAAGATCCTAGTTTACATAGTACTGAGATTTGTTTCACCCTACCAAAAATTCACCATTAAAAATTTGAAGAAGACATACTTTATCACTTTAGTCCTTGAGGAGTTATGCAAATATCTTGCAATCTATGGGGTCAAAGTTTTTGAAATTTCTTTTAAATATTCTTATGATAGTCTAATGTAAGATTCTATAGTTAGATGAGAAAAAATATTAAATTTTTTTTTTCTTTTTGCAATAAAAATGACAATTTGCAATGTTTTTAAATGTAAAAAGGCCTTGAAACTTTAGGGATTAATATTATAAGTCATCATGCTTGAAATTAAACTTTTTAATAGTGCAACTATAATTTTATATTTAGTATAATATAAATAGATAGATAGCCAAGAAAAGATAGCCTTAGAGGTGGTCATGAGGAAAGTATAATTATGGAATGAAATTTACTTTTTCTAACTCTTAATTCACTCTAAACCTATGTAAGTTCTTTTATTAACTATATGGATATTCACAAACACCTAAGGGATTGTATAAGTTCCAACTCAGTTCATGTGTTGTTTATTCATGTTTTGAAATGATTTTATTTCACAATTGCCAATGCAACTATTAGACAAAGATGAGGGCACCCAATGATCCTAGTATATAAGTTGTGAGCATGAAAATGTGAGTATGTGAGCCTTGAACGTATATATATATATATCAAACAACCAATGAAGGTGTTTATAACATGAATACCTATAGTATAGGTATGTGATGTAGATTTTGCCTACTTGACAAAAATCCCAAGACAACTAACTAAGGGGTTATTTCCATGGAAAGGTCAATAAGTCTATCGTTTGTATGACTAAGGTCACAATAATCGTATGTTGGACACTTATTTATGTCGTTTTTGGTTTCATTTTAATAAAATAAATCCAAGAAAAAATTCTATTGTCAAATTGTCATAGTCCACAAATCCAATGCTATAGTAAAGACCATATGTATGGCGTCACAGTCCTGTCTAGTGGGTGGCTCATGTCAATTTTCTTTGTCAATTCGTCAGGGATAGTCAATTTGTCTTATGCATGCTTTAGCTACTTAATGCAATTATATATATAAATATATAAATATATATTTTTAATTTAATTCCTCTTTTTGCTTTCTCACATGGCAATTTTATCATTCTTAATTAAATTATAATTTTGTAATTTAATTTCAAATAAAAGAAATTCAAATTCTTTCCTTTTGTTTTATTTCTTTAATTTGTCAAGTTGATCCTCTTTAGCATGTCAAATAGTCTCAGCCGTTCCATTTGATTTGGATCATGTCAAATAGTCATCTATACTAACTACTCACTCTAATAGACCTAGACTCTCTTTTTAGACTAATTGATTTAGCTTCAACAACCAAAAGCAATTCCCACCTACTAGATATGCTGGAGGATTGGGAAACAATTGCAATTTTACAATTCTAACTACTACTTGACTCTATGTAACAATCAATTGGATTTAATTTCATATACTTGTAACTTAAAACCAATCAAAAGAATCACAGTCCACTAGACTTAATTAGTTCATACACATAGTATTTAGTCTACTAGACTTTTGCAAAACTCATTAATAAAATCACTCTTGACATGATATTCGGTTTACCAACAAATTTCAATCTTCTAGATCAAATACAGCATGTCAAACTATCTCAACATTCTCACATAATCAAATTGACATTAATACAATCACAACCATTGCAGTTTATAATTGATTTTCAAGATTTAATTTATCAAATGAGCATGTGTTAATTTCAAAATTAATTTTATACTATATTTAATCAATTAGACTTTATAATTTTAAGACTAGAATTCTTCACAGTCGATTTATCAATTCTTACAAACAGCAACAACTAGAACAATAGCAATATTTTATATGAGGAAGACTATATCAAATTGTGTTGGTCAATTTGACAACAGTTTCAATATTGGTTGACCAATGGATAATGCTAAGCCACATACAACCAGTATGGATTTAATCAAATTGACATTACTCCATCAATTAGACTTAACTCAGTATTCCAGTTACAACAATTGGTGAGTCAAACTACTTAGGTAAGTAGACTATAGCACCAATGCTGGTTGGCAATTAGACATGGTATAGCACATACAAACCAGATGATACTTCCACTTAAACAAAATGCTTACAAACCATTAGACTTTCATCAACATTTATTCCATTGTAAAGTAACACTTAAAGGATCAATGAATTTCTTGGTGAGTAAAATCACAATGAACTTGACTTACAGTTTACTATGCTCAGTCAATTAGACACAAATTTACTCATTTCATAATCAGTGACAAATAAATGATTCTAATTCAATTAATCATTTTGCCGCAAAAATATCAATTAGATGGACTTTTAATACTAACACTTATGCTATTCTATACAAGCATATGGTAGTTATAACAGCAAATTGACATACAAATTAATACAAAATTCAATCAATTAGCCAACAATTCTACATCCATACATTTTTTAGACATCACTGGTCTCTCTAGTATATTGCAATTACTTGGAATTACTGATGCAATTTGACTCATTCTAACTCACCCCACCTGCCTAATTGACTTGGTGATTATTTAGACAATTAGACCATGCTTACACAAATGGGTGGTAACACAGGAGCCATACTGCAAATCAATTCGACTCTCTTGCAGTTCCTCTCCAAAGCTACTACAACCAACTTCAAGACAATTTGACATAATTTATGTTCTCACAAATTATTCAATTGGAATAACTCCTAGCCACCTGCTGCTCCATCAAATTGACTTCCATAGCACAATCACAGACTGCATTCTCCAACTCCATCACACTGACTACTAGACACTGAGAACTAAATTAATTATAATGAAAACTGTAAGCTTGCACTGGCAATTAGACAAAGACTACAAACACCAACAGAGATGCAAATACACACACAAGTAAATCAACAAGTAAACAAGAAAATAAAAGAGCTCATAGCCACCTGCTGTCTCAGCTCAAGACAAATGGACATACACAAATTGCACAATGAAAGCTTTAGAATATATTGACAATTAGAAAACAAATACACTGTGAGTCATACTACCTGTATGCATTGAAGAAAAATCCACTAGACATTTGGACATATAGTCCCAAAACTGGGAAGACAACTCTTCACCGTGAGGTGCATTGTCAACTTGTCTTTCCAATTCTTCTATTAGTTCTTTCCAAATCCATCTAGTTTGCACCCTTTCAGGTCTCATTGGATAGTTTATTTTGCATTAATTCGATTTTTGCTTCATAATCCTCTTGCATGTTCTTTGAATGAGCTTTGAAGTCATCTTGCAATTTATTCACCTTTTTTGCATTTTCATTTCTTTTTCAATACTTTGATCTTTCAACAATTTCAACATATCTTTTAAACTTTGAACTTCTTTGCATGATTCTTCAAGCTTGTTTCTTACATTTTGAACAGTTATAATGTCACTAGTTTGATGATCATTAAGGATACCTCTATATTCATTCTTTAACTCTTCAAGTTCTTTTTGCATTAAAGTTTTCTCCTCATTACAACTTTTAAATGCCTTCACATAAAATTCTAAACCTCTATACAATCCTTGAAGTTCTATTTCCTTTCCTTCAACTTCAACTCTTAAATTATTATAAGTTTCTTGAAGAAGATTATAACAATTGACATAATTTTGACATCTTGCACATTGTATGTGATTACAATGCTTGCCATTGTAAGATTGAAAATACTCCATGTAATATATTTGTCAAATATTATTTCAAATTCAAATTACATACAAACTCTAATTTTTGTTTCATCTTGTATTGTGCTAAAGCCTCTTGACAACCAGAGCCTTCCCCGATAGCGGCACCAAAATCTAGTATAGTTTTTATATAATTCAATTCTTCAACCCCCAGGAACTCTTCTCTCATAGAAGACTCAAAAGGTGTCAAGTTGTGGCTTAAGCTATACATAATTAAAGCTACACAAATTTGAATGGTATTCATTTGACATGTAGACAATTTAATTTCACTATTACACCAACCATAGAATGACTTGACAAATAATCCCTTATAAATTTAATGTAACTAGAGTGTTTGCTTCTTATAAAAAAAAATTGGCGAGCAATTCCTAAACTATGGCACACTAATGTGTACCAAATTGATAAAAGATGACTCGCCACCTGCAAGCCAATACTATAAATTGATTGCACTGCCTGTGCAAACTACTTGACAATTTGCTACACTGCTCACCACTTATGAGCTAGCAAATTGACACAAATTACAATACACCAATAAGACACACAAATTGTTTCTTACAAATATTTTTATTGATAATGTTTATATGCAAGTTGACTCAAGAAAATTATGACTCTAATTGCAATGGATACGTAAAAAAGAGAAAAGAGAAAATCAACTAGACTTAAAGTCAAGTGGGAGTAATAGAAAGACATGTCTATTCATTTAAGTTTACCTACTTCAAATCTGTTCATTTAGCCTATTTGATATCCAATCTTGTAAATTGTCCTTTTATACCGATTATCAGCCAATTTAACATGGTCCAATGGAAATACAATCTATTAGCTACTCCTATTTATAGTAGAAAAAGAAAATAGACAATTGAAAAATTCACGTGACTACAAGGTACTTATAACATATATGCACTATAATCATAAAAGATTACTAATTATAATATAAACACTTACATTATAGGTACATAGTCTTGGGTGATTGCAAAAAACACCAGTCCTATTTTACATCACAATTGGACTAGCGTTGTTCTTTTCTGCTATAACTTTAAATCCAAAGATTTAAGAATATGAAATAATTAGTGGAATCTCTAATTTGATGGTTTTCACATCCATTATTATTTTTAAATAAAAACAAATCATTTTATATGTGAAATTCAGTTTTGTTAATTTGTCACAAATTGAGGTTGAGGGTTTCTTACTACATTAGGAGTTCCCAAATTCAATGATCTAAAAATGAAATTTTCATAATGCATTTGCATAGTAATAAAGCATATTCCTACCAAAAAACATCTTAAAATACATTATTTTATGTCCTCCATATGAGTGCAAAGTTCAAACAACACTTCCATTGCACACAATAACTGAACTTTAATGATGGTGCTAAGATTTTTTTGGTGAAATCTCATCACCATCAACTCTTCCCAATTGGCCAATTTTTAGATTTAATAAACATAAAATTTACTATTTTTTACAAATTAAAATGTAAATACGCCTATTTTCATGGGATTTTGTACTTTTTTTATTTTCCCACTTAAAGAATTTTCTTAAGCTTTTCCTTCATAGGGTACCTTCTTTTTTAAGGTGTATACATTGGACACATTTTTCATGTTTTCTTAAAATCGTTTTTCTATTTAAATAGTACCCCCCCCAAAAAAGTGTCCAATCATTAGGGGAGTTTTGAGGCTTCCAAAAGATTGTGAGTTCTCGCAATCTGAAAAAATAGAAACTACCAAGAGAATACAAAATTACAGGAATCCTATGTGGTTGAGAGAATGCTACGTAATTTTATTTTTTTTTAAATTAAAAAAAATTGGACTTTTCTTCACATTTTAGGACCCAAATTTTATTTGTTTGTTTGTTTGTGTGTTTAGATTTTGGCTTCTAGTTTATGCTTTCAGCATTTTTTATGAAGCTTTTTTCTAGAATCTATTCTATCTGAAGTAGAAAGTGATCATTGATTAATGATTCATGGACATGCCTTAAGAAATAGATAGTCCATCTAACTGAGGCATAGACATTGGAAGAATTAGATTTAGTGGAATAAAATCCCTCCCTCCCTCCCTCCCATTTTTGAAATCAAACAATAGACGCTTAATCACTCTGATTTGGGGGCATAAAATGATGCTTACACCAGCCTCCAAATAGTAACTTTAAATTCTCTCCCTTAATGAGTCCCTCTGAGAACTCATTTAAGTTTATGACATGGTTGCCATGTACATATGGCCAGCCCATGGTAGTAGCCCAAAATATTTATTACTAGTCATTTATGATACAGTACTATGATGGATGAATGAATCCAGTTTCTAAATATTTGTTCCTACACTTGACTATATCCGTTTGCTTTCCTCAAATAAACATTTTCAAAAGCAACCGGGCCATTACTAGCTTAAAGCTAGGTCCCAGCTTTACCTCTCACAAAGTTATGTTAGTCGTTTTGAGGCCCCAGATGGTACAGCTTGTGTCACCATGCTGCTTTGCTTCTAGAAAGCTACTCATTAGCCAAGTTTGGGTACTATGTGAGTGGGGTACATCCTGAGAGTGTGGAGTATAGGACTTGGAACTTTGTGTTTTCTTTTTAAGAAAATTCTACACAAAGTTAACATTGTGGAGAACAAGGTGTTTTGGTGATTAAGTATCTGGGAGCTAGGGCACTATGACTGGTTCTTCCTCTTCACGTCCTTTTGGCCAGGTTAAATAGAGGAGCTGATTTGCATATGTTTGAAATTGTTATGTTTGTTGTGTTGTTTGTTTGCTAGACTCCGTGTGACAGCTATAACATACATTGTGGACTGTAGACACCTGCTGTACCTCACTAACATTCCAACTTGTTGCATTGTTGTGGGATGGGCACATGTGAGGTCTACTATCTCATGGAGGATTTTTGACAAACTTCAAGATTACTTCTCCCAATACTCTCATGTCGCATTGTCTTCCTATATTTGATGATAATATGCATTTAGTTTTATGTTCCACAGTTAGAGAATTATGGAAGAGATGTTATGATGCAAACACTTAGACTTGATTGTAATGACACTTTTGAAAATTTAGCTTTCAATTTCTCTGTAATTTGCAGAATCAGGGTAGAAGAAAGTATACATGGTTCTAAAAAATACCTTGATATGGTGTCAATATTAGTGCAAGACTTGATCAGATCATTGTCCAATCTAGGGATGTTCCAGAATTTTTTTGTTTGTTTGTTTTTCCAGACTTTGGATTCAAGCCTATTACCTAGATAAAGGCTCATTATCTAAATGTCAACACATGGCATAGTACATGTGTTATGAGATGGAAAAGAACTCTAAAAGCCTAAATTAGAGATGACAAATAAAAATAATTAAAGATAGACTAGATATTAAAGAGATCATGATTTAGAAGACTGTACAAATTTTTCCATTAGGGTATGGGATAGATATATATTTCTACCTCATTTCTTCTCTTATTTGCTAATACTTTTTTATAGTACATATACCATATGGTATGATGCTCTAAACAAACTAATATTATGATTTGAATTATCTCACATAAAACCAAATTAAATATTTTGGATATATAGGTTATATACCTTTCAAAATATTTGAGCCACTCTTTAGATGGGTGTATATAAATTTTTACAGTTGTTTTGGACATTCATTAGTCCACTAGCAATTTAACGTTCATTTTTAGCTTCTAAGATGCCAAAAATGATCCCTGGCTTCAAAAGGATTACAGCTTGCTCTGTCCTTACTCAAATCAATTAAAACAAGTACCATGTATTGGATGGCTGGATGGCTTAACAACATACCCACCATCAAAGTTGATAATGGGCATAGCCTCCAAAACTGAGCCTACATGTATTGTAACAAGCTCTGGCATCTGGTACAAAAATCAGTAGGTAAATTCAAAATCAAACTTGGATGAAAATTTCAGCAAATTACCTTCATCTTAGTCACAAGTGAGCCAGTAATATAAGGCCCTCCCATAGTGAGAAAAGAAACACCTTCCTTGCAAGGAATGCTTATTGCTGAGGAACCGGATAACCAAGAGAACAATAGCTTTTTCCAATCCTGCAAGTTTTGAGAGAACTGTAAAGCAAAGGACTAGTAAAGGATGGCGTTGTTACAGTCTTCACAGAACAGTCAGGTTTCAAGCTGTGTGTATGTTTATTGTTTATTGCTTATATCTTGAACATGTTTGTAGATGGTTTATTCAAACTTTGAGTTTTCATGCATTTTTCCAAGTTCTTTTCAAGTGAAAACAATAGCAAGTGAAGTGGTCTGCAGACACTTTGGTACATCCTCACTGACTTCATTGTGTGTGATTTGTCTTTGGGACGGGTACAGGTGAGGACCACTTCCTCTCGAAAATTTCTTGGAGTTTGTTGGTTTCACAGGGATGTTTTTCCCTACTTCTCAAAGTTACACATGTTATTTGCTGCATTAGATGGGATAATATTAGTTACAGTTACTAGACTTCTTGGATTGGTAGTAGTCATATGTACAGCCCTTGGCATTACATTGGCACTAAATTTACTTCAATGCAATGATCGGATTTTGCTTGAGACTTAAGACTGAGATTATAAAACAATGAGCCTCTCAAGTTTGATGTCTTGGAAAAAATAGCTCTCATGAAAAATACAATGTGATGGGATAGAAGATGCTAGATAATTACTCTATATAGAGATGTTCCAGAAAAGGTTTGTTTTGTTTGTCCAGCACATTGCTTCAAGCTTAAACCTTGTTTTTTCGCTTGATGAAAGTTCCTGCTTCCAGTCCTACTAAAGATGGAAGTAAAGGTTACTAAAAATATTTTATTGGACTTAGATTCAAAACAAGAAGTTGCTATTAAATTTTATCCCAGATAGAAAGATTATCAAATCCCACCCTTCCACCCATGAATATAATGGAGGTACCTAAGACTGATAGATAGCTGCACCCATTAAGTTTCCTGTCAAATTCTTAGGCTCAGGAAGCCACCATTTTGCTTAAGATGTAGGTTATTCTTAAGCTACTTGAATTCCAAACGTTCAATAGAGGACAGTTTAGCTTCCTGACTAGTACTAGCACATGAAGAAATGAATAGTAATATGCAGTATTATGAGAACAACTGTCATTGGAATCGGACAGAGTTCAACCAGAGACAATTAATCAACGTCAATTTAAATTGAATCAATGATTCAATAAATATATTGACGGCAGTTTTTTGAGGTGAATTGATATCCAGCCAAGGGTGGGTACACATGTATGGTTGAGAGTAAGCAGTAAGCTGTATTGGCCATGACCTCAAGCATATCAGGAACGGCATTACAATTTGGAGTGATTACAAAAATGCTTTACAAACAGTAGTTTGTTATCTCATAGGGCTAGTTGAGAAATCAGTAGCACCTTGCTTACTTGCTACAGAGCTACTATTGTGACACACTGGGACTTACGGAGCTTCACGATGGCAACTTCTTCACAACATCCTATTTGCAACCATGTTGACAGAGGAGCTGTGTGTTCTTGAAATGTTTGATTAAAGTTTGTAGGTATTTTTTCTCCTAGTGAAGGCAATAACACGTGATGTAAACTGTAGACACATGTTGTACCTGACTAACATTCCAATTCGTTGTCATGTGGTGGGATGGGCACAGGTGAGGTTCACATCCTCTAGGAGCTATGCAAGCAAGCTTCAATTTATTCTGTAACCTAAACTCTTATATTGCATATATACTTCTTGCTTTACTTGGACCTTCCACATTGTATTAGATTAGCTGTGGAACTTCATAAGTGCTTTGGGATCTTATTTTCAAATTGATTTGAAAGTCTATATGACAAATGGTTAGATACTGTGTTCATGACCACATGGGGATTTTTTGCAATAGAAAAGTGGAAATTATGGAATATAGGCTTGCTCAAAATGATATTTGGCTGTTATGACAAAATGATAGACAATATAGGTGCTGATTCAAAATAGTTAAAGTGGCATGCTCTACAAGTACAGAGGTGATCAGATCAGTGCCCAATCTAGGGTTGTACCAGAAAAGTTTTGTTTGTTTGTTTGTTTGTTTGTTTTTGGTAATTATTGGCCTGACAATGGCCAATAGTTATGGGAATAATTTTGGGAATAATCTCGAAACGGCCCTTTAGAGCCCCAAATATCCCCTAATGTCCAAAATACTAGAGAAAATGGATGGTGTTTCTTGCAATGACCTTCTTCTAGGCTCATAGGCTCACATTTCAAAGTTCACATAATTGCAACCCTTTGGAGACACCTAGCTAATTTAGTGTCTACTTTAGTGCACATAACAATCAGGTGTTGCATTCCTTAAAATAAATACACAAATCTCATTTCAATTTTATTTTGAAACCAAGTGTCTAAATTCTTGTCTATAATGCATTCTCATTATTCACGAGAGTTTAGGGTTGGTTTTCAGTGATTGCAAGAAACACTTGTCCTTTTTTTGTCCCCTAGACCTCTAATAGGTAGTTTTGTGCTCATAACTTTTGCATCTTTTGTCCATTTGTCTTGAAATTTGAAATGAAGGTGCATACAAAAGTTTTATATGTTGAATAATTTTTCCAATTTTTTCAGTTAGTTTACTATTTTTAAACTGTCTCCAAGTGGATGTCTACTAGCTACCTTGGCCATTTTGGGGGGTTTCAGTCCTATTTTTGACCCAAAAATCTGAAATTGAAGCCACAAATTGCATAAGTTGAAGGTCTACTAACATTACAAGGATTGATAATGAGTTTTTATGAAAATAGCAACATGTTTGTTGCCTACATGGGGTCAAAGTGACCTTCCTTTGTTCAAAGGCTATGAAGAGGGAAAAAAATTTCTAAAGGAATTTTTATTGCAATATCAATACAATCTTGTCTAGAAAAATGATTTTTAAAAAAAAATTTGAATTACTAAAAATGAAAAGGTCATAGCCCCCTCTTTTGCTATTTTCTACTATTAGTGGCCTCTGTAGTATTTTGCAACAGTCTGTAGGATTGCATGGTATTAACTAACAGTCTAAATCTGCAAGCACCCAAAATCGCCGGTTAAAATTTACAAGCGTAGTACTAATGTGTTATATTGCTAATATTACATAGTATTGTCAGTATTGCATAGTACTGCCAGTCTTGTGGCCAAAAATTGTGTTTTTAAGCCAAAAACGTGAAGTGTTTTTTGCAATCACTCTTTAAAAGAAATCTCTTTTCATCACTTTGAAAACAAGGTTGTCATATTGGACGGGTGGAGGTGATCGAATGGGATGAATGAACGGTCTGGGTGGCTTCCATTTATTAAGTCATAGAATTTTACCAAGATAAATAGAAGTTACTATGGTTTACCTTCATTGCGTGACGTGTCATTCCATGTTCGAACTAGGGCATGGATGCTCAAGTGAGGATAGTAATAGTGTGCATGAAAGCAATTGTGCGGGCACGGACGAGAATGGGCGGGAATGTTGTGTGCCTAGGAGGGAACATCTTCAGGTCGGGCGCAAACATTAGGCGGGGATGAGTAGGGCAAGCATGAACGTCAGTGCGGGTACGCAATAAGGCAGGGACACTATGGTGGGGACACTAGGGCGTGGATCTTAAAAAGTACGGGTACAAACGTCAACTTCTTTCTAGTTTAGCGATTGGAATTTTGAGAATTTGGAAGCGTGTAATATACTGTTGGAAAGGTATTCAAAATACTTTTTTAATGTTATATTACACGCCTCCAAACTCTCCAAACTCCAGTTGCAAATTGGAAAATAAATCTGCTGCCAAGATCTACTATGGAGGGAGTCCACAAGCAAGTGCAGATGCTAAGGCGAGGACACTAGGGCACCGATGTCAACTTCTTTCTGGTTTTGCGATTCGAGTTTTGAGGGTTTTGGGGCATATAATATACCATTGGAAAGGTATTCAAAATACCTTTCCAATGGTATGTTACACGCCCCAAACCCTCAAAACTCCAATCGCAAATTGGAAAACAAATCTGTTGCCAAGATCTACCACGCAATGAATCCGCAAGTGGGCGTGGACGTTGGCGGGACAACGGACTACGTGGGTGTTTTCAAATGGCCTTGGCCTTGGGATTCTTCCTCTTCACCCAAAAAACCTCAAAAGGTCACATCCAATTGTTGGCAACTCATTTTTGCACGGTTGACCAAATCTCCAAGTACATGGAGTTCAAATGGGTGTATTAAGAACTCCACCTACCAACTACAACTTGCACAAGGGTGGAGGCCTTTGAGAGCTAAATGCATTTCTCTCTCTTGTGGCTTAACTCCCCAAATCTTCCTTCTCACGAGAGTTTGGATTCTTCATTCTTGAATTGAATCTTTGGGAGTTTGAAGGATAAAATTGTTCTTTTGTTTGTAGTTTTCTTCCTCAATTTGATTGTTGAAAACTTTGGGTGGGGTTATTAGAGAGCGATGTAGCCCTTTCTATTTATTTATAATGGAGCTTAGATATGTAGGTTATATTCTCACTTTCTCTTATAGTAGTTTCACTTAATTATTTATTGTGTAATTCTAAAGGAGGGATTTAGTGAAGGACGCGTCTTTCCCCATTATTTTTTAAGTAATTTGGATGGATGGTTTTTTTTTCCTTACCATTTCTTTATTTTATTTTAAAAAGTATGAAGAATGAATTAATAACAGTGGAGGCCCTTGTTCTTCATTTATTTTAGGGCGGTGTACAATTAGGTTTCCCTAGGGATTTTTCATTTAATTATTGAATGTATGGAGGGATTTGGAAGGGAGGAGGAGGTAACTTTGTTGTATTTCTTTGAATCTTAAAGTAGAGATTTTACCTCTCGAGGATTTTTTTTTTTTTTGGATGAATGTCTTAAAAAATGATACAATGGAGGCCAAGGACACTTCCTCTCCATTTTTTTCCATGTAGCATTTATATTGTTGAAGGGAATTTATTTTTGAATGATTGAATGAAGCGAATTTTTTTTTTTTTTTTCCAATAACTAAATGAAAAATCCCTAGGGAAACCTAATTGTACACCGCCCTAAAATAAATGAAGAACAAGGGCCTCCACTGTTATTAATTCATTCTTCATACTTTTTAAAATAAAATAAAGAAATGGTAAGGAGAAAAAAACCATCCATCCAAATTACTTAAAAAATAATGGGGAAAGACGCGTCCTTCACTAAATCCCTCCTTTAGAATTACACAATAAATAATTAAGTGAAACTACTATAAGAGAAAGTGAGAATATAACCTACATATCTAAGCTCCATTATAAATAAATAGAAAGGGCTACATCGCTCTCTAATAACCCCACCCAAAGTTTTCAACAATCAAATTGAGGAAGAAAACTACAAACAAAAGAACAATTTTATCCTTCAAACTCCCAAAGATTCAATTCAAGAATGAAGAATCCAAACTCTCGTGAGAAGGAAGATTTGGGGAGTTAAGCCACAAGAGAGAGAAATGCATTTAGCTCTCAAAGGCCTCCACCCTTGTGCAAGTTGTAGTTGGTAGGTGGAGTTCTTAATACACCCATTTGAACTCCATGTACTTGGAGATTTGGTCAACCGTGCAAAAATGAGTTGCCAACAATTGGATGTGACCTTTTGAGGTTTTTTGGGTGAAGAGGAAGAATCCCAAGGCCAAGGCCATTTGAAAACACCCACGTAGTCCGTTGTCCCGCCAACGTCCGCACCCGTCATTGTGTCCGCGCCTTGACATCCACGCCCGACATTGCGTTTGTGCCTAGCGTCCGTGCCCATCGTTGCGTCCGCGCTTTGACATCCATGCCCGACGTTGCGTCTGAGCCTAGCATTTGCGCCTGCTTGCGGATTCAATGCATAATGGATCTTGGTAGCAAATTTGCTTTTCAATTTGTGATTGGAATTTTGAGAGTTTGGAGCATGTAATATATCGTTAGAAAGGTAGTTTGAATACCTTTCCAATGGTATATTATATGCCCCCAAATTCTCAAAATTCTAACCACTAAACGAAAAAGAACACAACCTTACCCTAGCGTCCACACTCTAGAGTCCACTTCCGCTTGCGAATTCCTTGCGTGGTAGATCTTGGCAACAGATTTATTTTCCATTTTGCGATTGGAGTTTTGAGAGTTAAGAGGCGTATAACATACTATTTGAAATATTCAAAATATCTTTCCAATGGTATATTAATTGCCCCTAGATTCTCAAAACTCTAATTGCAAAGTAAAAAGAAATTGACATCAACACCCTAGCGTCCCCATCCTAACGTGCGCGCTTGTTCGGTGGACTCTCTGCATGATGGATCTTGGCAACAAATTTGTTTTTCAATTTGCTATTGGAGTTTTGAAAGTTTGAAGGTGTGTAAAATACCTTTCCAATGATATATTACACACTTCTAAATTCTCAAAACTCCAATCGCTAAACTAGAAAGAAGTTGACGTCTGTGCTCGTGTTTTTTTATAGTCCGTCCCCACCCTGTCTTATGCCCCCGCCCTATTTTGCATCTATGGGGAATTTCGTTAAAATGGCGGTATTCCACATGCCATTTTCACACCTTGACATCTAGGACAAGTATACATTGCTAATATCTAGGACACTTTTAGATTTCTGAAATCTATGACAAGCATAGATATTAGACCAAACAATCTAAAAAATCTAGGATTGGTATAGATTTCAGAAATCTAGGAGAGTTGTAGATTTCCAAAATCTAGTACAGGTGTAGATCCTAGGATAGAAAAAACGGTTCAAACCGCGCAGTCTAAACTGCTCAAAAGCGCCATTTTAACGAAATTTCCCATATCTATGCCCCATTGAGTTGCGTCGATGCTTATGGTCTCTAAGTAGCATGAATGTAAATCCATGTAGATTTTTTTTCACCTTTCCAAAAAGTCAACTATGTGTTGACCACATTAGACGGGCGAAAGCTCTATCGGACAAGCGAATCAGACGGACGAGCAAGCAAGCGATCCGTCCACTATGACAACCCTATTTGAAAATCCATAGTTTATTCATGCAATCTCCAAAAAATACATTCTAAAAGAATCTAGAATCTCCTTTAGATTACCAATAAAAAATCACAAAAAATATTTAATTTAATAATGTTGAATTGCCTATTTGGTCAATTATAGATTTGTAGCTTATAGGTGTAGTTACAAGCTCAATACTTTCTAGTTCGATAGGAGGTCCATAAAACACTGAGGCTCTAAATTTGCTCATCTTCTCAAATATACACTATTTGTACATGTTTGTTTTTCAGTACACCAACAATGTACAAGTAGTTTACATTTCAGGTGGTGGGTAATTTTAGAGCCCACCCCATTTCCGAACTTCAAAATTTCATAACTAATTCCAAAAAATATGAAACAACTTGAAGTAGACTGATGCCAATTCCATTTGCCTTTCAAGGAGAATTCAGTGAGAAATATTCCAAAGAAGTTTCACCTCCCCACAGACACACAGTCAGTTTCAGCTCTTAAATGGACGCATGATAGACCTCGATCCGACCTTAGAGTGAGCTTGTGGAACGTGGGCCACAACCAATGAATACTTGTGTGGATGCATGTGCAAGTCCACCGAAGTTCAGTTTAATTTGGTTGTGTCGTGATGATCGAGTTCCAACTTCTTCAATCCACTTCGGAAAGTTACGTGAGTGGAGCTTTCCAAAGAGGGGTCCCAGAAGTAATGTGAGAAGGGTTTTTCTTAAGGCGTCGTCAATGCATCACACTTGTTAATCATCGCATTACTTACTGCCGGGATCATGAAAAAAGGTGGGCCGGGGATCCACGGCACTTGTCTTGAGAACAGAAGTACAGGTGGAGCTCAACCGGTGGAAAGATTCCGGTTAAATCATGGGTATGAGAACGTACGCAGTACTCCAGTGCACGAGCTGGGTGAGATCGAGTAGGTCAATGCTGATGCGTAGACATGAAGTGCAGTAACTTACTTGATCGATGGAGATCGATCGCGTTCTATTCTTCGCAGTTACGTTCACCGGGAAGGTATAACAGGAAGAACGGGAGGGCGTTACCCCGCAGGGTATTTTTTGTAGCATGTAACTATACCCCCCTTTGACTTTCTGAAAACAGAAAGTCAAAGGGGGGTATAGTTACATGCTACAAAAAATACCCCGGGGGTAACGCCCTCCCGTTCTTCCTGTGTACGTAGAGACAGCGAATTGGAGTACGTTGCTGGTTTGGGTGGCAAATTAAAATGGATCGAAAGCATTGGGTGTACTGAGTGGAGGTCAGATTTGGACTGACTGTGATTATTGGGAAATAAATCATCAAAGGTCGATTACAATTTGATAAATTGGCAGTATTCCGTTAATTAAAATGATGGTTCTACAAAGAAACACTTTAGGGAGCCAAGAGTGCATGGGGGTTGCATAAATCCTAGCTTTTGTCGTTTCAAGATTAGAGCTCTAGTCTGAATTGTCCATCCCAATTCGATTGGAACTACCTCTTGGTCCCATAGAGTTTTCTAGCTTACACAAATTTACTCTGACTTCGTTCTTCTTCAATTCTCCCCGATTAATTCACATCCACCTGAAGCCTCCCTACCCGTCGGATAATTATTCGTCGCACAAGCAATCCCAACATGACAATTGTATTATGACTCCTCGTAAATAGCGGCAACAGTAACAGTAGTTCAAACGACCCGGATAATTATTGGTAGTTCAAAGTTCCAGCTAGGTGCAGTGCAAAACGATCGATCATTATCACCCCCGTACCGAACGAAGCCAGCCAGTGTCGATCATGCAAGGGCAACACCGCCAAAGAAAACAAAAAAACACTCGTCAGCGTTGACGTCGTCCGCCGCGCATGCGGAAGACTAACTGCCCTCCCATTTCATAGAAACGGAAAGAGCAGCCCGGCAAGTCAACAAGCGCATCTCAACGACATACCGTCTCCTAAGCGTGCAGGATCCTCGTTGGCATGGCCCCAGCTGGGTGCAGGTGCGACGACTGGGAGCAAGCTCTCGGCCACAGAAAAGCTTCAGTTCCAGAACTTTCCCAGAGATCGATCGAAAAGCTAGCTTCCTAGCTAGCTCGTCGGAAATGGGCGCGATGCACATGCTTGAATTCCAAATTACTGCAACTCGAGAAATATAATGTAGGATGAATGTAGTACGGTACCCATTCAATTCACACTGACGGCCTGCACATAATTCGTACGTTAAAATTCTCGACAATCATATAAAAACTAAAATTTAAACTGGCTGCTTAGCTAGCGTGTGGTCACGGTTCGTCCACACTCGACACCTGTCGTCCGTGCAATTGTAGTTCGACACGCCTCCAAATGCAGAGCCTGGAATTAATTAGACTCCTTACGTAACGGGCTTACGGAGACTGCTTACGTACCAATATTTTGATCGAGAGTGCCGACTGCCAGAGCTTACGGATCGGAGTATGTTTATACCGACTAGCAAGAGCAAGCTAGACGGACGAAGTTTGTTATTGATTTCTGGTTCTGGTAAAATTAAATATGACCTATAGTGCGCCGACTTGCAGTGAGAGTTCAATTATATATTCCGACTGCATGCATGCATGATATCTCTTCGATATCTCTTCGACTGCACGAGAGTCTGTTGTAGTGTGGGATCGATTGCGCGCGTTTCCTGCAACAGACTTTGAGCTTGTGATTTTCCCGTCACCATCGCCGGAGAGCTTGCTAGCTAGAGATCGATGTTTCCAAACGAGGGTCCGGGAGAGTTAGGTGAGGGTGATGGTGGAGGATCAAAATTCATTTGGATCTACGTTGGCGAGCAGCTAGCAAAAGCGGAGGCTAGGAAAGGGTCGGTGATGAGCTAATTTCGCAGACTTTCAAGTACTGCAAATTGTTGGAGGCCCGTGTATGTTGTATATATGTTTGTACAGAAAATAATGAGCACGTATCAGCCAAGCATCCGACACAATTTTCGTTTTCCAGCTCAAGTGAAGCAGAACAAACACACTAGCTTTAAGGAATTTCTTGGATGGCAGATTTCATGGCCAAATTGAAAGATTTGAACAGCTAGCCACGATCGAGATGGATGGATCTGGTGACTAGATGTATCGTTCAGGCATCTGGAGGGGAGTTGAATCATTGCAATTCTGGAATTTGATGTCAGATAGCATGCATTCACTGCAAATTGTTGAAGTTGTTTATACAGATATTAGTACAAGCCAGACGAGCATCTGGCAAAGAAAATTTTGCAGCTTAAGAGAACTAGAAGTAAGGCACGTAGGTATTCCTTGGAATGGCAGATTTCGTGGCCAAACTTGTTCAAAACTTTGAACACCCACGAGAAGGATCTGGTGACTGTATTGTTCACGCAATCATCTGGATGGCGTTGAATCAGTGCAACTCTAAAATTGGGTGTTAAACAGTTAACGTTAAATACCCCTATCGGCGAATTGAGTGCGTTCTTCAGAGCTTCATTCGCAAAGTTGTGTAGAATTCGTGCGTGGCTGCGTGGTACAAACGATCAGTGTAAACTGGAGTTTAAATTGAAGCATTCAGCATATATTTTGAAGTAGTTTTTATGTGATGCCGGCGGTGAGATATCTTCTCTTGCACGGAAGACATGCAGTTGGATTTTGCTTCGTTGTTTAATTAAAGCATGTCTAATTGAACTGATTTTTCATTTGCAACGGAATGGACAGTTATTGACTCCGTCACTCTTCGTGTTCATAAGAAAGATTGCTTCGTTTTTTAATTGAAAATCATGTCTAATTGAACTGATTTTTAATTTGCAATGGAGTGGACATTGACTCCGTCTTCGTGTTCGTGGTTGGGAATCTGGACAAGGACTGTGAGTGTCAAAAAAGTGCATCACAAGTCGAACAATAAGCCTCCAAGGTGTGCATTAAAAAACAGGGGGTCAGCCCTCGTGTGAGGTAACTAATGAAGATGGCGAGTTTTTTTTCCCATAAAGCACGGGAAAGTGATGCACAGGGGAAAGTGAGACGGAAACTCATTTGGTGGATCCCCGCCTGTGTCGTAACAGGGGAATAAGGGCCACTTCTCATTGAGAGCCTGGACCTCCAGAACCTGGAGGTCAGGCGGTTCCCATTGCGTTTAGGGGGGAGATGGACCTCCAGGCCTGTTCCTCCAGGCCCCTTCCAGCCTCCACGCCCCGCAGAAGTGAAATACAGAGCTGGAGGGGCCGGCCCCGCCTGGACTTCCGGGTTGAATTTATGCTGCTTTACTGTACTGTAGGGTAGATGGCTCTAAAAGCGACACTTTAAGGGCTGATCCGCCTTTTTCATACGTTTGCATGAACAGGAATATTTTTAGCTCATTTTTCAGAGAAAAAAAAATGGATGTTGAATGTAACACAGGTGGTTTCATATTTTTTGAATCATTTTTGAATTAGTTATGAATTTTCAAAGATTTCTGTAGTAGGTACCTATTTGTGACCATAGGTGTCCTATAATCTGTCCCCTTGCAACTACTAAAATGATTTCTGAACTATGGAGGAAATGATTGGTTCTCAGAATAAAATAAAATAAATTTTCTTGATTCATTCAATAGCGACAGTGATTCATTTAAAGATCAGCTCCCATCCATTTTACAACCACTTATGGGGCGGTTGCAAAGAGAGGGCTGCTTTTAGAGCCATCTACCATAAGGTAGGTGGCTCAGAAACCGTCCCTTTAAGAGCTGATTCGCAATTTGGGAGACCTTAAAGCACTTTAAACAGTTTTCAGTAAATTTTCCTGGGAAGAATGATGGAATTGGCATCCAACCCAAGTCGTTTCATATTTTTTGGACCTTCATGGAATTAGTTATGAATTTTTGAAGTTGAAAACACAGTGGTTTCTAAAAGCGACCCCCTCTTGAAATGTACACTTCTGGTACATATTAGAGGCAAAATCTACCAGATCGCTTTTAGAGACAGGGTCTGAATTCGAGCCACCTACCTTATAGCCGAGAGAAGAGGCTTTACAACCGCACTCCTTCCGGGCCCTGGAGGTCCAAAGGGAGTAGGAAAGCCACCTCCCTCCAACCACCCTCTAGCTCCCCATCTGGGCCCTGGACCTCCAGAGGAAACGGCCCTAAGTTAAATGCAAAGTAATTTTGTTGTTCACATTCCCAAAGCCAAGAGCTTGCCATGGGGTATAGGTTTATGGCTCCCTTGCTTGGCTCCCAACTAGATTGGAAGAAATGCTAAAATATTTTTTATAATAATTATTAATTATTTATAACTCCTAAAATAATTATGGTGAGTGTTGATTACGATTAGTTTTTGGAAACATGTTGAGTTGAGGACAATTATTTTCATTTCACAAAATTATAAATTTGTTAGTCTACTTCATAATTTGCAGTACTTATATTAATATTGAAATACTTATTAAAATTAATTAAAATTATTAAATATGAAATAATAATATTATTCTAGAATTAATAATATTTTTATTAATTCTAGAATAATTATAAATATTAATTAAAAATCTAAAGTATGTAAATGAATGCTAAAATATACTTTTTGTAAATAATATAATATATATGATTTTTAATCAATAATGGTTTTGATAAATGGTTTTTTAATCAATACTATTTTTGTTTACTATAAAGGATTAAAGAAATTTTTTATTGGATTTGTAATCAATAATATTTTTGTTAATGTTGAAATAATTAATTATTTCAATTAATATTCAAAAATATTTTCATTTGCCATTAAATAATCAAGTACATTGATTAATTATGAATAATATTTTCATTTATAGTGAAATAATTAATAATTCTTCTGTTCTTCATGCACAAAATAATTTGCAAATTTTCAATTCATATTATGGGTTCAAATGAAAATAAAATTTTGTATAAAATATATACATTTATTGTACTTACTCTAATAAAAAAAAGTACATTTTTATAAAAAAATAAGGTCCAAATAATTAACATAATAAATTAATAATAGTAATTAATAATAATACTTAATAAAAATAATTAATATAATCAATTAATAAAAATAATTAATAATAATACTTAATAACAATAATTAATATAATCAATTAATAATAGTAATTAATATAATCAATTAATAACGATAAGTAATATAAGTAATTAATAAAAATAATTAACATAATTAATTAATATAATAGATTAATAAAAATAATTAATAAAATTGATTAATAACAATAATTAGTAAAATTGATATGAGTTCAGTTTAGTTCAGTAAATACCTTTTCAATTACTCTAGAGTAGTAAACAACCGTTTTCCAATGGAAAGCGCTAGGGCTCCTCCAGGTCCGGCTTCCAATGGAAAGTTGAACCTCCCTTCTAGCCGTCCGGCTCTCGTCCAGTCTGCCCTCCAAGAGTTGAATGTCCAAGTGTCCAACTCCTAGAGGGGGGGCTGGACGAGAGCCGAACAACTAGAAGGGAGGTCCAACTTTCCATTGGAAGCCGGACTTAGAGGAGCCATAGCGCTTTCCATTGGCTACGTCATGTTGTTTCCTATTCCAGGGGGTACAATAGGGGATCCAGGCCCTCCAGGTCTATATTTCAGCCAAATGCAACCTGAAGGCCGAAGGGGGACCTAGATGTTTGACTAGAGGTCCAGCTCCCCCTTCCTCCCAACGGAAACCGCCTGGACCTCCCGGACCTGGAGGTCCAGGTAGTCGATGGAAATGCACTCTAAAATAACTCCATCTATTATAGACACATCTAACGGAGCTTACTTACTATTATAAAACATAAATTATTTTAATTTTTATTGCATCTTGATGACCCGTGAAAAAGGTTTCTAACAAATGTTAAAATGCACTATTTGTACACACTATGAATGAGATATCAAATTTCAATGTATTGTTTCGAAGTGTACCCACAATTGACATGAGGAACATTGCATTTAGTCTTACTACCATGCCTTAGCAATGCCACCCTAGGCTTTCTAGCTTGCGTACTAGACAAAAATGACTTTGCGCTAGCTCTACGGCATGTTAAAAGTTATGCCATTCTTCTTCTTGTCACATTTGCTTGGCCCAACCAATAGCCTTTGTAGCGAGCAATTTTATACAAGTGCCAACTTGATATAATTAAACTTTGACTATGGCTTCAATGGAAGACATGGAGGCTAGTGACAGTAGTGAGAGGTGTGAAAAGAAAGCAGAATTCAAAACTTTAGTGAGGACTTTAAGCCTTAAAGGATAGACCTATAACCACTAATTTCAAGCCTCATTGCTCAATACTTAGTTTGTTGCCGTTTCAAAAATAGATATGTATGAAAAAAAATTATTTTTATTTTTAAAAGATGGAATTAAGTGCCTTCTCATCTTCACAAAAAATTTAGATTTTTTGAGGAAAATTGATTTTATGAGAATTTTTGAAGAAAAAGTGAAGAAAAAATCATATCGTGTAGGAAATTATCTCAAAAAATCTGAAAATTTCACCATATGTGTACATTATAATGATAAACATCATAGTGCAAATTCAATTTTCATATCATTCTGTAATTAGAATGCAATGGACATTGAAAATACATCCAAAGTTCAAACGACAATAAAATATCCAATATTACAAATTTTTCAAAATTTTAATTGGTGTAGAAACAAAAATATAGGACCTTCATTTCAAAAGTTGGGCTCAAATTCTAAGAATATCATTTTTTGGAATTTTTTGGAATTTATACATTTTTTAAAAATACACTAAGATGGCATATTTTGCCATCATTTTTATTTATTTATTTCTCAATTACATAAGTTAGACTAAAAACTCAATTAGATACTCTTTGTAACTCAATATGAAAGATCATAAATTTTTTTAAAAAGGGATGAAAAAAACTACCTATAATTTCTTCTTATGGCCTTAGAGTATCATCCAAACACCACATAATGGCAATGGCAGTAGTCTAGGGTTAAAATAACCTTGTTGGTATAGAACATCAAGTCTCGAGTGCACTATGACATCTCATATAATAGTAAGTGCTTTGCCACTTCATACCATACTAACCATAGTTCAATTTTGACAAACTAGTGACAATGCTCTAAGGTATTCTAGACTCTCTTGTTTTGATTGTATCATGGATTATACACATCTTGTGTCATTTATGTGTAAGTTTTTGGGTTGTTGTTTAGTTCAAAGGTGGGTGTTGCATTTTGGAACTAATAATAAAAATAGATGCACATATTGTAGAGAGAAATGGCCAACTACCTCATATATCTAATTGAGTGTGGCCAACATGATTGGTTACAAGGCTTTCACATGTCTCTATTGCCTTCTTTATTTGACATGGGTGATTGCAAGAAACACTTGTCCTATTTTGTGTCACACCTTGTTTGTTGATTTTTTTTCCGCCATAACTTCTATATGTTGGCTGCAAATGATTCAAGATTTATAGGGAAGGTACTCATGACTATCATATCCTTTCCTAATTTTTTTGTAATTTTCAAAACTAGTTTATTATCCCAAAATAGACCCCAATTCAATGTCACATTTGCCAGTTTGGAGGTTTTTAGTACTATTTAATTCCCAAAGAAATGAATTTTGAGCTAAAATTTGGATGAAATGATCTTCTAGTAGGCTTGTATATCTCCGAAGAAGGAATTTAAAAAAAATTATTTTTATATTGTGTGGAAGTATATAAAGTGAGCTTCTTTCTACTTGCATTTTGAAACATATAAAGTATTATTTTAATACTTTTTTTGATGAATGACCATCTCTATAAAGTTGTTACAAATATACACTTTTGATTTTGTGAATTTACTTAATTTTTCTATATTTTACCTAATTAAAACATCAAAATATGTATTTTCTTTAGACTTGCTTCTTTTCTAGTTCTCCTACCTAGAAAATTTTTCTATTCATTAGATGAAATCTGAGGGCATTAGGAGACCGTTTCGGGTCTGTTCCCGAAACGGCTCCCAATGCTGCAGATCCTCGTCAGGCCGACTTTTAAGGGAAAAAAAAAAAAAAAAAATTTTTTTTTTTTGGGTCCTGAAATATGAAAATAAGTCCAAAAAAAAAAATTTTAAAATAAAAATAAAAATAACGTAGCAGTGTCCCGACCACGTAGGATTCGGGTTCACAGGGCAGAAATTGCGTTCCCGCAGTCCGGGAACCCGCAGTCTCCTAGTGCCCTCAAATTTCTTCTAATGAGAGAAATTTTGAACTTTCCAAAGGGCCTCTAGAATGGCCTCAATTGGGGTCCTCAATTGGATTTAAATGCGTACTTGTCAAATAAAGGACAAATTTTTTCCCCTATTTCCACCCATTTTGACATCATGATGTTTATAAAGGTACATGTTTTTTTATTGGATAATGGGACATTAGGTACTTCTTGTCATTCAAATTTTAAATACATTGAGGGATTATTTTATTTGGAGAAGGAAAAATTTGGTGCAATTAAGTACTAATGGCTCATGTGTTTTTAGTACAATGAGTGAGACTTTTTTTTAAATAAGATCATTGGTACTTCATGCTCATGATGTTTGCACCATGAAATACCTCTTATTGGACAATGGAACAATAGGTACTTTTTGTCATTCAAGTCCTTGGTACAATAAGTGAATTCTTTATTTAACAAATTCATAAGTACTTGATGAATATTCACACAAGGTAGCGACACATATTGTGTACTAAGGCTATCATCTTTAGCCTTCAATAAATAGCTTTGCATGTCAATTCCTAACGGCCCTCTAGAGAGCTCAAAATTTCTCTAATGCTATGGAATTCCTTTCCTAGGAACCTTCATCTTAAAGGTGTATACATTAATCATATTTTTATAAAAAATTTGAAAATTAGTTTTTTAATTTTAAAGTAGTGCCAAAAAAATCATGAAAACGCAACCAAATTGACAAGTGTTTCTTGCACTCACCCATATGGGCTTCTGCCTTAGATATAGTATGCTCTCTAAGGTTTTGATACCCTTGCATTAGCTATACTAAATAGCAAAATTAGATTGCCTTTGTTAATTTCTTGACATTACACAATGTACACTATATAAATATTTATTGTTATTGTACAAGAAAACACTACTTTTGAATTAGTTATTGGTGTAGTTGAAAATCATGAACCTTCACATGTTTGAATGAAAGTATTTGAAATGTTTTAGCGTAAGGCAACCTAATTGTAAAGGCAACCTAATTTCCCTATTTAGTGTACAACCGACATCATGAGGACGCCTTAATTATACTCCAAACCTGCCCCTCACATTTTCTACACCATGGAACTGCGGCAGTTTGTCTCCCAACTAGATCAACGAAGAGCATATCCCTCCACTCACGTACTGTCACACATGGAACCAGTGGTAGTAAAATTTTGAGAATCAGAAGCTGTGAATGTTACTCACATACTCGACTAAGGAAGAAATTGAGCACATGTGACAACGGCAACAACACATATTCTTGGCAGTAGGCGTTTATAAGAAAGAATTCAATAGCCTATATTCCGCATGTGTTGTAAGAGAATCCATCAGCCTCCTCGTAATTCAGGAATTAAGCACATGGCACTTGACCGCAAAAGAATCCGATGAGGTCGAAATTATGTCCATTTCTTTCATTTTCGTCAAAGCAGATGAAGCGGGATCTATTACTAGAAATCTCTAGCTTATGTGGAAGTTAGATGAAGGGTGTCCAACTGCCTGTGAATTGACCATAATACATGTCACCCTAAAGAGAGGGATCCCAATTCACATCCCCAGCTGGAAGTAGAAGTCATTGAACTCGTGCTTCATCTTGATTGTACTTGAAGATCGATGGCACAAGGCGAGTGGCCGCCGTGAATTCTAGCTTCGTGAAGCTCAGGACATATCCATCACTTGGATCGATCTGAGCCAGGCAAACATGGGCTTCTTTAATTGCCCAACGAAGGGTAGCATCCACGTACTACCATGGCAGGACACTTCATCGTCAGATAGATCGCACGTCTGTCGGATATCGATTCGATGGGTGTTGGTCTTGTCCGAGACGTACTCCGATTGCGGCGTTCCGCTCCATTTTCTCCCCAGTGAATTGAAGCAAGTGCATTGCTTGAATGTCTGCAATGCAAAGCAAGTACCCAATTTCCAAGAACTTGTCTGTCGATCTAGTGACAGGACCATTGCCTGGTGGCAACGGCAAGGCATTGAGAAGAGTTCCTCCTTGTGAAGCATGCAACCCCAACAGGATCGATCGAAAGCCATGCCACCCGTGCCTAACGAATGTTTTGCCTGCCTCCCAGACTCCATTTGAATCGCCCTTAATTTCTTTCCGCAGCTGTAATGAAACGAAACTCACTCCCATCATCGATGTATCCAATGGCGAAAGGGATGCACGCTCGCGGTCTTGCAGTCGACGATCGAGCAGGTTTGCTTTCGCCGAGCAAGAATTCTTATCCATGGTATTGATGTTGCCTTAGCCTACTTATCCATGGTATTGGCTTGGCCGTACTTATCAAAACACTTGTTATTTGGATCCCCATTGCTTGAGGAGTCCCTAATTGCGGCTTAACCCTTAACCCCTAATTGCAATGCCCAAGGGGCCCAAAAGGGGTTGCACATAGTCTAGAGGTCCAATTCAAAGTGTTGTAATTTTTGCATCCAATGTCTGAATCCAATAAAACTTGTTGGGAAGTTGCACATCCTAGTCTTATTTGTGTGGTAAAATTTTCAGATCAATCCAAGATGCCCAATTTTTTGGCAATCAAAATTCACAAGTTTAATTTGAATTCACCAAACTATAGTTGATGGCTACAACTTCAGAGGCTTACATCTCCTTCATCCAATGTTTGTTTTCAATAAAAATTTGTTGGGTTATGTTCCTCTAAAAGTCTAGTTATTGTGGTCAAATCTTCAAAGTAATCTAAGTTGTTTTGAATGTTTGGGAATAATTCAAAGTTCAAAAACCACACATTTTTGGAAAATAGTGAACTTCAGTAGCTTGTTTTTTCAACCATAACAAGTTAGTGGCCGCGGAAATCATAAATTTTGATTTTGTAGAAATCATTGGTTCAAAAAAAATTCAAGAGCACTCGTTGGAAGTCAAAGTCCAATAGAAGATCTTCCCTTTCTACCCCTAATTTTGTCCTACACACAAAGATTCTTTCTCATTCATTGACCAAAAAATAGCCTCTATATTGTTATGGATTAATCTGTTCAATTGAGGTTAGTCACCATGTCGAATATATATCAAATGGTCAAAATTAGAAAACTAGAAAAGTTTTAGTGGCAAATAAACTGTAACTGATTGAGAGTTTTTTAGTAGAATAAAAAAAGTAGTAATGTAAAATAGCTTTCTATGATCGTCATTATATAAATAGAAAAGTAGACTATGATTTTGAGACCAAAGTCCTTGCAATAAAATATATATTCTTAGTTATTCTTTTTAGTTATTCTTTTTTCTTTGAAGTGTACACAAATAGTCAAATACATAATGGCTATTGTATGATTGTGCAATTTTCATAAAAAGTGAATGTATTTTCCAAATTTTTCATGAATTGAAGTCATCTTTTGAAGAATTCATCCACACTAGGAATGATCCATTGATTCATAAATTATTTGGACAAAACATTCATCTCTAGGCATTCTCTTCACAATGCAAAAATATGAATGTCACTAATACCTTTACAATTTATCAGTAGCCTTGTAATCCATGGATTGGAATTAGAAATGAATTAAAATAAAATAAATGCAATTAAATTAGTTCAACTCACATTGTTAATTTTTTTAGATATAAATAAAATTAAAATAATAATGTTAATAAATTTGTATTTTTTTTAAAGAATTTTAGAGGCAATGTGTATAAACCTCAATGTTTAAAGGCAAATGAGTATATAATATTCCACAATACAGATTATAATCAAAGGAGCACTGTAAGAAAACTGCATTAATTTTAACATATGAAAAAACATGTATTAGTGTTTTGTTTGACAATAAATCAACATTGATGTGACTTTAAAATTACTGTAACTAGCATAAAAAAGATCCTAAAATTTTTAAGAACAACTTGTTTTCTTAAAATGTGTAATGCGGAAACAAAACCTTGCAACCTCTACAAAATGCAACACATACAAGGGTGATGAGTTTTACCTAAGTTTTTGTACAAGCAATGCTACATGTGACATTTTTCCTTCCAAACCCTTCATCCTTCCTTCATGCTTGGGACCGTAATGTGAATCCTTTTAATTTATGACATAGAAATTAAATTATGTTGATGAGGCATACGTTATTAACACTTTTTTTGTATCATTTGGAAATTGTGATGCTACTTTTTTGAAATGTCAAATTAGACATTTTTTGAAACATCAATTAGTGCATTCTCTGTTTATACGGCAAAATCAACAAAACATAAATAGTTAAAATAATTAAAGTAAATTAATCAAATAGGCAAAATTGTTGAATTCAACAAGAATTGAAGAAAACTTATCATTTACCATTAAAAAAAATTTGGATGGCAAAATAAAGAAATTATTTCATTGAAAGCTAGTAAAAACAAAGGATAAAGAGTTCATATTTATATCCATTCTCTATCCATGATGAAACAAAAGAAATGAGATAACTTGAATATGACAACTTAACCATTGTATATATCAACATTGTTTCAAATGTCTAGATTTTGTTTCAAACATCTCAATGTTGTTTTAGACAAATAAATCATGTTGTTTTAGACATGTTATATTGAACATAATTCTTACTTTATATATCCTATATAGATTGTTTCTCTTTCTACCACCCCACTTGTTTAAAAACCATTTCTTTTCATCTATATTGCACATCCATCTATTTCCCTCTTTTTGCAAAGCATGTTATATAGCTTTCATTTCCCTAAATTTTTCACATATGGTCAAGATTTTATCATAGATCGTAGTAATTTTCACTTACTTGTAGTCAAAATGGGTCTATTTGCTAATGTAGTAGTGTATGTTTTTTTGGAACTCATCACGAAAAACATGAACTTGTTTTTTGGAACATCGTTAAGAACATGTTCATCTACAATGGCATTTGCCTATTCTTCAACTTAGCCACTTACATTTCTACAACATCACATTGAAGTCACATTTTAACTCATCACATCTAGAAAACATGATACAATTTTTGGAAATAACACTAAAAACATAAGTTTTTTCTTAAATCCAGTTCATAGAATTAATATAATAGTCCTATTACATATCTATAGTGTCACATGTTCAAGACTACACTATGCTCATTTTCTTCCATTTTTCAAATGAAAGAACAATAACTCCCACAAATATAAGGAACAAAATTTTATTTGCCAAAGTAAATAAGCTATAGCCTTAAAAGATCTTCTTTAAATGTTTTGATCAATTTATAGAGCAATCAATATTTTGAAAATGAGTATGGGACTAGAATTAAAAAATTGTTCTTAAATTATAGTTAAACCAAGTGTTTGTCATTAAGTATTTTTTATTAATACATTAAATTTTATGTTTTTTTATAAAACTTATGTTTTTTCGAGTATTTTTACTTAATTGACATTGACTAAACCAACTTGCACGAAAAATCTTGTAATTTGAAATAGAAGTTATAAAATCTACATTCATTTGTAGAAATGCATGGATATATACAATGACACCTCAAATGACATTCATTTATTTATATACAATTGAACTCAAAGATTTTATATACTCAAGGAATACTTCTTTGGCCTATCTAGCTTAGATATGCTGAATGCAATTTGGAAAACCTTAAAATTGTTGTGAAGACCGTAGTAGCTATTAGCCGAGTGTAAAAATGTTGTATTCAAAAAAACTCTTGTAACAACCACATTTTAGTATCTTTGTCCTTATACAATCAACTCTAATTCTTCAAGATGTCTTTATGTTCATGCAAAGTCTATTGGTAACATTCAAACATTTGTGGAGCAAAAAAATGACTCATAATTAGACAAAAAGAGAATGTGCTTTTTCAAAATGAATGATCTTTATACAATTGTTTTTGAAGAGTTCTTTAAGTGTGGATGCAATCTATGAACTCAAAAAAAGCGCCCCTTTCCCTCAAACTACAAAATATTTCACAAAAAAAGATGTTAAATCCACAAATTGAAGAGATACCTTCATGCTTATTTAGCTTTTGATATGAATTTAAGTCATTAAAACTATCTCTTTTGAATGTGAGTTTAATTGTTAAAACTAAGATTATTAAGTCTAATTTCTACTACAATTTGGAAAGATATCAAATTTAACTCCTAAAGGACCAAGGCCTTTTTTCTACAAAAAAAACATTCCAAATTGTCATTTCTATAGCAAAGAGTAAAAAAAATTAATTAATTTAATTTTTCTAACATTTAACTCTAGGATGTACACCTAAATAGTATGAAAATAGGTGGAAAAAATTTCTGAAATTTTGACCATAAAGATTACAAATTTACAAGAGATCTGTATTTTTAAAATGAAAAAAACAAATTTTTTAGCACATTGCAAGACTAGATTGTTTGACTTTGAACCTTCTTAACTTTAATTTTCTATACTATAGAGTTTTGAGTTTTGAATATTTATAGTGGAAATTTAGTTGAGAGAGAGTAAAAAACAAAAATAAATTTAAATAAACTTAATTTTCATTCTTAACACCTAAACGACAAGTGAGTGGCTGTGGAAATTATGAATTTTGATACCATGAGAATCATTGGGTTCCAAAAAATTCAAAAGCTCTTGTTAGAAGTGAAAGTACTGTAGAAAATCTTCCCTTTCCATTCCTAATATCAATGATGAATAATTGTACTTCTGTTCAATACAGAAAGATTCTTTCTTCTTCATCAACCAAAATATGGCATGTGCATCATTTAGGGGTTAAAAAAATTGTCAAGTAGAAGTAAATATGAGATAAAAGGAAAATCTAAATTATTAATACCTCTAAGATGGAATTAAAATGCACTAATCCTATTGGTGAGATTTTCTTAGAAAGAAAACTTAACCATGTAAAGTTAGTTTTTTTTAATTGTGAAAATTGATTAAAAAAATGAATCCTACAAAAAAAAAAATTTAAGATACTTAGATTGCCTAAAAAACAAGATTGTCCGTAACTTTCACACAACTTATTCAAATGAAATGAATTAAATCTTTCCTTTATGACAAAAATATAATCTACAAAAAAAAACATTTTAAAAAAACTTAAAATTTCAAAATTTTCTTTTGTTGCCTAATCTTCCCTATTTTGAACTTATTTGGGCATAACTTTTCTTTTTGACTTCCTGGACACCAATTAGAAAAAATTAAATTTTCATGAAGCTATTCAACTACTAATCTTTTTTAAAAATTCAAAAAATCATGACATAAATTTAGACTGTAGGTACTTGCCCAAAATCCCAATTGTTTGCCAAATGGACAATGGTCCTTTAGAGGTTAACCCCTCAACGCCCAAGGGGCGCAAATTGTGCCCCTCAAAGTTAAAAAAAAATCTATAGTAATTTAAATTCTTAATAATTTAAATTTGTCACAATAAAGACTAAAGATTTAAATTTATCTCAATTTCAAAAATCTATAATAATTTAAATTTGTCTCAATAAAAAATCGTTCAAATTTGTTGCAAATGGATCATTTGAAGATTGATTATATGTTCATAGATTTTATATTTTAAAGGTCCAACAACTAATTGTACTTGCCAAATTTGGATCAAATTACACTTATAGGGACCATTGGGATTACTTTTGTAGGACATGATTTGAGTCCTTTTCTAAACTTTTGAAGCTCTTAAAAACTTTTAAATTTCCATTTTTTTCATAAGTTCATAGATAAATAGTATTGCAATGCATTCCTTTAATTAGTTGGAGAAAAAAAATTTAGAAAAAATTATCACATGAATATAAATTATGAATTACAAGGCTAAATTTAGTAGCTATAGTACAAGATAGTACTTTAATAGAATATTTTTATCAAAAAAATTTATGCAAGTTGTATGTACAAGTATTAAGAAGAATTTTTAGTGATTAAATTTTGAACTAAAAATAGTGTAATTTTTTAATTAATTGATTGAATTTTGATGAATTCCTCAATTAATTTTTTTAAATAATAAAATAATAAAAATTCAAAAATAGATTACATAAGGACCTTGATGTGAATAATATGTAAATTATTTGTTCAAGAATAATCATCATTTGGATTATTTTTTATATTGAAAAGGACGTTTTTATATTTTTACTTCTGAATATTATAGAAAATAAAAAAGTATTCAAATTGTTGTTAAAAAGTCCTTTTCTACATTATTATATGATTTTATAAATCCATAATTTTTTTGGATTCAATCACTGAGTTATTCATAAGAAATTAGACCCCTTTTCTAACATAAAAAAACTTAATACACTAATATCTAAACTTCAATTGGAACTTTAATAAAGAATATTTGATTTCTTAATAAATAAAAAAATATTAGGCTTAAAATTACTTAAATTATGAGTAAAAAAGAACTAAATTATTTATAATTAATAGATAAGATTTTTAAAAATAGCTATAAAGAAATTATATTGGAGATTTTGTTGTGTTTGACCCCTTTTGTAGTCCTTTTAGTATGATTTGACCTATTTGGCAAATTCTAAACAATCAATAGGTAACAAAAATTTGGACCTAAAATATAGGATTTGATGTCAACTTCTAGGACAATGGATACTACCAAAGATATTTACAAATAATAAAATGCTACATTTAACTAATTCTAGACTTTTTAAATTTTATAATTATTAATAGTCAACCAAAGAAGAAAAATTGATTTTTAATAGATAATGTAAAACATCAATACATAAATACAAAACATTGAGAGATCTATACAAACATTTGGAGATCTTCTTATGTTATTATTTGGAAATCTTTTAATGTTTTGTCTAAAATTCATTGAATCCTCCAAAAGTAGTTAAATATTGCAACAAGCATATTACAATATTAATTTTTTTTTGTATGACTTACCCAAAAATATAAAGAAATTAGCCTTTAAAGTTTTTTCCATGTTTAGAGACCCAAAATTGCTTCAAAATACTAGTCTCCAAAACAAAGCTAGAATCTTCATCTATATGAATTTCTTAGCAAATCCAACCTGACGGTCCTTTATTTAACTTGTCAGTATACGCCCTTCTAAAATTTCAAAATAAGAAACCTTACCAATTGCAAGATCATGATGCTTTGATTTCAAAATGAAGTATTTCCAATTCTACTCAAATAGTCATAGATTTCATCTTTCAAATATTATATACAAAAAGATGTAGATCCTAAAACCTAAAACTTTCCATAATATATTGAAGAAATAATTTGGTAATACATACAAAAAATATTTCATATTCATGCTTGAAAAAAATAGTAAACTGTAGAAAGAAGTAGAATATCATTTAAAATATTAAGTTGTTAAGAATTTTGTTTAAAAATTAAAAAATCTAATCTTATTGGTGGTGGTATCATAATAAAAAATCTACATCTAATGGCTTCATTTTTTTCAAAAATTATTGAAAATTTAGTTAAATAAAGAACTGCAAAGTTCATTTTAAAATAGAGATTCCATAATTGCTTACAAACAAAAAGAACTTATAAATTTCATCTCATTCATTAAAATGGAATGATTCAAAGCTTCATATGTATATATAAATTGAAAAAAATCAATTAAACTTTTTTTTCTTAAAAAGTGATTTTTTTAGATGCCTAGACTATGCAAGTTGAGAAAAAAACTATATATCATACAATTGCATTTTAACCATACTGTCAAAAATTTATAAAAATTGGTGTGCCTTATAGCTATTCTTAGACCACATGTTGTGTGAAAACTTTAAAGAAAAAAAATGAAAATTCCATCCCTAGTAAACTCTCCAAAATTTTCATATTGCCAAAAAACATTGTTTGATTCTTTCAAGGTTACTTAATGTTATTGAGAGGTTATTAATTGACTAGAAACCTATTTAAGTCGACAACAATATTTTTTTATTTTTTTAATTAATTTTAAATTTTCTATAAATATAAATATCAAAAAAATAATTTTCTATAATTTTCATTCTTAATTTTTGTGCATAACTTCTGGAGAACTTTTTTCAACTTGAATACATTATTTATAGTAGTTTATAAATTTAATAATTTTACTAATTTAGAATATCATTATATTAGTTTTCCAAAAATTTCAATAGTGTATATAACACAAATTGTAGTATACATATGAATCCCTCAATTTTCTTCTTGGATAATTACTAGGAGGTTCAAACAAATCCCTTATATTTCACTCTTTTCATCTTACTTATTTGAATAGATAGAATTTCTCTTCAAAGGTCAAAAGAGAGGGATTTAGTTTTGTACATGGGAAAGTAAAAATATCCTTGGTATGAACATTGGTATAAACCTAGGTTTGAAACATTAGCCAAACAGACTAGAAAAAAACTCCATGAATAAGAATATATTAGTCACCAAAATATAATGTTTGTAGAAAAAATTTGAAAATTTTATTTTGATTTTTTGTGATTTTTTGTACTCTCCACCACCCCATTTTTGGCTTAGGATGGCATTACACTTGCTTTTGGCACCAACCTACTACAAAGTTTATAAATTTTCCTATTTTAAAAATAAATTTCAAGAAATCACAATGAAATTTGAAAGTGTAGGAGCCTATCCAAAATTCATAATATTCTCCAAGAAAACATAATGACTTTAGGAGTTAAGATTGGATGTGCAAAAGAATGTGCAACACAATATTTTGGTGCAAAAAGTGGCAAATGAAGACTAATTTAAGCCAGTAGACAAGCCTACTACTACCCTAATTTGCAACTTGAATATCTTGGGGATAATCTCAAGGACATATATTTGTTTATAGGTTAATGTTTGTAGTTCAAATCTAACTAGAGTATAATTATAATTTTCCAATTAAAATTGAAAATTTCTAATGATTTTCTAATGTAATCTGCCCTAAAATTACAAAATTGCTTATTAAGTGATGTGATAAATTAAACATCCCATAAACAAACCATAATTGCCTTTCTATATAACTAATGGCACTTGGGTATTCACCAATAAAGGATTGACAAGTTACTTCTTGTTGGCATTAATGCACTACTTTTGTTAAAAGAATGAATGGATTTGGATGGATTTTGTAGGAAAATTGGGGCCAAAAGTACCATGACTAGAATAGGTAGCTGGCAAAAATGGGTTGGTCTACCTTAGGCAAATAATTTGAAATTCAAAAGGGGATATATTTGTTAATATATTTTGCAACCCTTTTCAATTGACATTGATTACTTTTGATTAGTATTCACCATTCTCATTACTCACATGCCTTTATAGCTACAAATGGAATGTGAAATATTCTACATCATGAAAAGGCATGAGAATTACAAATTACTAAATGTTATAGAGTATAATAGAGCTTGTTTGTTTTTCCACAAAAGTTTGAGATGACTTACACATAAGATGCTATGGTAGTCTATTCTAAATGTGTTATGTTCAAAAAAACAATTAAGATATAGGGGAACATTTTGATATCTTTCATATACTACAAGTGTTCAATTTTGGGGATGGTTGATGTAGTGACCATTGCTTTTCAACTTCAAAAATTTGTAACTAATTCTTCAAAGGTTTTAGGGTATGAAATGACTTGTGTTAGATGCTAATTCTATATTCTTTTTTACGAAAATTTATTGAAAATTGTTTCAAGGAGTTTAACTTTTATAGAAGGTAATAGGTTCTTAACTCTTAAAGGTCCATATATCAAAAAAGTGAATACACTTTGTTCAACCTTATATTGTACCTTTCAATATAATCATTTTTGGTGTTTGATTCAAACTAAGAAAATAAAGCTTGACAGATTTTCTTTTTACTTCATCTTAAAATATCAAAAAAATTCTAAAACTAAAAGCATTACCACAATTGCAAGCCCAAAGTGTTAAATTCCAAATAACATAGCATGTTTTTTGTTTTTGTTTTTGTTTTTTTGTTTTTGTTTTTATAACAAATGAGCTGAAACTCACTAGATTGAAAAGAACCAAAACAAACAAGCTAGGCCAAACAGCCGGCCACCAAACCGACCACAAGAAAGCCGGAACCAAGAACCGCGCACAACTATCTACCTAAAATCAAAGCTCTTAGGACTTGTCCTTTGCCAATGAATAATGTCGTTAGATCTCTTTGCCAAGATTGGTGAACGCAACCACGTCTTATGTATATTGGTTGTGTGATTTTCTGAACCCATTTCTGAACCTTAGTCTAAATCCGGCCTGGACAAGTTGACATGGCGAGCCGGGAATCATATTTTGGATGAATGGTCTTCACTGGATGAACGATTTCGCCGATTGTCCATCGTCTTCGTAGAAACTTAGTCTCGAAGGAAAGTTTAGGGTTGGGTATGCACCCCTTCCGCTCGCCTGAAGAAGTTGGCGACCTTACCTCGCAGGTTTCCTCCTCTGTCTGTACAGACATCCCGCAATGCCTGCACGGGATCGTGGCCAGGCCGCCAGGGATGCGTTCCTGCGGAGGAAGTTCCAGAGAAAGAACTCATGGGCCTCGAGTGTTGCGGGCCACGCGTGTTGTTTACTTGCGGTGCCTCTCGTCGGCCGAGTTTCGCTGGATCTGATCGCAGTGCAGACGCGCTACTCCTCTCGTCGTGAGTTACCTGGAAGTATGTTGCAGCCGTGGTAGGCCCGTTTCTGCGCTTGAGCGTTGTTAGCAGGTGTCAGGACGGTAGGCCGCGGAATTGGTGCCACTGTGCAACGTGGATGAAGGAGAGAGGCGACGATAGAAGGGTCGAGATTCGGAGAAGGCGATAGCGTTCTTCTCTCAATTTGGAGTGCTACGCAAGCTTCATCAGGAGACTGAGACTGAGGTAATTGAGTTCCGCTAAAATTAGGGTTCTCGATTTAGGTTTGCCGGACAGAGGAAGTGAAACGCTTGTGCATTGTGTTTTTTCATCAAATCACTACAAGACTCAAATTATAATTTCAGTGCTTGCGCCAGAGAGCAGGATGTGTATCAGAGGGTAATTTCTAATTGGTAGGCGGATGCTTAAAAATTTCTCTGCGAACATTTTTCCATCTCAACTTTTTCCTCGCCGATCATGAACCTGGTAGTTGCACTGGCCTAAGAGCCATGGCCGAAGCCTCTTCGACAGATAGAATTTTTGATGTGGGTATGGCCGCACACAGCGATTCAAACTGGCATGCACACTCGAAGCTAGTTTCAGGGTTGGAAGTCTTTCAATAGCCTCTGAGTATCGGGAACTCTAAAACTGTACTCGAACAAATTGCCAATAGCAAATGTTCGATGGAAGTATTATACACAATATCAAGTCATGAAAGAATGACATTCATTTGTCTCACATTATTTCCATTTCTAGCAAAGTAGGCCATGGATTGAGTGCATGCTTTCAAATGCTTTCTTTCAAATGAATGCAACGGTGGCCGCTAGACCTACCTTGTGTTACAAGCCATGCAGCAGACGGACTAACTAGGAGACTTTACTCTTCTCAATCTGAAATAGCAATTCACTTTATTACTTGACAATGTCTTTACAACAGAGTAAATGATCAATCTATTCAAAATAAATGAATGTGACGCTCATTGCAGGGAGAGAGAGACCGGGTTGGCAACTGCTCCTTCATCGACTGTCAATTTCTTTGGTTGTCTGATTGTTGTCCCTTCCCTTCTCTCTCGATTTCACGATGCTCGGAAAGGTTGCTCTGCAGGTGCTCTTCTTGTCACGTCCGTCATCTTCGTCGTAGAAGAACCATGAATCGTGAGTAATCTCTAGTGCCCGTAGATCACAAGGTCACAAATTCCGTAACACAGTTGGCAGAATTCCAATCCTAGATGCACTTAGCATTAGCTTGACAAGCTCCAAAGAATGGAAAGTGCGTGCCGATCAAGCTCTTGGGATGTCGATGAGGATGCCGAAGGAAGAGCTTGTAAACCCATCGACATCCACTATGACTTCTCTCCTGGCATCACGCTTAGCCACCCGGAGCCACTAGCGACCGCTTGGTCTGGAATCCCATGTTGTGGCCGGCGGTGGCCGTGGCGGTGGTGGCGGGTTGTAAACGCTGACGGGAGTGGCATCTTCGGCAGCCATGTTGCTTGAGACTCTGCAAACTCCTAGAGCAGCAGAACAAGCGATAAAATCTTCTGATGTGCTTAATGAAAATATCCAAGCTTTGAAATCCTCAGACTTGATAGTACTCCCTCTACCAGGCCAACAAACCCTGCAACACAATTTCAAAAGGCAAGAGTGGAATTTCCACCAGAGCTCTTGAATGCTTGAACGAATTATCTCGGACCTAGCGCCACAAGATGTCAATGTGACTTGTTGGGTAACCTATGCGTCACTGGCATTATATAAGTTTTGGGAGAGGCTTTCACCAGCCACAATGCCACATGCATGATAGCCGCTCTCATCAGTTTCCGTGGTTTCCAAGCACCAGCTCGCCCTGCAGACAGGACCGCAGACACGGTAATTGTAATAAATTTGAAGGTTGAGCCACATTCAAAAAACAATTTGCCGTAGAGTCGTTGCGTTGTAACTGCGCATTTTCCCAAAATGCAAAATAAAACGTAGAAAACGGAAATGTCTGCGAGAATATACTACAACTGATGCTCATCCATACCTCAAGAGTCATTGCAAAGTAATGATCCCAATTGTGATTTCACAATTAGCTCAAGTTGCTAAAAACACTACTAAGTGCGTTAGAAATTCAAACTTAACACTATGTTATTATTGTTTTCTGTGGTAATTAAAAAAATAGAAAAAATTCGATGAAATTAAATCAGATTTGTGAATACTATTGCAGGCAAGCTTGGACTAAAATAATATTAGTATGATAATTAAGTCCTACTGCCTTGGTTCATAGAGAGCCTCTCAAAACTGCCATTTCAAGTGCTAAGCATACAATGTGTGGAAGATATTTCTTCCACACATTCTCATTGGACAACTGTAGATTGTTAACCTTGAAGTGCACCAATCTCCAATTTCTAGATGATGAACAAAGTGAAAATCTCTTTCCGTTGTCATTATTGCTTGGATGAAAGTCATCCTAATTTTTAGCAATACTTTATGAAGTTATTGTCCTATCTAAGGGTTGGATTTGAGGTTATTATAATACATATTTTTCTAAAATTACAAATATTGAAGTATGTCAAATGGTTGACCAAGCCAAAATTACATTGACCCTAGTTCAAACTAGATTTTCAAAAATGAGGTCATAGAATTATAGGACACAAAAATTTCAAAAAATCACCATATGAAGAAAAGCTCATTTAAAACCCATTTCATTCAAAAAATGACAATTTTTCTTGTAATTGAATTGAGAAGAACTTTTTCATGTTTCAATTCATAATTTATAGAAAAGTATTTGTGAAAGCATTGGTAAATCTAAATGTACAAATGGAACCTAAAATTCAAAGTCTACAACTTTGCTTTGTTAGTATCGCAATAATTTCAAAATTTTCTTCCAAATAGTACATTATTGTCATTTATCCAAAATTATCAATCCTCTAGATGAGTCTTGATGCTTAAGGATTAAATTGCAGAATTCTCATGCTAAACTATAGAATGTGTTGAAGAAATTTTAGAAACCTTAACAAGTTTGAGTACTTCAAATTAAAAAATTTGCATTTTTTATTTTAAAAAAAAATTATTTTACCATGAAAAAATTGAGTTGAGATTCTATGAATTTTGTTCAATTTATAAAATAGCTTGTTTTTCTTTCTTCAATAATTATTAACTAGAAGCAAGTGCAAGATAGAGGAAAAACTAAATCATTAATTTCTAAAAGATATTTCACATTTTCTTTTCAAAATAAATAAATTTTGTATACTAATCACACTTTTCAAAAATTTGATATTCTTATATTTGGTTATAATACCCTTCTTGCATTGCAAGATGATTTAGAGTAAGACTCTATATTTGCTCCTAAAATTTTTAATCTTGAGTGAACCTACATCATATATATATGAATTATTGAAATCATCATTTTTACATAGCAAAAGAAGGTTTACAATGAAAGGGGCCAAAGTCTACTCACCCTCTTTTGCAAGAATGGAAAAAAAACAATTCTCACTTCAAAACTTACAATCTTTCAATCCACATTGTGTGAAATGGTCTAAATTTTTTTCTACATATTGCCTTACATTCTTATCACACTTTTGTATGGTTGGAATTTTTTATAAAGTTTTGTTTTTTGATTATGGACAAAGCATTAAGAAGTGGCAATTTTGGAAGTGAAAAAAATTCCAAATCACCCTCCAATCTTTTCAGGTTGAGTTTAAATATAAAAGATTTTCATCATTTCTAAAATTGATTTGAACTCTATTTCGATTCTTATAGTCATTAATTATAATTTTTTTTCAACTATTTAAAAAAAAATTCAACGAACCTATTATATGGCAAGAAACTCAAGTAATTCTTTGAAGTTCTAAACTATGTCATTGAGTTTGAATTTAGGTCCTTTATTTTTGGTCCCCACCTTGTCATTGGAGGTGGTCTATTATATAAACCCACATTCTTACAGATTTCTTGTGTTTGATATGGATTTTCAAAATTCTTCTTGCCAAGTAGAATAAACTTGCCAAATATTGCATAGCCAAAATTCAAATCCTTCTCCTCATAAATATTCCTAGAGACTTGCATGATTTGAAATTTGGCATGATTATTAAATGTCATGTTAAGATTCACCTTCAAAAATTAAAATGCAAAAAGATTTCTTCCTACAAATTTTATTGTAATTTAAAGGCAATGAAGCTATAATCTAGTTAAAATTTCCTTGTGTCCTTTCACCACATAAAGTGTAGTCCTTGGTTGGTGATATAAAATTGAATTAGTGGTTGTACAGTTAGTCTCCAATCATTAAAAGGGTTTGTTGTTTGGTATTTGGATCTATGCACTAAATGGTCACTTTACTCTATTCTTTAGTTTACAAAACATCAATATATTTCATGTCAAATAATATCTTTGCTTTCAAAACAAACATAATGACTTGCACTCCATATCAACTTGCCTATGGAAAAATTTAATAGTGATCCTATTTTGGTAATTGTTAATTTTGTATATTTTGAATACTTCTAACTAATTCAAGAATCTATAATTTCATAATGAATTCAAATTTTCAAAAAAATTCTCGTCTAGTCTAAATATAGAGTTCATGTGCCTTCAATTGGGGTGAAAGAGGAGCAACGAAGGAGTCAATTTTTCTTAGGCTTCAAAAATTACTTTAAGTAAAGTTTTTTTTTTTGCAAGAAATGATCATCATTAAAATTTAACATTCTAAATTATAATTTAAAAAGCTTAGTAAAAATCTCTAATATTAATCAAAAATAAATTTTAATAATAAATCTTAATTTTTGATTCTAAGTTTCTAATAAATATAGGTTGGAACAATAGAAGGTTTAACTATAATATAAATGGATTTTATCTATAGCACTTTAAAAATCACCTTCAAATTTTTATAAATTGATTTATGAATCTTTGCATTTTGAAAACTTTGGGCTTTTGTATAAGTGCTTCCAAATATAACAATAGTATAGGTGAGCTACAAATACTATTCATGCAAAAAAAGACTAAGAAATGAAAAGATCATTGATATCCCTCCTTTATTTGACAACATGATTGCTTGTCATTGTTCTTCTTTCTCAACTCTATTCCAAGTCTCTTTTTTTAATCTCTAGATGAATACTAAGATGTGGCCAAGGAAATTACTCAAAAATGATCTAATTTTTGAGACCAATAGGTGCATTTTTCATCATTGTAGTAATCTAAAAAGTCATTCATCAACCACTTTTGTGCCTCAATGTTGTTTCAAGGTTACTTTCTTTTCTTAGATATGTCAACCTACATATGTCAATTTCTAATACAAATTCAACCTTTAATTTACATTTTGACTTATTGCAAATGACATAATTTTTTGCCATGAAGGAAATATTTAAGTCTTGTGAACAATGTTGGATTTGAAGGTTGCAATGTCTTTTAGAGTGAAAATTGTGAAGTTTGTATTTAGAGTGGATAGTGAGGAACCATGTCAAAAACAATTAAAACCATACATGATTTATAGAAAGGATACATGTGTCAATTTTCCATTGGTTGTAAAAATTTTATACATATTTTAAAAGGGATATAGTACCCATTTTTCTATTGAACGTAAAACTTTTACAATCAATCTAAAACCCTAATTTCTTCAACAACTTTGTCTTCAATCTCATGTCTCATTCTCCTTAGTTGTGCCTTCATGCTCCTATATTGTCTACAAATGACAAAGAAAGCATCATAAATACAAAAACAAGTGAATAAAAAAGCATTAACAACAAGAATAATAAAGACAATCAAATAATAATAATAATAATACAACTATCATAAAATGTCAACATTCAAAATTTCAAACATACTCTAATACTAAATTCCTTATTCAAAATTCACAAGCACTTCATTCTACCACAATTCAATTGAAAAGAATCAACATGCTTACAAATCGGGATAGATAAAAGTAATTTCTTTTGCCAAAAAAATTCTAATTTTCTTTAAAATATGGATGAAGTTGCCAAATTTGGATGAAAAAGTGTATGAATATGATGAAAAAGTGTTTTTAAGTCCAAAAGATAGATGAATGTAGAAATACAATGCTTTACCAAATTTGAAGTGTTTGCTATCTTCGCACTTTCTCAAATAGTAAAAAAAAAGGGCTGATTTTCACTATCCAGTTTAGTGCAAAAAAATTCAAATAGATGCCATTACCACATTGGTCTGCCAGTCAGATTTGGATTCAGTGAGGACTGAGGAGTCCCTTCTAGACAACAGTCAATGAAGGTCCCGCCATCAATTTCTTTAACAGAAAACGGCCTGCAGTTAACTTAGTAGTTAGTACTGTAGGAGTTTGACTACCGGCAGCGTCAGACGGAGGACTTTTCCCTGGAAGCTCCGCCACCAACTAACCAAGGCTAGCGTTGCGCTTGCGCGCGTCTCACGCTACCAACAAGTCTGCAGATCTGCACAAGATCGCCCGTTCTCGCTCCTGCGTCCATGTCGGCACTCGGAAGCAGCGAAGCAGCAGTTTCTCGAGCTCATCCCGCGCACCGGACTGCAGGGTACTCTCGGCGATTGAATTTCGTGGTTGCATAGTTGTTGAAGAGTGGGGGAGTTTAGTAGTAGCTGCGGGCGTTCGGGTGGCAGATCGATTAGGCTCTACGTCTGAATTTAGCGTTGTGGGTGTTGGCAAGAGCGCACCGCTGTTGCCAGGCTACGAGTACTCAATTTCCTCTGTTTTTCCAAATTAGGGTTTGTGCGCTAGTTAGGGAACCGCTCGTGCATTCAATCTTGTCCAGGAATGAAACTCTTGCATTGCAAGTCGCGGACAGCAGCGCAACTACGGCGAGTACGGTGACGAGAAGAGTGTATTGGATAATTGCAAGTTTGTGGTACCCGACTACGCTTAGTTAGCGATGACTTTGCGAACTGCGAGGGTAGTTCGATCGCAACTTGCTTGGGAGCCGTGGCCGAAATCTCTGAAATGGAGAGAACTGCGCGGGTGGCCATGCAGCTCACCGTACCCTCGGCTGGATCAAGTCCAGCGTTCTCCGATTAGCTTTTGAGATTGGCGGACACTAAGAGACTTGACTGGGAGGGTTTAGCGATCGCGAACGGTCGATGGAGGCTTTGAGCCCAATTTCAAGCAGTCAAACGTGTCCCTTATTCCTCTGCCAGTAGACCTAAAGAATCCAAAATCGATTGGCCGTGGATTGACAGCTTCATCTGTAGATTTCTTAGCTTTCTATCGTTTGCTACCCACTCTGCATCCAGATAAGCAACACACAAAGAGCTTGTGCTTTGTTCAATGCGATAACAAATTTTATTCCAAGAGTAGACAATTTCTGTACAACGCAATGACAGGTCTATGTATTCACAATAACGCGACAGTGATCGCCGTCCATGGCGGGTGTACGGAGCTCCATCTCTCCGAAAATAGATACAGCATATGAGATGGCGTCCTCCAGCACTAACATGGCTCAGTTGTTCTCAACCACTTAATCAGGATTCTGTACAAAACGGCAAATGTCACCACTTTGGCACAAATCAATCTAAATGTAACGATATTCCCCATCACCTCCGTTCCAGCATCTTGCGGGAAGAAGGCTATCGGGGATACTGACGCGGGATGTTTTCTTCATTTTTTTCTTCATTTTCCATTGTTTGTGTTGGCACAAATGAAAGTAAATGGAAGGGGAATCGGCAGCTCTCTCGGGGGCAATCCATATCTTGCAACGCATCTCTTCATTGACAGAGGACGAAACTCTCCAATACACACAATCACCAAACTCTCCAAGCGTGAACATCAACTGGAGACGAAAGCAGCAGCAGTTGAAGGAGCTCGGAAGAACGGTAATTGCGTGTTGATCAAGCTCTTGGCATGGGATGTCGACGACGATGCCAGAGTGTTCGCCGACATCCCACCCGCCTCATGCGTCCTTCTCAGCCGTACGGCGGCCTGGGCCACATGACGGGTGGCGGCCGAGGCCGAGGAGGACGGTACGTGTCGGACTTGGGATAATCTTCGGCATATGAATCCATGATTCAAAAGAGCTACTTCTCGTGCAATTAGCAGAAATTCAATGCCTTTTCGCTATGCCTAATATACTTTCTCCGGTTTGTGCACAATCGAAGAGAGGGTACACGCTAAACGTATTGACAGCTAGAGTCCTGATGTCAAATCACTTGTACTTTTTAGGATTGTAGACGCTTACAGAAGTAGAATCACCTTCGTAATTGGTCTCATAATCCATGTTCCCAGCTAAAAAAATGAAAATCAAGGGCCTCGAAAGCAGAAAACCAACCGTGTTCACGGAGTTGGTTTACTCAATAGCCTTGAGCACTACGGTATCCTCAGATCACAAGCACTCACGAAGAGAGAATGGCCCACAGAATCGAACTGCACTGCTGAAATTCTTGCTATCTACTCGATCCTTACAACAGAATTAATTCTCAAGAGCAACGTAAGCGAGGCAAAGCTTGAATGTTGGTAAGTATAATGAACTGGTGAGGAATGAGACCATGCCCAAGTCTTTATATAGCTACCTCGAGAGGCTCACATGCTAAATGTCTGAGCTCGCTAGCATTGGCAACTCAGACAGATGGCTTTACCTCATTTCCCGTCGCCAATGTGGCAGACAGATGACACAGACACGAAAATTATTTTTAAACAAAAAATGCTGGCAATTGCGGTGCAATTTTATATGTACAAAACATTTGTCTGCCACCCCTCCCGTGGCCGGTGCGCCAGATAAGCACAACTGAATTTGCGATGGAGTCGGTGAGTTGCCTCGAGGTTTCCACGAGGACCCTGATTGAGAGCTTGATTGAGAGCCCGATTGAGAGCCTGATTATGAGGCTAATTCTGAGCAATCCTGAGCTTCCTGCCATTTCCCGTAAGTTACGTGGTTTTCACAAGCAGCCTGATTGAGAGCCCAATTGAAAGCCTGATCAAGAGGCCACATCCTGAGCCGCCTGCCATTCCCGGAACAAGGAGTTCATTGACACGGACCCCAAAGCTAGCGGTGTTCCGGCGGAGCAGGCCAATTCGGGATGTCCATGTGGCACTTCGAAACGCGCGGAAATCTTCGTTTGGGTAACGACGAACGACGACGGAAAAGTGCACCTCGGGTCTTTTGGCGGAGCAGACATTACACGTGGCGATTGCATAGAGCTTGAAGGCGTGTGCCTTATCAACTCAGTGAATATCCATTTGCATTGATTTCTCTGGACTTTGCGGCTGAAAGAGCCAGTCTGCAGTTGTCTGCCCTCGACGAATCTCCGTCCCCCGTCCGTTGAAATTCGTTAGAATTATCGCATTCTTTTGTACACTTAAAAAAAGTTCTTAGCTAAATAGCTAATAGAAGAGTTAGAGATGTTCAACGAAATTTGAACTTGTGGTACTAATAAGAGGGTTGTCACCAGTGATCTCAGAACAGATTCAAGGTTTTTAGTCAAATGTTCATTTTTGGAAGATTTTTTAAAATTTATACAAGGGGCATGAAAAAATTACGTAGAAAATGAGCAAAATTTAGCCAGGTTCTTTGTATCATAAGTACCTTCAATGATTATAGAATATCTACTAGTGCGTATACTCAAGGGTCGCATATTTGCATTTTTACGATCACTAAGATGCTTATATAATAGCACTATTGGTATTAGTAAGTCAATTATATAAGATAAAGTTTAATATTTTTTTAATTATTAATAAATAAGAAATTTTATTATTTAAAAAACTTTGAATTCAATTTAAAAGTAATTATATACTTTTTAATTCAAAAAAAATTGTAGTAATAGTCTCACGAATATTATGGAAGAAAATATTACTAATTGAAATATGGCTTCAATAATTGTTTTTTAATAATTTATTCCAAAAATATCCAAAGGATTGTCAAAATTTTGAAAAATATAAAAATATTTATATTTTGTTTTTCATGATTATTTTTTAGATTTTTGGAGAACATTTATAAATGCCATAAATATTTGGAATTGTATTTTAGTCAATAGTATCTCAATCAACAAAATTTGAAATTTGTAAGGGTTATTCTACAATAGTTAGTAATTTGATTTTTCAAAAATTCAAAAATTCTTTTAAATATTTTGAAAATAAACTTATTTGAGGATGTTACTTTCTACCTCAACTTGTCAAAAAAGTACAAAGAAAAATTAATTTTCAAAGTCCCATGTCTTTCTTGGAACACTTAATAGTTCAAGTAGACTTTTGTGATTCCAATTTTTGGTTTGAGTTTTTGAAAATCCTTAAGAGATAACATTGACTTAGGCAACTTTTTGAAAATTCAATTAGAGACAAGGAGCACAGATTATGCCACTACGGGTGCCACTGTAAGTTAAAATAGCCAAGAAGGAGGAACCAAATTAAAATTTTAAAATAAATTTTATTTTTTAAATACAAAAATATTTAGTTTATTCCATTTGATAAGTGTTGAGAATTTTATAGAGCATCTTGTTTTGTGAGCAATTACAACTTCTTGAAAAAAATATATTGAGTTTGATTTCTAGCTCCGATTTTATATTTGATCCAAAAAAAGTTTTATAGGTTTAACTAGATTGTTGAATAATCTCACCATTTGAATTATTGTGTTTCAATTCTACATTAGTAGAACTGTTGAGGGTGAATGCAAGAAACACTTATACTATTTTCACTTACACATTTAGGATGATTAGTTTTTGACCATAACTCTTGTGTTTTAGCTCCAAATGACTCAAAATTTACAAGAAACATATTCATAACTATTATATAAATCTTCTCATTTTGGAGAATTTTTCAAAAATGATTCATATTTTTAAACAACCCCCAATGTTTTGTTACAAATTCCAACTTAGGATTTTTTAGTACTATTTAGAACCCCCCAAAAACAAATTTTAAGCTGAAATTTAAAGAAGACAGTCTCATAGTAGACTTGTAGCAAATGTTTAAAGTAATTTTAAAAATAATTAAATTTATGTGGTGTAGAAGTCCACAAAGAGAGCTTCATTCTACTTGCCTTTTGAAATGTATGAAGCATTATTTTATTTTATTTTTAGTTGAATCTCATCACCTAAAAGTCTTCTTGAATTAAAATTTTTTTTATTTATTATTATTTTTAAATCTTGTTTTTTATTAATTAAAACATTGAAGTATATGTTTTCTTCACCAAAATTCTATGTCCAAAATTGTGGTGAAAAAAATACAGCTTTGACATTTTAATTTGTAAAAAATAGGAAAGAGAAATTTAAGCAAATCTAAAAATTGTCCATTTGAGAAGACTTTTAGGTGATGAGATTCAACCAAAAAAACACCAAAATAATGTTTCCTATGTTTCAAAAAGAAAGCACATTGAAGCCCTCTTTGTGGACTTCTGCACCAAATAAAATTAACTATTTTTAAAATTCCTGTAAATAATAGCCATAAGTCTACTAGGAGACCATCTTCTCCAAATTTTAGCCTAAAATTTGTTTTTTTAAATTCTAAATAGTGCTAAGAAAAACCTAAATTAGAATTGTGACAAGTTAACAAAATTGATTTTTAAATATGAAATACTTTTTAAAATTTTTTGAAAAATGAGGATAACAATTGAAATCATGATATCTAGAAATTGTTTCTTTTGTTTTTGGCATTGAGTTTATTATTCAAAAGTTAGAGCCTTATTAAAGAGGTTAAAAAAACGTGAGAAATAGTACGAGTCTTTCTTGCATTTGTACTTGACCTGTTAAAGAGGCATTGTCTCATGGGTCAAACTTGAATTTCAAATACCTAATTTGTGATATTAAATGTCTTAGAGCTTGACTAAAACAATGTATCCATGAATGTATCATTAAGAATCTATTTTTTTTCCTATTATTTTTTTTCCAAAATTGTTGAAATTATAATTCCTATGAAACTTTGAAGGTGGCATATTAAAAGTTTAATATAAACCACTTTTAAACTATTGTAATTCTCTTGGTGTAAATTCAAGCAATTAACCAATGCTACTATGATGTTTATGACTATCATCACTAATTTTTCAGAATAAGAAAAAATTACTAAATAATTTTTTAAATTTTATTTAATAATGAAAAAACAAAGACAAAATTAAGATATATAATAAGTGAAAGGGCAATAGATTGTCTAGTCTAGTCATTTTTTGATGATTTCATTTGCAATGAAGAATTTTTTTTAATATAAAATGCAAATAACGAAAAGTTAGGGACAAATATTTGGAATATGTGGGAAGAATTTCAAGAATTTTAATTTCACATATTGCAAGATAATAGGACTTGAAGTAAGAAGTAATGTCTTTTTCTTGAAACTACTCCAATATAGCTAATAAAGTTTGATTCCTCTTAGAATACAATTTGAGGATTAAATTTTTTTTAAATAATTGTATTTTATTAGTTACATACAAGCCAAATTTCATAAGTTATTAACCATTTTTGCAAAAGATTCCCAAAGATTTGCAATTTGCTTATATTGCCAAAATAAGTTACAACAACATAACTTTTGATTTAGGCAACCAATTAGGAAAAAAAAAACTCTCACTGAGGCGTAAATGTTCACAATTTGTGTCAATATTTTGTGAACATCTAACCAAAATTGCCTTTAGAGGAACCTATTTAGATTTTCAGTTTTTTGTTCAATATACAATTGCTTTTTAGGGGTTAATCCTTAAGGTGTCAAGTTGCATTTTTTAGCAACATAGAAATTTTGGGCAATGGGAGTATGGCACGTGTGTCTAGAGATTTTGTTATTTTTTTTGAAATTTTTAGACAACAAGTGTATGATGGATATCTTTAAAGCCCAACAAACTTCATAACTTTTGACTACAAGTTAAAAAGTTAATACATGGTATGATGTTTTTTTTCACAACTCAGATAGTTTAGGGCTACTTTGGGCAGAGATGAGAAATCACTTTTTAAAAAATAAAAATTTGAAGTTGGTTTTTAAGATTTATACATGTGTAGAAAGTTTTATCATGCCATTTTGATATAAGAGATGGAAGCTATGAAGAGTTTAGTCTCCATGTAATCAAGGATTTTGTCTCCAAAATAAACTTGGAAGTCCTTTATATTACTCAATTTTCAATATTTTTGAAAAGTTGGGTGTAAAATTGTTTATCACAATACTATAACTATTGGGATTGAAATTTTTGATTTCATAATTAAATTCTTAACAATTTAGTATTTTGAATCATTCACTCCTTCTTTCTATTTACTATTTTTTTCCTATTTGTTACACAATTTCAAATTTTTTCAAATTTTTTCAACAAGTAGCAAACTTATCTTGAAGAATGAATCCAAAGATGCACAACCATTTTGAACTTTTTTTTCATACAAATTTGACCTTCATTGTAAAGTTAGGTGCCCATTTTTTTGGAGGGCAAAAAAAATAATATTTATAAATTCAAATGCTAGTATCTTCAAATCCACATGACAGAGATTTCTGAAATTTTTCTACATCTTTTTAAACCAATGTACTACAAAATCCTGTAGTTATATGTGTCCAAAAATATTTTTTTTTCCCCAAAATTTGGTACTTGTATTAGATATGGTAGTTTTTGGAGTGTTTTTAGTGAAAACATAGTCAAAGATCTTTAAGGATGAAATAATTGAATAAATTGACAACTAATTATAGCCCATGCAAGCATCATATGCAAATTTAAGTATATCTTTAATCTTACAAAACGGAGTCAAGCATCATCAAAATGTTTTGACAAAGTCTATTTTGACAATAATTGAGTTCACTGCAAGCACAAAATAATTAGTTCAGTACATTTTCCTAAACGTTTAGAATCATCTCCAATGTTGACAATCTAGGAAAAATCATCATCAATATTTGGAGGAATATTTTGGAATTCATAGACAAATTAAAGTTGTAGGCTTTGAATTTTGAATTCCATCCATCTAATTAATTAATATTCATTAATATTATCACCAATATTTTTCAGTAAACTTTGAAGGAAGATTTCAAAATTCCTTCTAAATTTAGTTATAAGCAAAATAATATCATTTATTGAGTAAATTTTGTTGGAATGAATTTGAAATTAAGTTTTTTTTATATAGAAATTTTTTGAAATTTTTTTGTGTTTCAAATCTATGCCCTTATTTTTTTTTAAATTAGTTTTGAACCGTTGAGTCAATGCAATTTTGGCTTAACATACTTCCACACTTAAAATTTTAGAAAAACATGTGGTGTGGTAACACCAAATCTAACCATTAGATAGGACACAAACTTGATAAAGTATCTCTACAAATTAGGATGACTTTCATTTAAGCAACAATGAAAAAGAAAAGTGATTTTTAATTTGTTCATCATTCAGAAATTAGATATCAAAGCTCTGGAAAAAAATCATCCTAAAATATGTATGGATTTGAATGAAATTTGAACTAATTTCTTTAAGATTTGTTTAGAATACATTAGACTGACTACTACTATACAAAATACTTTAAGGGGAATGACACATGATTCTTTAAAAAAAATTCTCAAAGGAAAGTTGAATTAGATTTCCCCACTTTAATCCTGAAGCACTCCAATGTCCATTTTTTGGATGATGTATAAATTGAAAACTAGATGTCTTTATTATTACAACTTGGATGAAAGTCATATTAATTTTAACAAATACTTTATGAAGTTGTTGTCCTCTCCAAGAGTAGATTCGGGGTTATTAGAGTACATTATTTTTCTAAAATTACAAGTGTACAAGTATGTCAAGTGGTTGACTTGCATTGACTATAGTTCAAACTTAAAATTGCAAAAAAGAGGTCACAAAATCAAACAACACAAAATTTCCAAAAAAACACCACAACAAGAAAATCTCATTTCAAATCCATTTCAACAAAATTTACTCAAAAGAATGACAATATTTTGCTTGTAATTCAATTTAGAAGGAATTTTGAATTTTTTCTTTGAATTTCTTTTAGAAAAATCTTGGTGATAGCAATGATGAATCTAATTGTATAGATGGAATCTAAAACTCAAACTCTACAACTTTTACTTGCATCTCAATTCCAAGATATTCTTTGAAATAATACCTTATGATGATTTTTCCAAAATCGTGAATTCTAGAGATGAGTTCGGACGCTCACGAGTTAAGGTAGGAGGTCCATAAAGCAACCATCTAAGCGCTGAAACTGAATTTTGGGGAGGGAAAACATCTTGAAATATTTTTCAATAAATTTTCCTTGAAAAACAAGAGGAAATGACATCCAACCCAAGTTGTTTCATATTTTTTGGAGCTTTGTGGAATTGCTCTAAAAGCGACCACCTCTTAGAATGTACACATTTTGTACATTTTGGAATATTACAGAAAGCAAAATGTACCTCTGAACCATAAATGCCCTGTCGGAGTTACTACTAATTTTGCGCCTGCTTTTGCTTCGGCGAACCTGCTGTGTGGCTTCGACTCCTCGGCCATTCAGTTCCTCTGTGGAGTTGCGTCACCACTGGGGTCCCGATTTTCCTGCCTCGACAGACAATGAGGTTCCGTAATTCAGACGGCCTTGAGAGCTACGCTTCGGCACTTCCCCAGCCCCTACCGCTGGTACGTGCCCCCCCACCCGCCCACCTGAAGCAGAAATTTGAGCGCGCCTTCGCTTCGCTGATGAGGCAGACAGACAGACAGACCTTCAATTGGATCAGCCCCCAGCCCCCCACCTTGCCCCTCACTCATCAGTAATGAATCATGACCCGCAAATCTCGATGGAAAGCAAGTATACTCTCCCTAATCTTAGTTAATGTCGGCCTGCGCTAACCAGCGACGACGCCGTCGACGCTGCAGACAGATCGATGCGGTTCGATCTACAGTCCGCCCGGCGAATTGGATCGGAGGAAGCGCGAATTTGATGGACTAATTAATTCCCGGCCAATTAATGCTTAAATTATACTCCGTCCTCGGAAGTCTCACATTCTTCGATTGAAGTTTCGACGCTGCAGACAGATATGCGATGCTGGTCTACGTAGGAGTCAGTCAACCATTACTAGCTACAAACACTATTAATATTGAGATTTGGCCATGGAGTTAAGGTGGGTACACCTAAAAGTGCCACTTTTTGGTATTGTGCCTAGTAACTATTATTGGTCTGATCAAATTTTCATATAGTCTTCTTGGCAAGTGAAAGCATGTTCCAATACACCAAAAAAATGCAGCATTTGGATACAGTATGCTAAAGTTATTAAGGTTCAAAGTCTGTTTCTAAAAGTACTCCAGCGAAATAGGTACATAATGGAATTCAAAAATGTATAGCATCTAGAGATGGTACTTTTAGGTGAGGTGCAATTTTAGGTGTATCCACCTTACTACTCCCTTGCACCTTCCCTTTGGCTCTGGCAGATTATTGTATGCGTAGGTCAATTTCGGCATGAATTTGCCGAAATATCAGTTTAATTTTAGCAATTCCACAGTTCGGCAGATAGATTAGAATTTTTAAAATTTTTGGTAGTCTACAAGGATACTCCTACTTTGGGATTGATTCTATCTATTCATGTCTAAATGTGTTCTTTTTTCTAAATTTTTTCAAGAACAATTTTTTCATATTTTTAGAAATAGTTGTATATAATTTTCTAAATTTCGGCATCTTCCAAATTTTCCCAAGTTATTTACAAAACTGACCTACATATACAATATTTTTTTTGTCTTGCCAGACAATCAATTCAAAAATGTTATCAAACGGCCGGTGTAACTGAGGATTTAACTTAGGCCTAACAAAACTCATGTGACAACAAGAATGGATTTGGTTTCTACTCCGTCTGTCCCACTAAAAACTTTTCTTGCAAAGACTGAACATTGGCCTAATTAGCTAGGAGGCTTGTAGTGGGACATAGGCAGTATTTAGCAATACGTGAGCCCCCAATATTTGCTTCATACTTTTGTACCTTGTGCACATTAATGAACTAATGACTAATAACTTCATTTACTATTGACTAAATTGTGTAATTGCAATTGTCTAGGATGTAAAATTCAATGAGACATGACTAATTTTGTTTAACTATCGATCATCTTCATTTTTGTCGACTTCCAAATCATTGGCATTGCTATTTGATTGAATATGGTCATTTCTTGAGGTTGTAGGTGACATATTATTGAATTTACTATAGAAATCGAAAAATATTTCACTATAACTATTTTGAAGCTTAAAGCATCTGTTACCTGTAAGATACAAATCTATATGTCTATAGAGCAATCAAAATTTTAAAATTTTAAGAAACAAAGAAGAATCAACTTCTGAATTCAAAATTTTAGAATTTTATAAACAAAGAAGAGTCAACTTATAGATTCAAATCCAAATTCAATATCAAAAGGTTGATATTGACTTTTAAAAAGGGCCCTAGGCACCAATTGAAAAGACCTATATTATTAAATACATTGTTTTTAAGTATGTTAATCCATCATTAGAGGGTATTTGAGGACTACAGAAGATTGCGAGTTCCTAGATTGTAGGAACGTAGAAACTCCTGCGGGATCAAGAATATGATGTGGTTGAGAGAGTACTACATCATTAATTTTTTGGTTCTAAAAAAGACAACAAAATTTGGACCTTTTTTCACATTTTAGGACCCATTTTTTCTTGTAATTGATAGCAAACGGATTTGGAAACAATCCAGCAACGGGCTTCTGGAGTCCACAAATCTCCTCTAATGAAACTTCCATCAACAGACAAAATGGATCTTTGGAAAGGTTTTCATGGAAAGGTTCGAAATGGATGGTTCAAAATATAACCTTTTTCCATTGGTTCTCCATCATCCCATGTAGGTAATTCTATCCAATTATCAATTTTCTCAGAATGAGTATATTTTTTAATTTCGGGATAAATGTTCGTAATTCAAATCATGAGGTTGGTCTCTGAGAACAATACTTTAACCTCGAGAGATTAAATTCTTCTTTTTCAAAGGTCGTTGACGAACTTAAGCTCTGTTCCAATCCTTCAAAGCTCCAGCAATGGGAATGGACGGAACACATGTAATATCAGCAACCTTGCTTGCCATAGCTGGAGAAAACAACGGGTTCTGTCATTATGACCCCCCTTTGAGCTATCGCAAGTAAGACCATCCCCATCCCTGCACAAGATAAGACTCAAAATAGCTATGAAGCTAGACCAGGCAACAAAGAGTTTCCCACGGCACGCAAAACACGACTCAGAAAAAACCCAGCCATGGCCAATTTTCTCAAAGAGACAACAAAATGGAGAGTGGAGGGCCAAGCGTAGTATGTGGTGTAGCTTTCTTCCCAAAGTACATTCTTCAACTTTTGTCGTAGCGCATTCAAAGAAGTCAAAGCAAATTCACAAAGAAGACGAGGGAGAGGGCCCCGACACGTGCCCCCACATCAAAACCTGTCAGAATTGCATTCAAACTACTATGATATGGCCAAGGCTTTTTTTGGGAGAACATGATGTTCCCCTTCCCGTCCATTTCTCTGAGTCTGGGGTGGGGTAGCCTGACTCCAGACACTCCGGCCGCCTTCTTCCCCCACGTCAAATGCAACCTTCTCGAGCTTCTTCCTGAGCTGTGCGGTGGAGATGCTCTAATGAAAGGCAACAAAACCCTACAAACAAAGCAATGAATCCTTACAAAGAGAGGTAGTTGAGTGCCCACCATTAATTTCTTGAGTTGTTGCAATTCTATACGTCTTTTTGCACCAAATTGATCATTCTTGCCCTTCCATTGTATTGCTTGGCTTGGCTATTGTGACTTGATGCGTTGTCTACTATTTGCAACCTCTCACCTGCTGTAGGATAAAAATCATTGTAAAGCATCGACAATCATCATACATTTCAATTTGTACACACAATTCTCCTTCATTTACTATTTTCTTATAGTCTTGTGACTATTATCTTCCACTTATTCTTCTCTTCAACTCATTGTTCACGCATTGTTCTCTTCCTACTAGTTTCATTGTGTTGGTCCCTAGTAGTCTTACTGTTTTCACAGTGTTCTTACTATTTCGACTATGCTTCTTTTTTCTTTTGTTTTTTGTATTGTGTCTCCTTTTCTTATACTATGGCATCCCTGTCTATGCACCAATTTATACAAAATACAAAAATTAGAAAGTTGTATTGCCTTTGCCCAAAAATTACAACTCATGCTAAATAGGATGAATTGTAATGCATGTGGCATGGTTATGGGGAAGGTTAGGGAAATGAAAAAATTAGATGGTTTCAAATGAAGGTGTGGGAGTGAGCTTATAGGAAAAGAAATTCAACTAGATCGAGGACTTGGTTTGAGAGTTCAAAACTAAATCTCAAACAAGCCCTCACTCTCATGTATTATTGGTCTATTCAAAGTAGTTAAAATTTAGCACATGTCCATACAAATTATCATACAACCGTAGATTGGTATAATTATTATTGAGAGTTGTGCAACGACAATGAATGATGAGGATGTAGAAAGAATTGGAGGGATAGAAAAAATTGTAGAAATTGATGAGATTAAGTTTGGTGAAAGAAAATATAACTATGGTAAAAGAATGGAAGGACAATGGATATTTGGTGGGGTTGAACGTGGTTCTAACAAAGTTTTTTAACATGTGTTGTAGATCAAACGGCAAAGACATTAGAAGAAATAATTGTGAGATTTGTAGAGCCTAATACTACTATTATTAGCAATTATTGGTGTTGTTATGGTATGGATCATTGTATTTTTTGGACTATTCCCATCAATCAGTTAATCATTCTTTACATTTTTGAAATCCAGATACATGCGCTCATACTAATACTATTGAACAAACTTAGAGTGTAGTAAAACGTTCTTTACCATGCTATGGCACTATAGAAAAACATTATAATGGCTATTTTGTAGAATACCTTTGGCGGCGAAAACACATTCAAGATGTTGGCACAACGTTCCCTACTTTAGTAGAACATATTGTACAATATCACCATATTAATGGTGGAATTCAATGAAATATTGTAATTTTTTATATTGTCAATGCTTTATAATCCCTACTGTATCATACACTTGTAGCATAAAAACCATTCAGAATTGCCTTTCTTATTTCAAAGAATAAGGAAGTTTAAGTATTTTTTTTTTAATCTCATTGTACAATCTTGTTTTAAATTAGTATTAATAAGAGTATTTGGAAGAAATTGTAGACACTTTGCCCATACTAATTTTGAGATACTTGTATTTAGAATAAAAATACATTTTTTTGCACCTTGCTTGGTTGCTGGACTACATTTCATGGCGTTTAATCTTTACAACTCGCAAAAGATTTGAATCTAGAAAGCATACCTAATTCTTTATAACAAATCATTTAAAAAAATTTTAAAAAATGTTTATAACTTTTTCAATAGTAGTCCAAATAGAATTAATCAAAGTATCCAATGTAGGTTAAGATCTTATCTTTAAGAATTAAAAAAATTAATTAATTTCTTGTGGTGTATACTACCTTCCTTCAACTCTCAAATTTTTCTATTTTGGGGGATTCCATATAGTAAATAAAATGCCTTCAAATACACATGTTTGTTGCACTCATTATAAAATTTATAATGTTGAAGAGCAATAGAAACTTCACAAGTAGAAAAAGCAAAATTTCATTTCAATAGTCCTCAACTCCTAATTGAGTGAGGCACCAAATTTGGTGTCAATAATATTTGGAAGTTATATAAAATATAATAAAATTCCTATTTTTAGTAGTTTCTATTTTCTTAAATATATTTTATAACAATAATTTTTTTAATTCTACTTTTAGTTTTTAAAATCCAACTTTGAAATTGATTGATTATGATTTTTCTATTGAAGATTTTGTTCAATGGTGTTCATTGCAATCTTGGCTCTTTGTAATATTAACCCTTTAGTTCCTAAGAATTTATGATTTTAAATTGCAAACTTTGATTTATCATATTGTAGAAAGGATAATTTAAATGAATTTTTTTTAATATCATTAGCTTCAATAAAGAACATTGTATGCATCAATTTAAATAAAGAATTATTAATAAAAATAAGATTCTCCAAATAAGCTCTTCAAAATACTTTTAAAAATATGAGGCCTAATTTGATCTTTTTAGTCATTAAAGGTATAAGGACTCTTGGAAATGAGATTCAAATGCACTAGATTTTAGATTTAAAAATCACAATAGAAATCTATTTGAAGATATTGTAGAGTAGATTTTGGAAAGCTTTAAATTCATTGTGGTTATTCATGGTAGGTCCTTTAAGGTTATATTTATTTGGTGATCACCTTTTTAATTTGACATGTGAAAAAAGGATTGGAACACTTCAAATGTTTTTTCTTGTTTTAATACCTTTACAATTAAACAATATAATTTTTCAATCCATAAGTAATATTGTTGTGTTTTCATTTCCTATGTGATCTCTAATGTGTCTAATTTGAATTTCTATGCTTACATTGAAGAAAATAACTCATATAATTTATTAAAATGTTGGCTTGTTGTTCAATATAAAGCAATTCCCTAGAAGCTCAATAAAGGTTTTAGGCATTTAGGAATTAATTGAACTCAATTTTCAATATTTAAAAAAAATGATCATTGGATGCAAACTTCTTATGAGAACATTGGAATTGGATTGGGATTCTTGAACACCCTTAAGTACTAATGATGTAGAATTAAAAGAAAATTCTACTATTTTTTTAAAAAGTATGATAAGATTTACTTTTAGTTGGAATTTTTAATGTTTATTCCAAATTTATTTCTTCAATATATAATAGAAAGTTTTGAGATATTCTCATATAGGAGACATGAAATTTAATCATTCAAGAAGAATTTGAACTACTTTCTTATTATGATGAAATTGTAAAACTTATATATGACTACATAAAACTCTTTATGATGATCATCTTTATTATAACAAGTAATAGAGGAATTGAAATTAAAAAGATCTACTAAATTATTTTAGGTTTCTTTTATCACATGTAAAATGTACATGTATAATAGTGATATGGATTCCTTTCATATTCTTATAACAAGCTAAATTTTCTTTCCTATTTTTTTTCTAACAAGATATAATTTAGATTTCTTATTTTTTTTAAATGAAGGTGGTATCTATTATTGCGACTTCTTATTGGGTATTAAAATAAATAAAAAAACATTATGCATTTTTTTGAAACAAAGTTAGTGAAAAGGAAGGAGTGCCAAAAGTAATGCCATGAGGAAAGAGGTTTATTTATGAGAGGAAGAATGCTAACATGCACAAATATTTGTTTCATTAGTTTTCAAAAATAAACAAAAATAATGAGTATAAAGAATACCAAAAGGAAGTAACAATGAGAAGGAAAATTTCCAAAAGGAATGAAGTCAAATAATGAATAAAAACATTTATATTGTTTATTTATAAAAAGATGGCTATTTGCTTTTAACCCCTAAATGCCCAAGACCTTTTCTGAGCTTCTAGGAATTTACTCTAAAGTGAAGAAAAAGTCAACTTTATGATGAGCTTTATCATTTAAAAAAAATGTAACTGCAGAAATTCAAAATTTCAAACTAGATGTGTTCCAGATCACATAGGAAACAAAAACACAACAATATCACTTATGGATTGAAAGATTATAATGTTTGATCATGAGGGTGTTAAAATTGCAAAAGTGATGTGAAGTCTTTCAATCCTCTTTTCACAAGTCAAATCTAAAAAGTTGGTGACCAAAAAAATATGAGGTGAAAGGGCCTAACATGCATAATCTCAATCAAATAATAGCTTTTCAAAATCTACTCTACAATTATGGGAAATTTCGTTAAAATGGCGCCATTTCGTTAAATTGGCGCTTTTGAGCAGTTTAGACTGTGCGGTCTGAACCGTTTTTTCTATCCTAGGATCTATACCTGTACTAGATTTTGGAAATCTACAACTCTCCTAGATTTCTGAAATCTATACCAATCCTAGATTTTTTAGATTGTTTGGTCTAATATCTAAGCTTGTCATAGATTTCAGAAATCTAAAAGTGTCCTAGATATTAGCAATGTATACTTGTCCTAGATGTCAAGGTGTGAAAATGGCATGTGGAATACCGCCATTTTAACGAAATTCCCCATAATTTTCTTAAATGAATTTCTAATGTGATTTTTTCTCCAAGATCTAGTGTATTTGAGGTTCATTTTCAAGAGCCTTCAATACTAGAAAAAGTCAAGATTGCAATGGGTACCCTTGCACAAAATCTTGAATAGAAAAATCATAGTCAATCATTTTCAAGGTCGGTTTTGGGAAGCTTAAAGTAGATTTTGAAAAGAATTCTTCAAAAATACAAACTACTAAAAAGAGCAATTTGATTAGGGTTTTTTTAACTTCAAAGTTTTGCTAAACACCAAATTTTGGTGCCTTGGTCAATTAGGGGTTACGTGGTCAGAAGGCAAGCAAGTTGCAGGTTTGGGACATAGGCACCATGTGCAATGGACAGGAAGTCAACTATGACATTAGATGAAATTTGAGGCATTGGAAGACTATGGGTTCCTGAACTGTGGGAATTCAATTTCTACCACAAGAACAAGAATCTTACGTGGTTGAGAGACTACCATGTCATTAAATTTTTTTAAATTCTGGCGCGCAAACCCACAATTCACACTGATCTCAAAAAGAGTCTATCTCTCTCTAGAAATGAGCTTAGCTGGAGGGCCTTCAAGGTACCATGCCAACTTCCAAGTTTATGAGGACCCACATCCTTCTAGCATGGAGAATATTAACATGGGAGTGCTTCTAAAAAGAGAAACCCAACTGCTGTCACAAGTGGGGAGCTAGAGCAACTTCAAAACAACACTTAGTATTGAATGGTCGTTGCGATATAATTATGCCGAGGCAACATTGTCATATAGAATCTTGATCCATGTCATTGTTAGGTGCAGACAGAGGAAATGTAAGCTCATTCATTTGAAGCTGGGAAGTTTATCGTTGGTTGCACAGTGCCGCTGTCTAGGTGCAGATGCATGATTGTAGCTTTACATTGCAGACGGACGTTTCAACAGCACAATCTCAATTTTCCACCTTCACTTTCCCAGACTGATGTAATCTCCCACTCACTCACACACACACACACAGACCGCTCTTGAACAATTTCAGTGCACCAGGAAAAAATCAAACACACACAAAACTACGATGAGGGGCCGGGGACGACGGGAGAAGCGCACTCCCAGAGCGTGCGCAGTTGGAGAAGGAGGCCTGAGCGCACGCAGAAAGCGACGGGAAGAGACGACGAGCATGACGACTCAGTCTCTGTTGTCCTCCTGAAAAAACGGATCTGGAGAGGGACCCGCGGGTGGATCGGGAGCAGCGCGTTCAGTGGGGAGCTGCCCGCGTCCCAGCCCTGCCCCGACAGAGGCTCATTGAACTAGTTTAGACTCGACCCCGTCGCTTCATATTAATTCTTGCGAGTGCTTGTGCAGGCAGTCTTCTCACATTATTGCCTCTTTCCTCTTCGTTCTCCGCTTGGCATTCTCTTGATTCTCTGTTTCTATTTGTTCTTTTGCTTCAGGTCATCTGATCGCCATGTCTGGAAAAAACTACCGCATGTCCGCCCTGCCTCGGTTACCGAAGAAGTCCGTAACGAAGTCCGCCAAGGCGGGGCTTCAGTTTCCTGTTGGAAGATTCGGTCGCTACTTGAAGAAAGGTCGCTATGCACAGCGTCTGGGATCCGGAGCTCCCGTTTATCTGGCTGCCGTTCTGGAGTATCTTGCTGCTGAGGTGAGCTTTGGATGAATGATCGAGTTTTGTTTCTATGTGTCGTGCTCTGATTTCGAATTGGAAAGAGATCAGTACGTGGCAGAGCCAGGTACGGTGTAATTGGAAATGTTGGGTGTTGGCAGGTTCTGGAGTTGGCTGGAAATGCTAGCAGAGACAACAAGAAGAGCAGGATCATCCCCCGTCATATTCAGCTTGCCATCCGGAACGACGAGGAGCTGGGAAAGCTGCTGTCTGGCGTGACGATCGCTTACGGAGGGGTCTTGCCCAACATCCATAGTGTATTGTTGCCGAAGAAATCCGCTGCTGGAACCGGGACTGGAGATAAGCCCGAGAAGCCTGCGAAGAAGGCGAAGGTCGAGAAGCCAGGCAGCTAAAGAGTGAACCTTGATCGAATAAATTCACAAACGGTGTTTTACAACACCACCTTTGCAAGGATGTTGTCACTCCGTCTTATTGATTCTCTCGTCTGTGAGTGATGTTTTACGTTAATTCGTATAAAATACGTATAAAACAAGGGAGAGTCTTGCCTCGCATTCCCTTGTCATGAGCTTGTAGTGCACTAGAAATGGCGATGTATTCTCCACTTTATGATAAGAGCTTTATGATACATTGCTTTATGTTACGAGAATAAAGCGATGTAGTCAACCACTTGTGGTTGTCGGTTATGTATTTTTACCCTTCCAATGAAATCCCCTTTCATTTGCTAAAAAAATGTTTCGATGCTGCAGACATATATGCGATGTTGGTCTATGAGTTGGTCAGTCAACCATTACTACTTGCGGGTGTCACGGCTCCTTAGAGAAACTCAATTTCTTAGGGAAACCCAAATTGGTGAGATTTTTCGGGAGCCAATGAAAACTGTAGTAGAATGGAGGAGCCGTGATACCCCTTTTTGCTGTTCGCAACAATTCCACAAGAATTTCTGGCTCGCACAGCTGGGTTGGGAGCTCTGATACTTGCGCCAAGTCGAGGGCTTCAAAAAATTCTTCAAGAAATTTTTCAAAAACGCCGTTTCTTCACCTGTGGAGGAGAAGAAACGGCACTCTGTTTTCTCTTAGAATTTCACGTCCGCCTTTCGCTCCCGATGCACTACGTATTCTTTCTCACAGAATTTTGAAGACTTCGGAAGTACCGTGACACCCCCTACTATGCAAACCCCAATAAAATTGAGATTTGGCCATGGAGTTACCACTCCCTGTGCACCTTCCTTTTGGCACTGGCAAATTAGTTTTCTGTCTTCGCAGACATTCAACTTGGTAACGTTATCAAACGGTCGGCCTAGCAAAACACATGTGACAACAAGAATGGATTTGGTTTCTACTCCCTCTGTTCCACTAAAAGCTTCTCCTGCAAAGATTGAACATTAGCTTAATTAGGAAGCTTTTAGTAGGACAGAGGGAGTATTTAGCAGTACTTGAGCCCAAAATATTTGCTTCATTCTTTTATACCTTGTGCACATTAATATACTAATAAATAATAACTTCATTTATCATAAACAAATTGTGTAACTACAATTGTCTAGGATGTAAAATTAGATGACATATGACTAATTTTGTTCAATCATTGATCATCTTCATTTTTGTCAACTACCAAATCATTGGCATTTCTATTTGATTGAATATTTGGTTGAGGGTGAGGTATAATTGAATTTACTATAGAAATCCAAAAACATTTCACTATAAGTATTTTGAAGCCTAAAGCATTGGTTAGCTATAAGATACAAATCTATATGGGTGATTGCAAGAAACACTTGCCAATTTTGTTGCATTTGGTATTTTTTTTTTGAGAGTACTTTAAAATTAGAAAATTAATTTTTAAGAAATTAAGAAATATATTTTATGTATACACCTTTAAGATGAAGGTACCCATGGAATGAATTGCACAAAAAAATTGATTAAGTAGGAGAACTATAAAAGTGCCAAGTCCCAAGAAAATACATACCTTGATGTTTTAATTAGAGAAAAATAGAAAAAATATGTAAATTCACAAAATCAAAACTGGCCATTTGCAACAACTTTATGGAAATGGTCATTAATAAAAGAAAATCACTAAAATAATACTTTATAGGTTTCAAAATGTAAGCACAAAGAAGCTCACTTTGTGGACTTCCACACGACATAAAAATAAATTTTTCAAAATCCCTCACGTGAAGAGCTGTAAGTCTACTAGAAGACCATCTCATCCAAATTTCATCTTAAAATCAATAAAAAAAAAAGGTACTCCTTAGTGACTAAAACCCCCAAAACTACCAAGTGTGATATTCAATCAAGGTCTATTTTTGGATAATAAAATATTTTTGAAAATTATGAAAAAATTAGGGAAGGTGTATGATAGTTATGAGTACCTTCTTTATAAATCTTGAGTCATTTGGAGCCAAAACATAAAAGTTATGGCCAAAAAACAAATCAGCACTCTAGGTGTGACACAAAATAAGACAACTGTTTCTTGCAATTACCCATATGTCTATGGAGCAATCAAAATTTTAGAATTTTAAAAACAAAGAAGAGTCAACTTGTAGATTCAAAATCCAAATTCAATATCAAAAGGCAATGATGCTAGTATATGAGCATGAAAGTGTGAGCCTATGAGCCTTAAGCCTATGTATAAGTAAGTATCCTACACTCATTGAAGTTGTTTATAACATAACTATAATAGGGTCATTGCAAGAAACACTTGTACTATTTTGTGTCACACGTTGCATGCTGATATGTTTTTTGGTCTTAACTTTTGTATTTTGGCTTCAAATGACTCAAGATTTATAAAGAAGGTACTCATAACTATCATACACCTTCCCTAATTTTTCATAATTTTCAAAAATATTTTACTATCCAAAAATAGACCCCAATTGAATGTCACACTTTGTAGTTTAGGGTTTTTTAGTACTATGGAATACCTTTTTTTAATGATTTTGAGATGAAATTTGGATGAGATGGTCTTCTAGTAGACTTCTAGCTTTCCGGAAAAGGATTTTCAAAAATAGTTAATTTTATGTGGTGTGGAGGTCTACAAAGTGAGATTCTTTCTGCTTGTATTTTGAAACATATAAAATATGATTTTGGTGGGTTTTTTGGTGAATGACCATCTCCATAAAGTTTTTGCAAATGGACACTTTTTATTTTTTGAAAATATTTATTTTACTATTTTTCCCTAATTTTTGAATCAAAGTACCTATTTTCTTGAGATTTGGCACTTCTCAAGTTCTCCTACTTAGAGAATTTTTCTATCAATTTCCTTCAGTGAAAACCTTCATTTTAGAGGTGTATACATTATTTATATATTTTTAATTTCTTAAAAATTATTTTTCTAATTTTATAGTACTCTTGAAAAAGTCATGAGTATTGTTGCAAAACGCAACAAAATCGATAGGTGTTTCTTGCAATGACCCAATATAGGTGCTTAGAACATAGATACACTATAACTATTGAAGGTATCTATAATATAAACACCTATATTATATTTGAATAGAATTTTAGGTTCATGGGCTCACACTTTTATATTCATATACTAGCAACCGTATATCAAAAGGTTGATATTGACTACAAAAAAAGAACCTAGGCACCAATTGAAAAGACCTATGTTGTAAATTACATTGTTTCTGTGTATGTTAATCCATAAATTCCCATTGTCCCATCAAGAGACAAAATATATCTTGGAGTTATAATTGTTCTTTCAATCAATATCTAAGAGCTAAAGTTATGCCACCCTAAGTCCAAAATGGGTTTTGATAGTTAGCACAATAAAATTCACAAAAAGTCAAAATTTTGAAAATTTTATTTCTTATAGAAAGCAATTTTGTCCACTTAGAAAGGCGTGATTCATTTTATTTGGATTAATTATAGATGATCTTGTTTTTGGAGGAGTGTAAGTACATTCTTAAAAAAAACTACTTGTAGGATTCATTTTTTCATGCAATTTTCACAATTTAGAGAAAGGGAGTTTGAAAGGGTTTAGTTAACTTGCTAGAACAATCTCACCATTAGGATTAGTTAGTTTTGATTCCATTTTAAAGTCAATATGGATTTAGTATTTCCTTCAATCTTGTACCTTCTTTTATTTAACAATTTCTTAAAGAATGTAATAATCAAGAGTGTTTTCTTTAAAAATAAATTACTAGAATTTCTAATCAATTCTTCAATATAAAAAATTAGAAATTCAAAATGCACAATGCAAAAGTATTAAGCTAAGAAAATTTAAAGTCTTAAAATGTTACAATCAAGAAAGTGCGAAAATCCTCAAATTCTTCACTTCAAACACAAATGTCTTGCAATCTACATAATCAAAGTTTTTTTGCACTTTGCAATAGAAATAGCAATTCTAAGTGGTTTTTGATGAAAAAAATACCTTAGGAGTTTAGGGGTTAAAATAATGACCTAAGTCCTTCTAGCATAATCAAAGTCAAATTGTTAAACCTTCTTACCAAATCTCAAGCACTAAGAAAATCCAAATAAAAGACTTGGTTGTTGTGCAACAATGCTTTAGTACTAAAGTTCCATTTCAAAAACTCTTTCATTTTTTTGAATTTCATAGAAAAGTATGTGATTATTTTGCCTTTAAGATGTTGTCATTGGTGCTTATGACACTCTAATTTGCACCAATAAGTGATCTTTAAAGAGTGGTCAAGCACCAAAATTATAATAAAAATAAAAATAAAAATAATTTTATTTTTTCTTTGCAAATTGACTTCTCTACTATTGTAAAGTGATCTTTTATGTTTCACAATTCATCTTGATGTTTAGAGCATGCATTTGTAGTGGCTAATATAACCTCAAGCTTCTTGTAACATGTCACAATTTTGCGCATGTGATCATGGATTTTGGATTCCTAGCTTTTGGACTATTTTTAACCAAATTTTGGAAAGTCTTTTGTAGTTTATAACTTCTTAGAATCTCAATTTCAAATGTGCTCTTGTCTTCTAAATGTGTCATTTCTTCCCATTTTGTATTGCAATTAGGGCTTCTTTTTTGACTTTTTAGTGTTGGATTGCACCAAAAAAAATAGTTTGGCTACAAAATGACAACAAATTGTGAAGTTTTTTGCTAGAAAACTTTGAATTAAAAAAATATAGGATGAAATGGCTAGATTGTAGATGAAAACAAAATTATGGACATGTGATGTGTGCTAATGTGATATTTTCTATCTTATATGTAAATGAATGTTGAAATTTGGAGCACTATTATAATATTTTATAACACCACTTTGGTGCTTAATGAAAAAATTTAAAAAAAGCCATGATTGCAATGGAAAACACAAGGTTTTGAAAAAAGCCTAGGAAGTCATTTAAAGCAATGACCATCAACTAAACACTCATTGGCTAGATGCACTTGTAGATTTTAGTATAACATAGTTTCATGGATTTATGCCATTAATTGCATCGAAAATCATACCTTGGATTTTTCCTACTCAAATGAGATTTTGAGCTCTCACAAAGAAAAGTTATATAAAAATATCTTGACATTCAACATACAATTTGAACCATTCAATGTCAACTCTCAATTTTGCCTAAAATTTTTGAACAAACAATATAGATGTCCACATCAAGAAACCAAATCATTGCAAAACAAATCATCTCTAAATTAAACCTCATTTTCCACTATCCATATAACCTCACACTTCCAAAAAGTCCCTAGATAAATTCTAAAAAACCCTAAATATGTCATGAATGTCTTCAAACACTACTAGAATAAAACTAGTAAACTACTTGTTTTTATTTATGTTGATTTGGTAAAATTTTGTTTTTTTGGTTTGTTTTTCTACCTTTTTTCAACTTGATTCTATTAAAATTTGCTATTGCTAGTTAAAATTCATTAAAGTTAATAGATTTTAACAAGCTCTAGAGGAATTAGCCTAGATAGAATACAAGAAATCAAACAAACTTTTTTGACACTTTAATGCTAAAATTTGTAAGACTTAATAGATTCTAACAAGTGCTAACAAAATTGTAATAAAATCAAGGAAAACAAAGACAAAAAACAATCCAAAGAAGCAAGATTTTACCAAATCTAATGTAAATAGGATACAAAATCTTATACTAGTGCACAAAATCATTCTAAATTAGTGTATACAATTGAACACTAGCACAAATTGCATGCTCACTTCATCTTCAATGAGTTTTTCTAATCCAAATACAACTATGATTTCTCTCAACCAAAAGCATTCAACTTCTTTTTATACAACATCCTTTTACAATAATGAAGAATAGTACTATTGCTAGTAGTTGCTAGCCAACTAGTCCCTCTAATCAACTCATGACATCAAAATTCATTATAAGAGAAATGGGCCTTAAAAGGTCGTCAAAGTCTAGATGCAAAGTGGTGTCACTATTGCACTAAAAAACAATGAAAAGTCAAGAATGGATAGTTTAAGCTAGACAAGTTTTGGAAAATAGAGACTACAAATATATATATATATATATATATATATATATATATATATATATATATATATATATATATATATATATATATAATTTAATTTAATTTAATTTTTTCTAAATGTTTCTTGATCTAAAATAAATTCAGCAAATGCCCAAGTGTACAAAGCCCAAAATTCCAACTATCTTTGTATTAGAGAACAATTGGGGTCTATGATGCCAAAAGTGGGAGGCATAATTATAGCAATTGTGAATAGGAGGATATGCTAATATTATTGTTACCATCATTGAGCCTTTGGTGATGACATTAGATAAGATAGATTGATAGTGTTGCTATTAATAAGAAGAAGTAAGAGAAAATAATATACTATTATAGCATTGTTTGTTTGTCTTTTGGGTTGAGTTAAGAAAAACATTGTTGGAAATGATCTATATTGCACTAAGACTATTCTACATATCATAATATTCAATTTAATAACCCATCTTCGTTGCTTGCAGTGCTTTGTTGCCAACATATATTCTATTAGCATTGCAATGGAGTACATGGATGTTGCCACATTTGATTAGCATAAGTGTATTAAGTGCTAGCACAATGTTGTAGTACATGTCTTTTCCTATTTTGAATTGGTTTACAATTATACTGATAGCAACTCTAATAATGACAATAAAAATGGCTTTGATTGCATTAATTTACAAACACTAAGAAAATTAAATTTCAAAGCCAAAAGTGCCACAAGGCATCCAAATTTTTGAATTTTGTTTTAATGTAGCTTTCAAGATATTCAAATATTGTATATAATTTAAACTCAAAAATGAAGATTAAAGAATTTAGTTCCTACTTCCATTTAGTTTTAATGCAAAAGTGAAATATTCCAAAAATTGTAACTATTGTAAATTCCATTTGTTAGAGTCCACTCTATATAATATTGCTTATTTTTTCATTCATATTTTCTATTACCAAAATGTTTAGAATTTGATATATTTTTTATTTTTTATTTTTTATTTCAACTCTTTTTTTAAGAGTATCAGTTACTCTAATATACATGATTATAATTAAAAACTTATAATGCCTATTTAAATTGAAACACATTTCATTGAAAAGGGTCATAGTCATAGTAAATTGATTTTTGTATTAAAGCTTTTGAAGATTTAAAGTAAAAAAAAATCCCATAATTGATAAATAATCCTCAATAGAATATGCTAATTAAAAAGTTTTTCAATAACTTGATATTTTTACATTGAAAATTTGAAATTTGAAATTCAAAAAGAAAACTTGATTTTCATTCTTTGAAGTTTTAGTTCTAAATAATAGTTATTGCAAGATGGAAAGAAAAAAAATGTTTGTAGCTCTAAGATGAACTTAAAACAAGCCACATTTAGTTGTGAAATTATACTAGCATGCAATATAATCCAAAAGGAACTTTTGATGGTAGTGGTGGTGGATTGTAAAAGTTAAGCTCACAAACAAATAGTATATTTCATTATTAGGAAATTGTTTTGACCCCTCATTTTTTTAAAGTATATCTTCACCAAATACACTTTGAAATTGCCGTTTCTAGATCAAGTATCAAATTGTAGCAAAAAAACATTTTTGGAAATATGTGACATTGTGACCATAGGATCTAGACATCTAGTAGTATGCTGGTATAGGAAGATGTGGAAAAATTTCAGAAATTTCCACTACTTATAATGCAAGGTATTGGCATTTGAATCCTTCATTTTTGGCCTTGCAAAATCTTGGGTAAAGTTCTACGCTTTACAAGTTCACATTTGTATAAAAGAATGTCCAAAATGATGGAGCCTCTTTGGATTCATTCTTCTAGGCAAGTCGACTACATGCTTAAAATTTTTTAAATCATTTGGAATTGTACAACATATTGCTAGGAAAAAAACTGTATGTAGAGAGATGTAGAGAATGATTCAAAATACTAAATTGTTAAGAGTTTATTTTTGGAATTGAAAAACTCTAATCCCAATGGTGGTATTGTTGTATAGTAAACACAACAACGGGCGACAGTGAGCGCCGTCCTCGGCGGGTAGACGGAGCTCCATCTCTCTGACAGTGGGTACAGCATATGAGATGGCGTCCTCCAGCACTAACATAGCTGAGTTTTTCTCGACCGTTTAATCAGGATTCTGTACCAGCCCAAATACGGCAAATGTCACCACTTTGGTACAAAACAATCTAAATCCAACAACATTCCCCATCACCCTCCGTCTCAGCATCTTGCGGGAAGAAGGCTGTCGGGGATACCGGCGCGAGATGTTTTGTTGAATTTTTTCTTCGTTTGTGTTGGCACAAATGAAAGTAAATGGAAGGGGAATCGGCAGCTCTCTGGGGGGCAATCCATCCCTTGCAACGCATCTCTTCATTGGCAGAGGACGAAACTCTCCAATACACACAATCACCAAACTCTCCAAGTGCGAACATCAACTGGAGACGAAAGCGGCATCAGTTGAAGGAGCTCGAAAGAGCGGTAATTGCGTGTCTATCAAGCTCTTGGCATGGGATGTCGACGACGATGCCTGAGTGTTCGTCGACATCCCTCCCGGCTTGTGCGTCCTTCTCAGCCGTACATGGGGCGAGGTGGCCCGGGCCACATGACGGGCGGTGGACGGTACGTGTCGGACTTGGGATCATCTTCGGCATATGAATCCATGATTCAAAAGAGCGACTTCTCGTTCAAGCAGCAGAAATTCAATGCCTTATCGCTATGCCTAATATCCTTTCTACTGTTACTGCACAATCGAAGAGAGGGTACACGCTAAAAGTATTGAAAGCTAGAGTCTTGATGTCACAATCACTTATATTTTGGAGGATTGTAGACGCTTACAGGAGTAGAATCACCTTCGTAATCGGTCTCACAATCCATGTTCCCAGCTAAGAAAATGAAAATCAAGGGCCCCGATAGCAGAAAACCAACCGTGTTCACGGAGTTGGTTTACTCGTTAGCCTTGAGCACTACGGTATCCTCAGATCACAAGCACTCACGAAGAGAGAATGGCCCACAGAAACGAACTGCACTGCTGAAATTCTTGCTATCTACTCGATCCTTACAACAAAATTAATTCTCAAGAGCAACGTAAGCGAGGCGAAACTTGAATGTTGGTAAGAATAATGAACTGATGAGGAATGAGACCATGCCCAAGTCTTTTATATAGCTACCTCGAGAGGCTCACATGCCAAATGTCCGAGCTCGCAACTCAGACAAATGAGTCGACCTCACTTCCCGTCGCCAATGTGGCAGACAAATATCACAGACACGAACAAAAACGCTGGGGTCGATTGCGGTGCAATTTTATATGTAAAAAACGTTTGTCTGCCGCCCCTCTCGTGGGCCGGTGCGCCAGATAAGCCCAACTGAATTTGCGATGGAGTCGGGGACAAATCCTGAGCTGCCTCGAGGATTCCACAAGGACCCTGAGTGAGAGCCCGATTGAGAGCCCGATTGAAAGCCTGATCAAGAGGCCATTTCTGAGCAAATCCTGAGCCACCTGCCATTTCCCGTAACAAGGAATTCATTGACACGGACCCCAAAGCCAGCGGGTTCCGGCGGAGAAATCCAGGAGCGGCAGGCCAATTCGGGATGTCCATGTGGCACTTCGAAACGCGCGGAAATCTTTGTTCGCGTAACGACTAACGACGACAGAAAAGTGCACCCCAGGCCCTTTGGCGGAGCAGACACACGCTGACACGCTCACCTTACACGTGGCGTTTGCACAGAGCTTGAAGGCGTGTGCCGTATCAACTCGGTGAATATACATTTGCATTGTTTTCTCTAGGCGGGAGGAAGTTAGTAACTCCATGGCCAAATCTCAATATTAATAGTGTTTGTAGCTAGTAATGGTTGACTGACTCCTACGTAGACCAGCATCGCATATCTGTCTGCAGCGTCGAAACTTCAATCGAAGAATGTGAGACTTCCGTGAGTAGCTAGGACGGAGCATAGTTTAAGCATAAACTAATTCGTCGATCAATTCACATTCGCGCCTAGCTTCCTCCAATTCGAAGGGCGGACTGTAGATCAAACCGCATCGATCTGTCTGCAGCGTCGACGGCGTCGTACGTCGTCGCAAGCTAGCTCAGGCCGACATTAGGAAGCGATCGATGGGTACACTTGCTTTTCCATTACTGAGATTTGCGGGTCATGATTCATTACTGATGAGTGAGGGGCAAGGTGGGGGCTGATCCAATTGAAGGTCTGTCTGTCTGTCTGCCTCATCAGCGAAGCGAAGGTGCTCTCAAATTTCTGCTTTGGGGTGGGGGGTGGGGGGGCACGTACCAGCGGTAGGGGCTGGGGAAGTACGTGCCGAAGCCTGAATTGCGGAACCCAATTGTCTGTCGAGGCAGGAAAATCGGGAGTAGTGACTCAACTCCGTCACTGGGATGGGGTTGGTAGGAATGGCCGAGGGACTCCTCGTACGCGAACTTGACTGGCACAGAGGGCCAGCGCACGTGAGCCAGGGTGAGGGCTGCGTTCGCCCCCCAACACCCATTTGCGGGCCCCCACCCGACCCACCTGAACCAGGACTTGCTGAGGTGGAGCTTCGCTTTTGGAAAGCTGATCTGCCTTTTTCAATCAGGTGAGTTAATCCCGAGGCTCCTGCTTTTATCTGCTGCGAATTTACTAGGGAAGAAGGGAGAGCTGCTGGGGAAGAAGGGAAGCAAGTTTAGGGTTTCGTTTGAGGATCTGTTTATTACAGTTCTTGGTAAATTGGCAACGGAGAAGGAGAGTTGGAGGGTGCAGGGTTGTGTACTTTTTTTAATTGAATTTTTGGGTGATTAGGTTTACATAAAATGTAAAAGTTAGGAGTTCAAGGTTGTTGACTTAGGGTAATCATTTTGGTTGTGCTTATTAATTTAACCCCTAAATGTCTTCATCCATTGTGAAATGGTCAAACATCATGTCTAAACTAAATTTGGCCTTCTAAATTGTATTCAAACAACAATATTATATTTTTAATACTTGAAACTAAGAATTGTATATCACTATGAGAAATTTCAATTTGTTTTGTAAAAAATTATAATCGTTATCATTTTTGTTGCAAAAATTGAATATAAATAAGTAAAAATAGAAAAAACAATCCGAATTATTTGAATTTTTCACAAGTGGTACAAGTAGCAATGGAGTTTAGTGTGAAAAGTTTTCAATTGGTTATTTTATTTTTTACATCAAAAACAGCCACAACAAAGACCTTGAAGTCAAATTCAACTATCAAACCAAATTTATTCTTTTATTTAATTTATGTATAAAATTTTGATATTTTTCACTAGTGGAAAAGTGTATTTTATATTTATTCTGTTTTTTTCAATAATTTTGATGGAAAAATAAAATTATTGTGATTTTTTTAAGCTAAAGGTGGAAATAAAATTATATCAATTAGAAAATATATTAGAAAATTTTGTAATTTTTACTATAAATCAAGGATAGAATGAAAAATATAATTTTATAATTTAAATTCAAATTCCATTTAAAAAAGAAGAAAATATGAATTAAAAACACACCATACTGTCTTATTTGGATTCTAACACATGGAGCTTTCAGTTGCAATAATTCTTTCAATTTTTGACATTTTTCAAATTTTCAAAATGTAATAGAAATAAAAATTGTCAAGCTTCATTTTCTTAGTTTAAAATATATACCAATAATGGATATTTTGAAAGTTACAATCAGGGTTGACCAAGGCACATCCACTTTTTGGATGCGTGGACCTTAAAGGGTTAAGAGAGTTCGGGAAGACATTATGGAGCCCTATTTTGTAACTAAAGTTTTTGTCATGTGGATGGTCCTCTCCATGACAATGACTAACTTCTTGAAAGTGAAATCAAGGGTTTGGAACTAAGTATATTAATTGCAAACTTTACCCTAAATTGCCCTTTCTAAACCTTGCACCTTCAAGCTTTGCTAAAATACCTACCCTAACTGTAAAACTTTGAAACAAGGTGCAATGAGAGAGAAACACAATTTCTACACATGCAATTAATGAGCTTTAGTTTACTTAGGGTGAGGTTCAGTTTACTATGACTGAGGTTTGCTTTGCCGCCCTGCCTGGTAAACCCACGATGAGACCACCCTCCCTCACCGATTATGCGACCTGCGTGGTGAGGACGTGAGGGTCCACCTGGCCTTTTAGGCCTTCACATCGGGTCCCTCACCAGGCAGGTGAGCCCCATGTACACTAGCCTAAAGAAGCCACCCAACAGGTTTGCCAAGGCAAACACCGGCGCAAAATTAGTTAACCATTTAGTGACCGATTGACCACTTTTATGTTGATTTTTGCACTCTCAATCTAATATTGTTCAAAATACATTTGATTACAAAAATCTCAAAGAGTAACACAATTAGAGTGTTTTCATGCGCTTCAAATAAAAACAATTTCAAGAAAATTGGAGCATTAATGCATTAGCTATGAGGTTGCAAACTCAAATGGCTTGAACCCTCAAATGGGAAGTGTTCAACAAAAATACAAAAAAATATCAACCAATTTGTGAGATTTTTTTGTATCTTGATGTCTTGACAAGGCATAAGTGTTGCTTTGTAATCTCATGAATGCCCAAAATAAACTTATGCATTGAAATTTATGTAGCGTAAATTCTAAAGAGTCATTCAAGTCATTGATTTTTGAGGATTAAGGAAAAAAACTCAAATTTCAACAAGGCTCTAAAAGCAAACATGATTTAGAGGTACACTTTTCTTTCTTCAATATACCAAGTTTGCACATTTTAAAAGAGTATTTCTTTAATGACTACAAATGACCATTTTTGTGAACTTCAAAAATTTATAAGTTCTAATTTCAAAAAGCTTCAAGAAATATGAAATAACTTGGGTTAGATGCCTATTCTAATTGCCTCTCGAGAAAAAATTACTGAAAAATATTTAAAGAAGTTCCACCTCCCCAAAATTCAATTCTAACCCTTAAAAGGTTGATTTATGGACCTTCTACCTTATTTATAGCAATTTGTATTGTTGGATGAGTTTGATTTTTTGTTAGGTTGAAGAATCTCCCTTAAGGCAATACTTTATACAATTTGATCTAAGACTACATCCTTAGAGTGGCCACAAAATTCACTTTCTTGAAGAACTATGCCCACCCCCAAAATCAACCACAGTCACTAAAAGGTTAAAATGTAAGTGTTTGGATTCATCTCAGTCTACAAATCATTATAAACTATTATTTGGAAGAATATTTTGGAATTAAAATGCAAATAATAGTTGTCAAGTTTGAATTGTAGATTCTATCTATACATGTAGATTTACCAATGCTATCACCAAGATTTTTCTAAAGATTTTCAAAGAGATGATTCAAAATTCCTTTGAAATTGAATTACAAGCAAAATATTGTCATTTTTTTTAGTAAATTTTGTTGAAATGAATTTGAAATGAGATTCTCTTGATAGTTGACATGGTGTTTTTTGAAATTAATTTTTGTATTCTTTGATTCTATGACCTCATTCAATTTGCAATTCGAAGGTTGAACTATAGCCTACACAATTCAACCACTTGACAAGTTAACATACTTGGACATTTGTAATTTTAAAAAAATATGTACTCTGGATACACCAAATCCAATCCTTTAGATAGGACAAAAACTTCATAAAATATTTCTAAAAATCAGGATGACTTCCATTCAAGTTGTAATGAGATAGACATTTGGTTTTCAATCTTTACATTGTCCACAAATCGGATGTTAGAGTGCTTGAGGGTTAAGGTGGAGAAATCTAATTCAACTTTCTTCCAAGAATTTTTCTTAAAGAATCACCATTCTCTTAAAAATATTTAGTACAATAGTAGTCTAATGTGTTTAAAGCAATTCTTAAATAGTTTAGTAAAAATTTCATTCAAATCCATATATAATTTAGGGGTTCTCTTTTAGAGCTCCTGACGTCCAATTTCTTGATGATGAACAAATTGAAAATCATTTTTTTTCATTGTTACTTAAATGAAAGTCATCTTAACTTGTGGAGATACTTTTTCAAGTTTGTGTCCTATCTAGTGGTTGAATTTGGTGTTATTAGACTAAAAAACATGTTTTTCTAAGAAATTTAATTTGGAAATATGTCAAGTCAAAATTGCATTGACTCAAGTTCAAACCTAGTTTTTGAAAAACAAGGGCATAGATTTGAAGAATACAAAAAGATTTCAAAATATCACCATGTCAAGAAAAATTAATTTTAAATCCATTCGAAGAATTTTCTTTTCAAAAAACAACATTATTTTGCTTGTAATTGAACTTAGAAGGAATTTGGAAATTTAAAGAAAAAATTAAAAGAATAATACTGTTGATTATATTAATGAATCTAATTGTATAAATGGAATTCAAAATTCAAAGTCTACAATTTTAATTTTGTCTATGAATTCCAAAATATCCTTTCAAATATTGATGATGATTTTTCCTAGATTGTCCATATTGGAAGACGCTTAGGAAAACATACTAAACCAATTTGTGCTTGCAGTGAACTCAATTATTGTCAAAATAGACTTTAATGAAATATTTTGATGATGCTTAACTCCATTTTGTAAAATTGAAGATATATTTAAATTTGCCTATTATGCTTGCATGGGCTACAATTAGTCTTACTTATTGCCAATTGTTTCAATTGTTTCACCCCTAAAGTTCTTTGACTATGTTTTCAACAAAAATATTCCAAAACTACCATATGGTCCATATCTAATACAAGTATCAAATATTGGAAAAATAACACGTTTTTGGTCACAACAATTGTAGGATTTTGTAGTGCATTGGTTTGAAAAGATGTGGAAAAATTTCAGAAATTTTTGCTATGTGGATTTCAAGATACGAGCATTTGAATTTACAAAAATCCTTTTTTGGCCCTTCAAAAAAATAGGCACTTAACCTCACAAGGTCAAATTTGTATGAAATAATGTTCAAGATGATTGTGCTTTTTTGGATTCATTCTTCAAGACAAGTTCACTACATGCTTGAAAATTTTCAAATCATTTGAAATTGTACAACAAATAGAAAAAAACTAATAAATAATAAGAAGCATAGAATGATTCAAGATAATAAATTGTTAAGAATTTATTTATTTTATGAAATTCAAATTTTCAATCTCATTCTCAGGTTGTAGCCTGGGTTGTAGTGATAATTGAGTTAGGGACAAGATTGTTGATCAGTCACCAACCAATTTCAATTCAATTTTTTGTATACATATTTATAAAAATATTACAAAGCATTGTTACTCAGGAAACTTTGATTTTTTTTGGGCAACAATTGTAGTGTCTTTTTACAAGTTTATGAGAAAATTCATGTTAATTATTCCATCAATATACATTTTCCTATCCAAAAGTAAGTATTCTACCACAAGGGTCTACATGTTTTCAACATCCTTTAGGAACTAAGTTCTTGTCCATTTTGGGCTTCATAGTTTGTTCCTCAATCATAAGACAATTAATTGAAAAATCAAGCCAAATTTACAACTAGTATTTCAACTTGTGTGTAAAATATATTCTTTTATGTAGATTTGAAAAATGAATTTACATTACTACAGGTGCCAATCAAGCTTGTGAGTTAGTGTAGTAGGAGTGTAAGACAACTCAAGAGAGTTAGATGTTAGAGGAATAAGGGTGCTTTCTAGCTATAGTGTGGTGATTTTGTTATTACATAGCGATACTTTTGCCAATCTTTCAACTTTCATGATTTTGAAACTTTTACACCAATTCAAGTCACTACATTTTTAATGAACTTAACATGGCCATATGCACAAAACTTTTCGAGAAAAAACAACTACAGTTTATTTTAACATTTCATTTTTAATCATTTGATTACAACTTCAATGTTTCAAATTGAGACAATGAATGCACTAGCTAGGTTTGTAAGGAAGAAAATAAAATTTGTAAGTCCTCTTTGAAATTTAGATGACATCAACAAGACAATGCAAAGTCTTTGTTGTTAATTTATTAAAAGTGAAAAAATTAAAATATTTTTCTAATATATAATACTAGGTTTTGGACATTGTTTGCATTTGATTAATTTGAATATTTTAAAAAATAACTATTGATATTGTTTCCACCTAATTATTTTACTTTTTTTTTGCAAGCACTACATTTGACATTTGACTATAATCTTTGCATTCCTCCAAGCACTTCAACATAGCTTAAAAATGCTCATGCCTCAATTATTTTTAAAGAAAGGATTTTCATAACTCTTAGAATCTCATGATCAACAACCAATTGAAATGAAGAGCACACAATTGATGTTTGAAAACAAAGAGCTTGCAAAAAAACAAGGTGTGGAATTATCTCCCATTTTTTTATATTGTTTAAGATAGCTATGTATTTTGAATTTTTATAATCAAACTTCCATTTCAAATTAACAATTTCTAGCCTTTTTAACCTTTTCAAAGCAACACCTCCAAACTACAATGTTAAAATGGTCATGAGATTATATTAAATTAACACCATGGTATTCAACCTTTGGTACAATTTCATGTCCGCAACTCTACAAAGGCACATAAAGGTACACCATGTCTTCATTCCAATTGGCAATTTTGGATGATTGCACCTTAAGTGAGTATTTAGACTTCATGTATTCTAAAGTGGTTGCCATCTTGACTATTGTATGTGCCTATCAAGGTTGGCTAAAACAATTATAAAAATAAATGCCATAATGTTAGGAAAAGTATATATTTTTCAAAAATGCCTTTTCTCTATTTGACCCTAAATCCTAAATTCTAAACCCTTGATCACATATTGTGTGAAAATTTCAAAGAAAAATAATGAAAATTCCATTTGTAGAGAGCGCCTCAAAATATGTATGTTTCTAACTACCTTGGGACTTTAAGAATTAACTCCTAAATGAGGGCTTGGTTTTTTTTCTCCAAAATTTGCTAGAAACTATGGTTTCTAATGCAAAAAAGAAAAACAAACTAAATGGTACTTTTTGCATATCTAACCATAGGATCTCTCAACAAATAAGTATAAAAATATGTATTAAGAATTTCAATTGTGTAAAGTGCAAGATAATTGCATTCAAAGTGAAGGAATTATATAATGAATACAATAGGAAACTAGTTTATAAACTATGAACCTTCTTAACTTAAAAATTTTGCACTATAGATTTTGGATCAAATTTTTTTACTATAAAGAATGAAATTGAGGATATAAATTTTTTTTTCTTTTTTGAATAACATAATTTTCATTTCTTAAGAAATTGTTAAGTAGACAAAGGTATATGATAGAGGAAAAAACTAAATCATCAATAGTTCTAAGATGGACTTAAAATACACAAACTTCAATGGTGAGATTGTTCTAATAATTAAAGTTAACCCTAAATTTCGAATTTTTTTTCAAAATTGTAAAAATTGAGCTAAAAAACAAATCCTATCAATTATTTTTTCAAAATGATGCTTTAATTGCCTACAAAACAAGATTCCCCCATAGTTGTCACTATCTTCTGTGATTATAGAAGATACTATTAGTTGCCTCCGCCCTTCTCCAAAAATTTACAAGCCGTTGATATTTTTTTTAAATGGTGACCTTCGAAATCACCATTGATTTCTCAAAAAAATCACAATCTGTTAATCTCGTGAGATTTAATCTCAACTGTCCAAATATGGATACGGATATGGGTATAGTACACGTCCAAATACGGATACGATATTAAATACATAGACAATACTGAATACATATACTGAATACGTATACGGGTAAAATCCCATATTGGTTGTCCATCCTAAACCTTCTGAAAATTATAAGAAGTGTGAGGGAGGGATACAAATTTTAAATTTTAAACAAATAATTAGTGTGTTTGGGAGGGGCTGGGGGGGAGTTAATAATTTAAAAAAATTCAGGTGGGGGTCTTTTGAGTGGATGGTGAGGGAGCTATCACATTACAAATTGAAATAGAGTGAATCAATACTTTTCTTGTAGATAAAAATAAAATCAATGAGAAATTTTTGTTTATTTTTATTTTTAAGTTTTTGTGGAATTTTTTTCCTATCCATTGAGTTCAATTTTGGACTTATTATGGTACATTTTTTGCTCATATGCACCAAATAGAATAAAAGAATATTCTCCAAAATCTAATGATTCTTTCTTTCATGAATTTTTTTGGAAAAATTTCATCAAAAGTTGAGCATGTAAGAACCTAAGCAAAATTCATTCCAAATCTCAAGGCAACAATAGTCATTTAGGTGTTAATTGCTACAATTAAAGGCTTTCTATTATATGAGTCTACAAGTCTAAGCCCATAATCCAATAAGACTATATATTTATAGTATAAGTCTCTATATTATAGAATCTTTCTATAGTTTTCGTGAAATTATATTATAAATACCTAAAATATAGGTGTTTATGTCATAAGTTTCTCCAATGGTTGTAGCTCGAGGGATGCACTATATAGAAAGTTTGTTGATTACGTGTAAACAAGCTCCTATTATTCAGGGGATATGTAGGTGTTTTTTGGGAATTTATTGGGGGCTTACTTTACCTAAATTTCTAAAGGATGCTTATTTCATGTACCCTATCTTTTAGTTAAAAAAATTTTGAGTGTCAATTTTTCATATCCTATGTTCATTATAAATACAACATAGTAGAAAGTCATACAAACAATTGACATACAGACATTTATAATATAACCCTAAATGGTGTATTTGCAAACTATATTCACAATAACACAAAATCATAGAAATTGCAAAAGCTAATACCAAAGTTTGTACCAATGAAGCAATGAAGAAATGAAGCAAAAACTAGTACAATGAAAAAACAATGCACACATTACAATGCAAGTTCAGGTTTACATGGCTCAAGGCAATGCACAAAATTGTGGTATATGTGTTAACAAACACATAACACTCACCATTCATAAGAAATTTCAAAAAATGAAGAGTATGCCATGTCCAAGAGTTCCAATTTCAAATGCAGTGGGACACTAAAGAACTCCAAACTTCTATATTCCCTAAATATTTCCTCAAAATATCCGGAACATTTCCTAAATAGAAGAATTTAGACTTCTTTTTTTAAATCATAAAATTCTTTTTAGTTCAAAGTACTAGTTTCTTTTTTGGGACACAAATAAGGTTCAAAGTAGTTCGGAGTGTTAGAAGATGTAAGGAACGACATGTTCCACCACAACAAAGGGGACATGCTCTTCCACGAAGTTTCTTCCAAATCTTAGTCCATTGAGCTCTTTTATTTGGCATCTTGCTTTCATGGTCTTGTCGGAATGTAGAACAAATTATTCTTCCTAAAATTAAAGGTTCCCCCGCTCCAAGAAAAGGAAGGATTGAAGGATCTCATGCCCAAGCGCATTTCAAAGTCCTCCCTCCTGTGCTGTACGACCACGTCCGCGCCTTGACTTCAAATCCGCACCCTGACTTCAAGTCCACGCCCTGACATGAAGTCCGCGCCATGTGTGATTCAGATGCACACTTACAAGTTCCCCAACCTTTGTGAATTGTCCGCCCTCAAGTCCGCACCCTGCGTCCGTGCCCTGACATAGCCAATTTAACGAAAACATTGGTGGGAGAAAGCTTTCTTGTCTCTCCATCACTACAAGGAATCTAAAAGAAGGCATGACTGAATTTAATGGTTCCCGGTTTCCATGAAAAGGAGGGACACCATCTTCCAAGAGCAATGAATAGGAGCAAGGAGGGATCCCATGCGGGAAGTCAACCTCTTTTTTAGTGCATGCACGTTTGCGCACCAAGAATGGTACGTGCCTTGGAGTCCGCGCTTTGTGCTGGAGTCCACGCCCTGAAGTCAACGCCCTCACTTGACATCCACGCCCTGAGTAGCGCCAGCATAGTGAAGTTCAAGCTTCCAACTCCTTGGCTTCTCTGGTTTTCATGCCCAAGCGCATTTCAAAGTCCTCCCTCTTGTGCTGTATGCCCTGGCGTCCGCGCTCTGACTTCAAGTCCGCGCCCTGACATGAAGTCCGTGCCATGTGTGATTCAGATGTACATTCATAAGTTCCCCAACCTCTGTGAATTGTTCGCCCTCAAGTCCGCACCCTGCGTCCGCGCCCTGACATAGCCAATGTAACAAAAACATTGGTGAGAGAAAGCTCTCTTGTCTCTCCATTACTACAAGGAATCTAAAAGAAGGCATGACTGAATTTAATGGTTCCCGGTTTCCATGAAAAGGAGGGACACCATCTTCCAAGAGCAATAAATAGGAGCAAGGAGGGATCCCAATCATCCCATGCAGGAGGTCAACCTCCTTTTCAATGCATGCACGTTTGTGCACCAAAAATGGTCCGCGCCCTGTGTTGGAGTCCACGCCCTAAAGTCCGCGCCCTCACTTGACGTCCCCGCCCTGAGTAGCGCCAGCGTAGTGAAGTTCAAGCCTCCAACTCCTTGGCTTCTTGAGTTCAAAGGTTTTAGGAGTGCAGGGTTTAAGGTTTGAAGTATTAGGGTTTAGGGTTTGAATCTGAATTGTTTGACTTTCTTTCAGATGGATTTAGGGTTGAATTAAAAAACAAATCGATGTACTCTAAACCTTCGGAAAAGAACCCGTGTCATGCATCTGAAAAATATATCTTGTAAGTTCATGTGAAAAAGATTTTGTTGTAGCAATTATTTCTAATTGTGGATTTCATTCACAACCTTTCTACTTTAATTTAAGTTGTACGTTTCAGTAAGGAAGAATCCATTGTAACAAGTATTTATAAAAATGGATCCTTTCACATTAAGAATAAAATATAACTTGTAATTTTTCATTTCCCCAAAAAATTCCTTGTAGTTATTATGCAAAAAAAAGAATCCTTACTTATGAATAATGGATTTGAAGAAATGAAACTCATTTGTTCATTTAAAAAATGCATTCTATCAATTATTCAAGAAAGTGAATCTTTTCATGTAAATCCAAAATAATGTAAAGTTTTCATTCAAAAGAATGATCTCTTGTACCTTTTATTTAGAAATGACTCCCTTCTATGTGAATCTAAGAAACAAAACTTGGAAGTTTTTCAAAAAATTATTTGTAACAAGCATCCACAAAAACAATTCCCTTCACGTGAATCCAAAAGAATGGAAGATCTAAGTTCTCGTTCAAAAGACTCCCTTGTAGTTAGAATGGTCAAAAATGAATCCCTTTATAGGAATAGTGAATTCAAGAATATGATACTCATAGCTTAGGCTACACAAATTATTTGTAACAAGCATCCACAAAAACAATTCCCTTCACGTGAATCCAAAAGAATGGAAGATCTAAGTTCTCGTTCAAAAAGAATCCCTTGTAGTTATTTTTGTAGAAATGGATCCCTTCCACGTGATTGAAATTAAACAAAATAGTATTATTTTAATGCAATGGTTTGCCATTTGTTATAAAAACAAAAAACAAACAAAACAATAGTAATTCATTAAAAAAAATCCCTTATACAAAATATAAACCAAAAATGAATTTGTTCACGTAAATCCAAAAGAATGTAAGATTTAGTAAATCGTAAACCAAAATTGATCCCCTATAGCAATTGTTTAAAGAATTGAATGTGGTGAACATCAGTCTACAAGAATTGAACAACAACTTTCATTTCATAAATAATCCCTTTCAGCCAAACAATAATACTTTAAACATTCAGCAAAATTGAGCATAATTTATGAAACGTAGCCTTTACGCAAAAAAAGAATTTGCTTGCCTGGGGAGGACACTTGTATATTTGGGGGATCCACGTGCGGCGGTGGGTATTTTTAGGGGGGCTATCAATTACTTGTAATCATTACTTGGCAACATTAAAAGAGCCCCTATTTTACTATAAAGTGGAAAAATCAGCCATATTATCATCCCTATTTTATTTTTAAAACACTTTGCCTTTTTAATGTCTCCTATTTTATATGTAAATTTCTTATAAATTTTACCTAAGATTATTTAAATGTACCCTATATTCCACCGCACGTAGGTTATTAAAAAACGGGAAGTGTCCTCCCCTAGTTTGCTTGAGGTAATGTTGAAAATGAACAACAAAATATTTTGAGTTGTTTGTTTTCATCAGTACATATATTTTCCTTCAAAGTTGTTCTCAAGTGATACACAAAGTAAACAATGACATCTTCCAAATCAAATAAGGGGACATGGTCTTCCAAGAAGTTCCTTTGTAATCTTTTTTTGTTGATCTCTTTATTTTGGCATCTTCTTTTTTTAAAAGAAAACAACATGAAAAAACCATTGCATTTATTAAACAACAAGGCCAAAGGTTTTGTATAAATGATATGGTTTAAGTATGTCCTATACATTTATTAAGTATTTCCTAAACATTCCTAAATCAAAGAATTTTTTTTTTTTTTTTTGGATATAAAATATTTCTTGCTTCAAAGTGATAGAATGGTTAGGAGAACTAAAGAATGACATCTTGCAACACAAGAAATGGGACATGCATTTCCATAAATACCTTCCAAATTTTAGTCCGTTCAGCTCTTTATGGTGGCATCTTGCTTTCATGGTCTTCTCTAAATTTAAAACAAGCTGTAATTGGGTACATTAATGGTTCTCCCGCTCCAAGAAAAAGATGAATTCAAAGATCTCATGCCCAAGTGCACTGCAAATACCCTCCTCAAGTGCTGGATGAGGACGTCCACGCCCTGGCATCCCCCGCCCTGAAGTTGCATCCGCGCCCTCATCTCAGTCCCCGCCTACAAGTTCGCGCCCTGACATGAAGTCCGTGCCCTTCAGTCCTTCATTGTGAAGTTCCTCAGCCTTTGGCAATTGCCAAACCATGCGACCGCCTCCTGCATCCGTGCCCTCTCCCCCCATTCAACACAAGCATTAATAGAACGAAGCGGTCGTGTCTTTCGAGACATATGAGGAATGTAAAAGAAGGTCGTCGCTGTAATTAATGGTTCCCTCTTCCAATGAAAAGAAGGGATACCATCTTCAAAGAGTGGAAAAGAGGAAAAAAGTGGGATACCATGTTCAAGAAAATTAAGAAGGCCATGCGCTTCAACCACTTCTTAGCCCTTTGGTCCACTCTGTAGAGTCCGCGCCCTGACTTCCCGTCCCCACCCTGAAGTCCCCGTCCTGATCTCCCGTTCCCGCTATGAAGTCCCCGCCCTAACCTCCCATCCCCGCCCTGACGCCAGGGATTCAGATATGCATTTTGAACGTTGTCAAAGTTCACAAATTCTCCGCCCTCAAGTCCGCGCCCTGACTTCCCGTCCCCGCACTGACGCCAGGGATTCAGGTGTGTATTTTGAACGTTGTCAAAGTTCACAAATTCTCCACCTTCAAGTCTACGCCTTGTCTTCCCGTCCCCGCCCTGACGCCAGGGATTCAGGTGTGCATTTTGAATGTTGTCAAAGTTCACAAATTCTTCGCCCTGAAGTCCGCGCCCTGTCTTTCTGTCCCCGCCCTGATGCCAGGGATTCAGGTGTGCATTTTGAACGTTGTCAAAGTTCACAAATTCTCTGCCCTCAAGTCCGCGCCCTGTCTTTCTGTCCCCGCCCTGATGCCAGGGATTCAGGTGTGCATTTTGAACGTTGTCAAAGTTCACAAATTCTCTGCCCTCAAGTCCGCGCCCTGTCTTCCCGTCCCCGCCCTGACGCCAGGGATTCATGTGTGCATTTTGAACGTTGTCAAAGTTCACAAATTCTCCGCTGTGAAGTCCGCGCCTTGACTTCTTGTCCCCGCCTTAACGCCAGGGATTCAGGTGTGCATTTTGGTCGTCAAAACTCACAAATTCTCAGACCCGCGCCATAGACTTTGGGACTGAAGACGTCCGTGCCCTATTGACAAGGACAACGGTGAAGTCCGTGCCCCTACCTTCCCCAAATATATAAAGAAAACCCTGAACCCTACATTCTCTACATTTGTCACCTTGGCCTCTATCTCTTGGACTTCAATTCATTTTGAGCTCCTTGTGAGTCTACTTGGGTGGCAGATTGCCTTGGTTTGCTGCTGAGGTGATGTCAAAATCAGTTCAAGCAGTGGATTAGCGCTAACCGATGTTACTGATACTTTGTCCGTTAGATCTTCTATCTTCTTAAATTCAGCACAAAGAAGGGGAAGGCATTTCAAATTATCTGTGAATACAATGGCAAGTCAAAGGAAGCAGACCAAGGAATGGGAACCGTGGCTGAACTTCACGGAGAATGGGACTAAAGTGACTTGTGTTTTCTATACTGGAACCTTCAGTTACAAACGTGAGCGTGCTTTTGCACATTTCGGATATGGCTCGAAATCGGAGGTCAATTTGTCAAAGTATGCCTTGTGAAGTGCGACATAGATTTACCAATTGTACAGGTTTTGTCCCACTACGAATGGATGTCGGGGACATGTATGAAGGAGAACCAATTCAAAGTAGGCCATCTAGAGCAACTCCGCTTGCAAGTTTAAGCGAAGCCATTGAAAATGAGGTGACGGGTGGGGTCACTGGTGGGAGAGCGAAAGAACGGGCAAATGTTTCTAAAGGAAATGAAATTCTACAGATGTCCAATAGTCTTGCAGCATCAAATTCTACGAGATCGGGATCATTACGTCAGCAGCGCATGGCAGACGCATTCAACATTGCAAAGAGGAAGGAGTTGGATGAGAAGTGGGCAAGTTTTTTCTATGAAGCAAATGTGCCATTTAATGTGGCAAGGCATCCAGCCTTCATTGAGGTTGTGAGGGCAACCTCAGTGGCGAGGTTTGAATATAGTCCACCTTCTTACCATCAGTTCAAGATTAATTTAATTGAACCGAGGAGGTTGCAAATCGAGAAGAAGATTGAAGAGAAGGTTGGTTTTGTTGTCAAGCACTACGGGGTGACGATATGCACCGATGGTTGGGATGATGTCAATCGGAGGCCCCTCATGAATGTGATGATGTCATGCCTGGTAGATGATGTATTTTGGGGGTCAATTGACACTACCTCACAAAAGAAAACCATGCGCTACATAGCGGACCAAATGAAAGTTTACATTGAGAAGGTGGGTTCCAAATATGTGACACAAGTTTGCACAAATAATGCAGCAAACATGCTTGGGGCATTGAGAGACATTACTCTAACATATCCGCACATTTTTGTGCAAGGTTGCATGGCACATGCATTGGATCTGATGTTGGAAGATTGGGCCAAGATCCAAGAATTTTTCGATTTAATTGACAGGGCAAAAAGATTGTGCCAATACATTCGAAACCATCATGCGACCATGTCGGTTTTTCGTGAGTTGAGTCCAAACCTACAACTCGTAGTGCCTAGCGAAACTCGCTTTGCTTGTAATTTCCTCATGTTACAACGACTGGTGAAACTCAGAGGAGTCTTGGAGCGGTTGAATAACCACCCCCGTGTTATAAATTACTATGATATCCTACGAAACGAATAGAATGGACTACAGGCAACTACCGCTTCACGTAATGTTAGAAGAACCATTGAAGATGTGGCCTTTTGGCAACGATGTGTGAATTACGTGTACATGACTGAAGACGTATTGAAGGCTTTGCGTGTGTTTGATGGATGAGAATCAGCCATGGGTCAGGCGTGGCTCGTGATGCATAACTTGCGAGGACACGTGTATTCTTTGAGAGAACCACCTTTTAGCTAATGAGATGACATAGCAGTCACTTTGGAGAGGTCTTTCAATGAAAGATGGGACATGGTTTTTGAAGATACCCACTACGCCGCGGCCCTTTTGAATCCATACCTCTTGGATAACGTGGCGCTCAGGGTAGACGGAACTGCGCTACGTGCATTGTACAGAGTCATCTACAAAATGGCAGATGTAGTGGGTGTCACTTTTGATGATGTATTGGCGGATTTAACAGAATTTGAAGAGGGTAGTGGACCGTACAGTGCAGCTGAGACACCCAACATCCGTCTGACACAAATGCTTCCCCACCAATGGTGGCATAGGGTTGGAGATCGGGCTCTTTCAAAAATTGCCGTGTGTATTCTATCCCTCACGTGTTCTGCCAGCTCTTGTGAAAGGAATTGGAGTATGTATTCCTTTGTTCACAATAAAAATCGATTAGCCCCCGCGAAGGCAGAGTCATTGGTATATATTTATACCAATAGCCGTGTACTTCAGGAAAGACTAGGAGCCGATCCAATTCGTTGGTATGATGCAAATATCTACTCGGAGGATTCCGATCCAGATGCCCTTGGTCCAATCCCTTTGAATGAACACAATCAGGAATTTGACGCAATGCAAGCAGAGGAAGAAGAAGAGGTTGGTGTGGAAGCCAATGAAGCACCTCAAGAGTATCCGGCGAACCCAGATCTTTGGAGGCAAGGTGCCGATCACCTCGAGGAAGCAAGAAACTACTATGGAAATGCTGATGATGGAGAAGAAGAACCCGTTGGTGGTCGTTGGGGTCCTTGGGTACCAATCCTCGTCGCAGTCCTTCATCTCCTCTTCCTCAAAATGAAGGGGTCGCAGAAGTCTAAGCTTTGTCGTCTTCTTCAGAAGTCGCCACTCCAAATGACAATAACGTGGATGATGGTATCTCCCATAACAACAACGACAATGATGACGACCTCCCTCCAGGAAATGGTGGCGGAAATGGAAATGGTGGCGGAAACATGGGGAGGACTGCAAATCCAAATTGTGGAGGATCTTCTCACAATCAAGATGGCAATATAGGGCCTACAGGAATGGGGGCATCAGTTCGTAGCAATAGAGTTGTCGAACGACACCATGACAGAAACGTTAGAAATGCAAGAATGGCATGCCTTATTGCAAGAATCAATCAGCAAGTAATGTGAGAAGGCGTTTTGACCCAGAGCATGTAGACTACAATGATGTTTTTGCATTTATTGATGCACCAGAAGACCTTGCCCGTGAACCCATTCCAGTTGCGAGCTGTTCTGCTGGTTCTGACCAAACTACCTAAGCGCCACATTTCCTAGATCCATCTTCACCAGCAACTTCCAATGCCATCCAAAGACCTTTTGAAGAAGGGTTAGGCTCTGTGAGAAATGTTGATATGACTCCTCAAAACATTTCCCGTGGTACTGTTGGTGGTAGACCACCTACGGCACCTCGGCACCCCATTCATCATGAAGTGGGTCAATATCAACAAGGTCGTGGAAGGACGGGAGGCTGTAGAAGGGTTGGAGGTCGAGGAGGGACTGGAGGCCGTGGAGGGACTAGAGGTTGTGGAGGAACAGAAGGTCCACATATTGGAGAAGCATCATCGTCAAGGCCTACTAATCGTCTACTCCTTGGAATAGGGGCAAGAGACTCAAATAGGGTGGTAGAACCGTTCTTGAATACATACGTACCAGGACCTAGTAGGTCAACCTCGGCATTTGTTGTTCCTCGAGTTTCAAGTGGGCCCACTATAAATTCTGATGCAGAAGACCCCAACACACAGTGACATAAGAGGTTCAAGCGCAAATGTAGTTAAGGTCAAACTATTGTAGAGCTTCGAAATGAAAACTCAGAGATTGAGGGACATTGGACCATAGATAGTGGTGAAGCAGAAGATGAATATGACAGCAACGAAGATGCCAATGACGAGGATGATCCAAACTACAATGAGGCACCACAGGATGATGATGTTGTTGTTCGAGATGCTAATGTAGTGGATCCAAGTGCCCAAGAAGTTCGTAGGTCGAGTCGTTTCAATAACTGAGTTGCACCAATGGTAGATCTCGTGTCTTTAAAAGTTGAAGAGAATTGTAGCAATTGGAAGAAAGATGGACAAGAAGCCAAAGGAATGTCTTAGATAACCGATGAGAAAGTGGGCATATTTTGGAAGTATAGATTCATTGTATTGTTATTGTACTTTGCAATGCATGAATTTTATAAATACTTTTGGTTATCACAAAGATTGAAGCCTACTAATATGTCTATAATGTTTTTGTATTTGACATTTTGACGTGCATGTTGGAAACATTGGTGAGTGCAATCATGTAATATATTTTGTAGGCTAATTCTATTTAATATGAGAGGCACTTTGACTTCAATGATGAATTGGGTTTGATAGTTGAATTTCATTTCAAGGTCTGTGATGTGGCTATTTTGGATGTACAGTGGGGTACCAATAAAAAAAGTCTTTTTTGAATTCGCAATGAGAAATTTTTTGGTATGGCCAACTTTGAAAGCCTCCCGAGAGCTCAAAAATTAGTATTGAACCACATAATTTTTTATACAGCATAAGATTGAAGTTAATTATATGTATAAAAAATTTCAAGGCCAAAAGATTCAGGGAAGAAAAGTTATTCAAAATCTACCAACATGATGTAGGGGTTGGGAGCTCGATGCGGACCGCAACAGGAGCGATGGCTCCGAAGGTTTGCAGATCTTCTCTAACTGAGACATCGATCGCTTCCGAAGGATATTCGTCAACAACGTAAGGCTGTGTACACCAAGGGCGTGCAACTGGTGGGTTCGAAACAGGATTCCAACCACCCAATCTTATTTTGGGAGCGTTTTTCTTTTAGATCTATCTTCGAACCCTAAGTACGGCATCGAGGTGCTAATCCGTTTTAGCGGCTAAACATTCAAATCTGAGGAGAATAGTAGCACCTTACAACCTGAGAGTAGTTGTCAGTCAAAGTACGCTTGTACCACGCTAGTGAGGCCAGATCTAGTAATAGTTAGTCAAGACACGCTTGTACCGCGCTAGAGAGTCTAGATCCAGCCAAATCTACAGATGGAAACTTATAGTGACGTCGTTAGAAGGGGAAGATCCTTCTCAGCGGAGGATTATATGGATCTACACCATCAACAAGCTCGTAAGTTAGGAACATTGCAATAAAACAATAATGCTAGAATCACGACCCAGTATCACGCTAGAGCGGGTCCACACGGTCAAAGTCGCAACCCGCCACAAGCTCAGGAGCATCAACAGGAGCTACAACGTGGACTCCGGCAACAGAATCCGGACTCTCGAAGCAAGGGAAGGGAGACGGACTTCTCGTGGAACCAACACGATCACAACCGAGAAGAGGAGACAAGGCAACTGCAGCCTTATCCAGATCTCGATCCACTGTCAGCAGATGCGGACGAAACTCTGCCACCGAACATGAAGCGCAACTGGGCAGGACTTCTCATTCGGAAATATCAGGTACTTCCACACAACGTCATCAACCCCGCATGTCTGGATCATGAAATTTCCTTCCTCCAGGACTTTGTGTTGATTGCTAGCTTCACTGGCGGGCATATTCCGGAGGAAAATATAGCCGGTTGGATTGAGGACCTAGGAAAAATAGTGCTGCCCTCCCGTATTTCATTACAAAAACCTGCTAGGAATGGGTTTAGGTACGTGAAAATGGATAGTAAGGAGGCGTTAGACAGGGCCGTTAGCATTCTGCTCCATAGTTTCCTAGGAGGCGAGGCTGCATACCATAGATGGACTCCATCTTTTAATCCATTCTCCGCTCAGAGCATCCAGCACCCATGTTGGATAACCCTAAACGATCTACCTCTGGAATACATACCATTCTCCAAATCGATCGCTGGCATGCTAGGGTCGGTTCGAGCAGTCGACACTCCCAACCCAGCCATCCATCCACACAGATTTTGCGTAGATCTAAACATCGATGGTGGCTGGACGGCTGCCATCTACATCGAAGGAAGACTCAACGGGCCAGCTGAGATTCAGATTACGTACGAAGATGAGAGACTTAGCTGTACCCGATGTAGGAATCCATCTCACCCAGCATCTAGATGTCCGACCAAACGCCGAGATCGAAACGGAGGACACACAAACCACCAACAAAATTCTCAAACCAGACAACAACACCAAGACTCAACAGGAGAGACGGCTCACAAACCGCATGGCAGACGCCCTACTTCCTCAATCCAGTCAAGGACGAATATGGTCCGCCACCACCAGCGACGTTACGACAACCATGCGCAACCATATAACCCATCTTCATCTGCACCTGATAGCGAAGGATTTATACCAATCGAATACAGACGGCGTGGCTGGTTTGCAAGAAAGTCAGCAACACCTGCCAGCTCTAGCCATTATTGGGCTCGTCGAGTTTCTATGGAGAGACGGAGGGATGCCACAGACCACCAAAATACGAATCCAACGGCGAATGCCCAAGAACCAGACAAGCCTTCACACGAAGATCAGGGAGTCGAAGGACCCAACTCAAGCGGAGATACTAAGAGTAGAACTTATACCCCGATCAATAGTCATCCCGTCAATTCAAATACCATCTTGCCGTCCCCCCCAACCATTAGATCCACAGACCACCCAGTCCGATTTACAGAACTACATACACCAACTTTATCGATTGATCACACAGAGGTAATCACGTCAGAAAACAATATTAGTAACCTCAAACCACAATCACTAGTTAGGAATCCCAGTTCTCATCACCATCAAAGAAGCCTTAAATCAAACTCAAAGAATACCTTGAGCCCTAGTAGCACATCCTCATCATCCCGAAATCATACCCAACCTTCCCAAACTCAGAGTCACAAAAAATGAGTCGAGATCCAAACCTCACACCAATCCAATCATCCTATTAGCGCAACCTATATAGCTATAGAAACTGAAACCCTATCACCCCATTTACCTAAATCCAACAAACATTCAGATCATGCTAGCTCATCCACCGACTCTACCCGACTAGATATGGAAACACCACAACTTAATCTCGACCAAGACCTATTCCTCGACGCTCAGCCCGACCTCCCCAATCCCAGAGATTCATCTCGACCATATTCACCAAGAACGGAGAACGGAACAACCTTGGCCCTCAGAGTTTTTAATCAGATATCAGGCTCCCTACCAAACTGGTTACCTCCAACATCAAACGATTCAGATCCCACAGTAGGGGTTGACACATCCATGCGAGATATCAAAGCATCTGCTAGGAGTGCACGAGGAGCTCTACCTCAGACTCATAATCTAACAAGTCATAGTGGATTAGAACCATCTGACAATATACTCGCATCATGGGGATATGTGACCGATCACATCTCCAAGCCTTCTGACCGAGAGTAGAGCACTCAGCATAACACACTCAACCCATTGTCATGATATTTACACTCATATCTCAAAATGTGAGGGGTTTGAATGACTCGTCAGCCGTAGACAATCTGAAACAATACTTACGTAGTCATCCAGTAGACTTTTTGTTTATTCAAGAACATAAACTCCGGGGAAATGGTGCCACCCACCTAGGAACTAGATTGTGGAAACGAGCTACAACCTTTTGTACTGAAGCAGCTCCAGGATATACAATAGACGGTAGGAACGCAGGAAAGGGAGGAGTGGCGTCACTCATTGCCCCCAGATGGTCAAGATTGATAACTCAATCTGGCACACTATTAGGAGGAAGAGCACATTGGTTCATCCTCAAACACATACCAGGTGGAGATCTAGGCTTTGTGAATATATATGCATCTCACGAAACACATGCTAGAAGAGTAATGTGGGAAATCTTAGCTAGAGACCTCCCAAAAACATGTCGATGGATCCTTATGGGTGACTTCAACATGGTAGAATGTCGCAGAGATAAAGCAAGTACATGTGGTAAACTTCTTTCAGCACAGGAGAAGATCTTATTCAACGGGCTTAAAGACTCCCTACAAATTGAAGAAGTTTCACTTACCGTACCTAGTCTCAACTTCTCGTGGGACAACTCCAGAAGTGCAAACAACCGAATTATGGCACGACTAGATCGGATATATATCTTCAAAGATCCTTCATCCAACCAGAGGAAGGTCACTCAATATAGGATATGGGGAGACCACTCACGCTCGGACCACTGCCCAGTCTCCATGACGATCGAGCTAGCAAAACTGCCAGCGCGTCCTAGCAGATGGAAATTATCAAACTTACATCTTGATGAAGCAGACAGCATCATCAGGCAGGTATGGTCCAGAGCTCCTATACATGCATCTTTTTTCTGAAAACTTAAAAGAGTCACTAGGGTATATAGGAATTTCTGCATTCAAAAGGCACGACAGTATAGAGAAAACGAGGAGTCTCTCAGATCGAACCTAGATCTCAAAACCCGGGAGCTTCAGGAATCTCCTCTATCCGAGATACTCCAGAAAGAGGTTACTGTTGCTCGATCCAAACTTACAGACATAGAACTGAGGATGATAGAAGGTCAAAAGGTGAGATCTAGGGCAAGATGGAGGCTATACGGAGATAGGCTTTCCTCTGAATTCTTTCAAACCGTTAAAGAAGGACCGATAAACACTACCATCACCGAACTACGCGATGGAAATGGGGTGATTCAACACGAGAGATCACAACTGGAGGAAATTTGTACTGATTTCTATATTAAGTTATATGATCAACAACCGTCGAGTCCACAAGAAAACTCCGACAAAGCTGATATTCTCGCATGCGTCCGAAGCTGCATCACTCCTGATATGTCGCAAATCCTCGACGCACCATTATCTCCGAAGGAACTACACACGGCGTTGATCCAAATGGCCTCAGGGAGAAGCCCAGGACCAGATGGCATTACTACCGAATTTTTCTGCAGATTCTGGGATATGATAGGAGCTGAATATTCAAATATGGTCAACAACTCCATACAACGGGGGCATTTTCCAGAAGGTTTGACATCAGGAACAATTATTCTTTTATTTAAAGCAGGAGATGTAGCAAACTTAGCTAATTGGCGCCCCATTACTCTCCTAAACGTCTCGTACAAAATTATAGCTAAAGCACTGCAAATCAGATTACAAGGGATTCTTTAGGACATCATTAGTCCCCAACAATCAGCATTTCTTCCTTCAAGACATATCTTAGCAAATATTCTTCTGCAATATGAGACAGTAGAATGGGCCAAGGAGTCTGAACAAGACCTCATATTTCTCAAGCTAGACTTTACAAAGGCTTATGATATGGTATCGTGGGACTTTCTCTTCTTAGTCATGAGACGCATAGGCATTCCAAACTCTTTCTGCCACATAGTCAAGATGCTTTTACAAGATGCATCAGCTTCGGTGTTACTCAACGGAAAGAGTACACCACCATTTCATATTTTCAGAGGGGTGAGACAAGGATGCCCACTGGCACCTTATCTTTTTCTAATTATTGGGGAAGCGCTCTCTATGGCTGCTAGTGTGGAACAGGAAAAGGGGCATATCCAAGGCATCAAACTTCCAAACAACAATCTACAACAATTAGTTTCCCAATATGTCGATGATACAGGTTTCTCCATCCTAGGCACAGAATTCATTTTACGTAATACACTAGCTCTCTTACATAAGTTTGGTGGAGCATCAGGCCTCATTATGAATCTAACCAAAAGCATCGGATTCTGGTTTTCCAAAGTTAGTAGACCAACCTGGACAAATCTTTTCGATATGACTTGGGCTCCCTCGGGATCATTAACGAAACTGCTCGGGGCACCATTCGGCATCACACTACAAACCGATGACATTGATGGTTTCCTACAGGACAAAATTACGAAGAAACTAACTTATTGGACCACACAGAAACTCTCCTTAGTTGGTCGTGTTACAATTGTGAACGCCATCTTACTATCGACACTTTATTATTTTATTGCTATATGGTGTGGGTCTCTCCAAGCAATCAGGAAAATTCGCGGCAGCCTCCGCAATTATATGTGGAGTGGGTCAGACCATCGATCACGAGCAAGAGTCATGTGGAACGATTGTTGTTTACCTAAAACCAAAGGTGGGCTGAAACTACTCGATCCTGAGATTTCCCTTAACGCGTTGCTTGCGAAATGGATATTATTCGCAATTGAACCAGGTCTCTCGCACCTTAAGATCCTACTTAGATATAGGATAGATAAAGTTAAACCCCACCCAAAGGATGGATTCTAGTTCTCAAATCAAGCTTGGCTCATGTTGCAGCATCCATCCCTATCTCGAGGTTCTAGAGCGTGGAACATAATTTCTTTTGCCTGGCGTCGCCTCACCAAGTTCATAGAGCTTATCCCGCCCACCAACATTGATGAAGTTCTCACTACTAGTTTATGGTGGGCTATGGAATTCATAGGCTCCAACTTCCAGTTCTCAAAACGAAAAGCACGGGAACTAGCCAGACAGGGCCTCAGGACCATCAGCGACCTCTGGGACGCAGATCGACACACTTTCAAGACATGGGAGGTAATCTCAGCCACGTTCAGCCTCAAAGAAGATGATTATCAGCCTTGGAGATTCCTAATCGCACATATACCCCCTGAATGGATGGCCTTTCTGGCCAATCAGGCTGACTTTCTCCAAGCAGGCCAATGGGCAAGGACTTATGCGCACCAGGATGACGAGACTCCCATGATTGTTTGGAAAGCCATAGGTCAAGGGCCAATTCTTTCTTCGAATCACGAACAGGCTATCACCATTCCGGTAGACGCAATTAAGGCTACAGTAGGCCCTATGTCACGACAGCTATCTTTCAAGGATCCAGGGAGCGTGACTCAAGAACTCCGAGGATTTACACGCCGAGTTAGGATTATTGAACGACCACGAAGTCAGAAGGGGATAAATCGGTTCTTATTCCAGAGCGATATAAGATCATTGGTGTTTGATCCAAGAAGGTGGATATGGAAAAGCGGGCAAAATATCATGCAATATTCTACAGCCACAGGAAGGAATCTTCTCAATCAATCTAGTTGCCTCAAGCGGCCCATTCCATCGAAGTGGCCAGATCTTCTTCCCAACCATTATTTACCAGACTGGCGTGATTTATGGCATACAACCCGATCTCAAAAAGAAGCGGCATTTATGTGGTCAGTGTGGCACAACGCAGTGGCAGTACACTCCTGGAGGGCTCGAATTAATCCTGGAATTGACACAAGATGCAATTGCTGTGGCGAAAACTCCCCAGAAACTCCTTTACACCGTTTTCACTCTTGTCCAAGAGCATTAGAAGTTTGGGACTATGCACAGTCTATCCTGAACCAGCTTCAAGGTACGCCGGTGACCGCTGGGCCTTTTCCTCGTTTTACACCATTGCAGTGCATTTTTGGTGACCCCATCCCGCGAAAGTTCAACAATCTCAAGGTCATCTGGTCATTATTACGAGGCTCCGCGCTATGGATAATATGGATTTCAAGAAATAGCCAGGTATTTACTCAACATTCATGGCCTAAGGAATTAGCACAGTCTGCCTTGTGGTTAGCACTTTTAGATTCAGGTAGAGCCGCGCTGCTGAGAACGCAAAAAACGGCGCGCAGCAAACCTCAGCAAGCTCATAATATTTGGGCTAGATTTGACCAGATTTGGTTGCGTTCCCCTATTCTGGCTAGTAGAACTAATGACATTATCCAGAGCTAGCCCTTCGAATTATGAGTTCTCGTAGGTGGTAGTGTTCTCTCTGGTTCCGACCTGTTTGGTTGGTTCGGTAGCCGGTCCTTGTGCCTGGCTGCTGTGTTTCTCTCTTTTGTTTAATTGCTGCGGGCTTGTCCCGTTTGTTTAAAAAAAAAAAAAAAAAAAAAAATCTACCAACATGGGTAGTGGTGAGAAACATTTCACTACTTTCAACTTTGACACCTTCCTAAGGAGTAAGGATTGAGTCTTGGTTCTTTTGCCGTGAAATTTTTGTCATGAAATAATCTCTATGTTCTTAATATGTATAAAAAATTTCAAGGTAAAAGAAGTTTTGGTGAAGAAGATATTTGAAATCTCTCAACAGGTGTAGTTCTCTGAAACTTTTGACAATTACCAATTTTGACACCCTACCAAGGGCAAAAAAATTGGTTTCTTACCATGAATTTTTTTTGGTGAAGTCATCTCTATATTCATAATATATGCTATAAATTTCAAGTTAAAATGAATTACCATAGAAAAGATATACAAAATCTCACAACATGTGTGGTTATGAGAAAATTTTCACTATTGCCAACTTTGACACCCTCCCAAGGGCTGAAAATTTGTCTATTTAACATGAAATTATTTGAATAAAATCAACTTTATGTTGATGTTCCAAATTTCAAGTTCAAAATACATACCCAAAAAAAGATATTCAACATCTCTCAACATGTGTAGTTGTGAGGTTGAGTTTCTACATTTGTGTCAAACTTGGCTCCACAAAATAACACTATACTAAGGACTCAAAAACTTTTTCTCATAACCACACATGTTGTGAGATTTTATATATCTTTTTTGTGGTAATTCATTTTAACTTGAAATTTGTAGCATATATTATGAATATAGAGATGACTTCACCAAAAAAAATTCATGGTAAGAAACCAATTTTTTTGCCCTTGGTAGGGTGTCAAAATTGGTAATTGTCAAAAGTTTCAGAGAACTACACCTGTTGAGAGATTTCAAATATCTTCTTCACCAAAACTTCTTTTACCTTGAAATTTTTTATACATATTAAGAACATAGAGATTATTTCATGACAAAAATTTCACGGCAAAAGAACCAAGACTCAATCCTTACTCCTTAGGAAGGTGTCAAAGTTGAAAGTAGTGAAATGTTTCTCACCACTACCCATGTTGGTAGATTTTGAATAACTTTTCTTCCCTGAATCTTTTGGCCTTGAAATTTGTCATACATATAATTAACTTCAAAGTTATGTTGTGGTAAAAATTTTGTAGTTAAATACTAATTTTTGAGCTCTCGGGAGGCTTTCAAAGTTGGCCATACCAAAAAAATTCTCACTGCAAATTCGAAAAAGACTTTTTTTATTGGTACCCCATTGTACAAAATAAAATAACCAATTGAAAATTTTGCATGCTAAGCCCCATTACTACTTTTACTTCCCAAGATAATTTCAAATAATTTGGATTGATTTTTCTATTTGTACTCATTTATATTCATTTCTTGCACCAAAGATTATAACAATTAGAAATTGGTACAAAACAAATTGTAATTTCTCATGGTGATACAGAATTAAGAGTTTGAATTAGAATAAATTTCAGATTGTTGTTTGAACACTACCGGTATTCAAAAGGCTAAAATTAGTTCACATGAGAAGTTTGACCACTTCACAATTGACAAAGTCCTTAAGGGGTTACGGACCTTCTACCCTATAGAACCCATAAATGAAATCAGCACACTACCCATCCGCACCCTGACCCTCATGTTGAGGTCCGCGCCCTAACACTGACAGTGACGTCCGCGCCCTACATGTACAAGTCCATGCCCTGAAGCTGACGATGAAGTCTGCGCCCTACCTATACGCGTCCGTGCCCTGACGTACACGCTCAAGTCCACGCCCTACCTGTTCGAGTCCGTGCCTTGATACTGACGGTGAAGTCCGCGCCCTACCTGTACGAGTCCACGCCCTGGATCTCGCGTTCTAAGGTGACGTGTCAACCCAAAAAAATCCCACTACTTTGAAAAATAAAGCCATCCGGTCCGTCCGGTCCGTCCGGTGACCCTAACTCGCCCGTTATGACAACCATGCACAATCCACCTTGTAATTGTTGAAATGAATTTTTTTTTATAGGTAGAAATAGCAAATAAATCCAAATTAACACTTGTAAGTTTAAAGTTTCAATGGTGACAATCATGATAACACTTTACACTTTCTAATGGAACTATTTTCAAAACAAATTGATAAGTACAATTTTTTAATCTTAACCCCTAAAAGACCAAGCTGTGTTTTTTGGTAGCATAGCAATTTTGGACAGCTCACTACATATGGAGTTTTTATTTTTTTTCTTTGAAATTTTCACACAATGTGTGCCCAAGGAGTAGCTTTAAGACTCAACAATTTTCATAACTTTTGAGTATATGGTTAAGAAGTTATTGCATGATATGTCATTTTCATTCGATGGCGCGCAATCCGGGCATCCCAAAAAACTTCTTTAAAAAATACTTTTTGAAAAATTTGAAATTTGAAATTGATTCTTTACATTTATATACACATGGTAAGCTTTGAATCATTCCATTTGGATTAATTAAATGAAAGTGAAGAAGAATTTTACTTTGCAAGTAGGTATGGATTTCAAAGACTATATACCTACTTGCAAAGTGAAATTCTTCTTCACTTTCATTTAATTAATCCAAATGGAATGATTCAAAGCTTACCATGTGTATATAAATGTAAAGAATCAATTTCAAATTTCAAAATTTTCAAAAAGTGTTTTTTAAAGAAGTTTTTTGGGCTGCCCAGATTGCACACCATCGAATGAAAATGACATATCATGCAATAACTTTTTAACCATATACTCAAAAGTTATGAAAATTGTTGGGTCTTAAAGCTACTCCTTGGGCCCAGATTGTGTGAAAATTTCAAAGAAAAAAAATAAAACTTCATGTGTAGTGAGTTGCCCAAAATCGCTATGTTGCCAAAAAAACGCAATTTGGTCCTTTAGGGGTTAAATCAAGTGAATTGGTAAGTTTTGCTCAAAGTTTGAAAATCAATTAAATTTGTCAAGCTATACTCTTCTACTAATGTTTCACAAATGCCTTTGAGGACCTCTCAAAAATCAAATTTTTTAAAATTTTTAGTACTAAACAAACAAACAAAATTTAATAACCTTCAATATTTCTTATAAAAGAATTTAAATGATCAAATGAATGTAATTGCCTACACAAAGATGAGTTGAAAATTTTGAAGTTATCATATTTGGTTGCAAAGGCAATTAGATTCTAAGTGTTGAAATGTAAATATAAGAAGACTAATTTTGACTAATATAAGAAGACAAAAATTTTAATTTTTTAAAAAGAATAAATTATTGAAAATTCTCCAACCTATCTAAATCATATTTTTACATAGAACATTTGTTCTCTTTATTGATGTACTATATGATATTTCTTGAAGCTTCTTCAACTAAAGAAGTGTACCTTTTGACCATTCACCATCTTTCTAATGGATGGTTGAACACTTAGAGGTAATGTTAATTGGATTATTTCTATTAAATTTATCAATTAGTTTTAATTTTTTGCTATAAAATAATAAGAATTCAATTTCTCATCAAACATATAGAGATTTTTCAAATTAATAAAAAACATTTAGTCTCAAGTAAAAAAATACAAAAGGGAAACTTCAATATACTTTAGTCTTGGAATTTTATCAATGCTTTGATGACTTTTCAACAATGTTGTATGCTAAGAAACCACCAAATTTTTTCATCCAATTTTTTGGAGGTTAATTGCAAGCATCTATGACCAATGAAGTTGAAAAAGGAATTTCTCATAAAGAAGATGCTATATTAATGAATAAGAAAAAATTGTTTTTTTAATTAAATTTTTTTTCCTCATGATTTCATTTTAAACCAAACCATTTAAAAAAATTTGAGTATAAATCTCAATATTAAGCTTACAAAGCTAGACTATTTTGCTCTATTTTGAATATTCGAAAAACTTTCGAAATTTAAATATTATTGCGATTTAAACTTTGTACCTTTGATAGCATGATCAACTGCATTTCTAGTTTTAAAAACGTACAAAATTATAGAGTAAAATAGAAGAAAGTCACACATAACATTTAGTAGCCCATGGAAGGACTGCCTTCCGCTTGATGAAGTCCCCATCACCTAATTTCATTTGACATTTCTTGGAGTTGCAACTTTAGTTACGGAATGGTGTAGAATACCATTAGTGCTGGATGGAATGGTGTGGGATATTCCACACCATTTCATCCGCTGGGAGGCAGTGTGACAGGCTGCTACTGAATGCAATGCATAGAAGGAGCATAATGACTGAAAGATTCTAAATTCAGTGGTTATAGGCCCCAATGATCAATTTTTGGATGAATGGTCTTCAGTGGATGAAGGCTTTCGTCGACCGGCACATCCGTCGTCTTCGCCGTGTGCGGTTTTCCTTAGGGTTTTAGGTGTGCACCTCTCTTCACTAAAGGAGCTGGCGACCTTGTCTCGCAAGTCTCCTCCTTTGTCTGTACAGACTTCCCGCAACGCTTGCAGTGTCTGCTCGAGATTGTGGCCAGGGGTGCGTTACCAGGGAGGAAGTATCAGAGAAAGAACTCAGGGCTTCGAGCTCTTAGCTTGCGGCCACGCGTGTCGGTTACTCGTCGTGCTTGACTTCGGCCGAGTTTTTCTGGATATGATCGCAAAGCTGACGCGCTACTCCTCTCGTCGTGAGTCACTTCGACGTATGCTCCAGCCATGGCAGGCCCCGTTTCTGCGATTGAGCATTGTTGACAGGTGTCTGTACGCAGGGCCGCGAAGTTGGTGCCATTGTGCAACGTGTATGAATGAGAGCGGCGACGATCGAGGAGACGAGTACTGGGGAAGGTGACAGCGAATTCTCTCGATTTGGAGTGCTGTGCAAGCTTCTGGAAATTGAGGTAATTGAGTTCCGCAAGAATTAGGGTTTCAGGTTTCTGTTAGCCAGACAGAGGAAGTGAAATTCGTGCACGTTTGTTTTTTTAACAAATCATTACTGGGGAGAGCAGGACGTGTGTGTGAGAGGATGATTTTAAATTGGTAGGTGGATGCTGAGAAATTTTTCTGCGAACATTTTTCTATCTCAACTTTTCCCTTGCCGATCATGAACCTGGTAGTTGCACTGGCTTGAGAGCCATGGCCAAAGCCTCTTGGCGAGTAGGATTTTTGGTGTGGCTATGGCCAGGAGAAAAGCTTCCCGTAATAGTGATTCAAAATGTTATACACACTCGTAGCTAGTCTGAAGGTTGGATGTCTCTGAATAGCCTCTAAGAATCGGGAAATCTAAAACTGTACTCGAACAATTTGCCAATTGCAAATGTTCGATGGAAGTATTGTATACAATATCAAGTCATGGAAGAATGACACTCATTTGTCTCACACTACCTCCTTTTGTGAAGAAGTAGAAGTAGAAGTAGAACTGTCATGGATTGAGTGCGTGCTTTTAAATGCTTTTTTCTTTCAAATGAATGCAACGGTGGTTGCGAGACCTACTTTGTGTTACAAGCCATGCAGTACATGGACTAACTAGGAGATTTTATACTTCTCAATCTGATATAGCAATTCACTTTATTGATTGACAATGTCTTTACAACCGAGTGAATGATCAATCTATACAAAATAAATGAATGTGACGCCCATTGCAGAGTGTAGAGAGACCGGTTGGCAACTGCTCCTTCATCAACTGTCAATTTCTTGCGTTGTCTGGTTGTTGTCCCTTCCCTTCTCTCGATTTCACGATGCTCGGAAAGGTTGCTCGGCAGGTGCTCTCTCGTCACGTCTGTCATCGTCGTCGTAGAAGAATCATGAATCATGCGTAATCTCTATTGCCCGTAGATCACAAGGTCACAAATTCGGTAACATAGTTGGCAGAATTCCAATCCTAGATGCACTTAGCATTAGCTTGACAAACTCCAATGAATGGGAAGTGCGTGCCGATCAAGCTCTTGGGATGTCGACGAGGATGCCAAAGGAAGAGCTTGTAAACCCATCGACATCCGCTATGACACCTCTCTGGGATCACGCTTAACCACCCGTAGCTACCGGGGACCGCGAGGTCTGGAATTCCATGTGGCCGGCGGTTTAGGTGGCGGGTTGTAAACGCTGACGGGGGTGGCATCTTCGGCAGCCATGTTGCTTGAGACTCTGCGAACTCCTTCAATCTTCCAAGAGCAGCAGAACAAACAGTACTATCTTTCGATGTGCTTAATGAAAATATCCAAGCTTCGAAATTCTCGCAGGCTTGATAGTACTCACTCTACCAGGCCAACAAATCCTGCAACACAATCTCGAAAGGCAAGAGTGGAATTTCCACTAGAGCTCTTGAATGCTCGAACGAATTCTCTCGGATCTAGCTCCACAAGATGTCAATGTGACTTGTTGGGTATGCGTCACTGGCATTATATAAGTTTTGGGAGAGGCTTTCGATAGACTCTTCACCAGTCACATGCAGGCAGCGCGGAGTGTGAGCTGCTCTCGGTTTCCGTGGTTTCCAAGCTCCAGCTTGTCGCGCAGACAGGATTACAGACACGGTATTCCTGAATCCTGAGCTGTGAACTTGTGATAGACCGAGTAGTGACGTGTTTTGTTCACTTTTGTTTTTATTTTTTTGCATAAAACTGTTTCATTGTCTGCCATTGGAAAATAAATCAAAATTTATAAATGTTGGGTGATACATAAATGATAAATAAAAAAGTAAACACTGACACACAAATGAACAGTATCCAGTGTTTTTTGTTTTGTTTTTTGACACAAGCATGTTGAGGAAACACACTGCAAGGGGTCCGTCAGGAGGAGAGGCTGATTTCACGCTAGGTAGAGATCCTGCTGACACCAGGAATCGAAACCCGCAACCATGGCATTCGCTTTGGGTACCTCACGACCATCATCTGGTAGTTTAGGGTCATTGCGGACCAAGTATCCAGTGTTTTTGCAGACCAACTGAATGGTCCCAAATGTGAATTTCATAAGTACAGTAACTCAAGTTGTTGAAATAGTAAATTCAATGTAGAATGTGTAAAGAATTCAAATATAACTCCAAGTATTTATGTTCTTTATAATTTATTCAAAAAATCTCCAAGAAATCATGAAGAATAAAATAGAAATATTTTTTATACTTTTCAAATTTCCTGTAATTTTCTGGATATTTCAGAGGTAAAATTTATTTAACAAGTAAATATTTGGAGTTCTAATCTGAGTTAGTAAAATTTAGGTCAATGAAATTTAAATTTCTTGAAACTCTTATCACAGAATTCCAGAATTCTCATTCTAGTTACTAAAGAATTTTGAATGTTTCTTACTTATATTAAAAGTTTTTATTACTAATAAATTTGATTTTTAGAATTTTAATTTTAAATAAATCTTCTAAAAAATTTGAAAATATGTGTAGTGCAAATGTCTTACTATTACAACAACATACCTAGATTTTGTTGCAATTCTCTAATCCCTCAATTATCTTTGGCAATTTTTGAAAATGTATGAAACATTTGAAAGTCACTATAAATGCAGTTTGGGTAATTATAAACTATAACCCCAAAATAGGTGTCACACTCTTGTCTCCCCCCTCCCCTTCCCCTCCTCCGGCATATATATATAAAATCATGGTTAGAAAAATATTGATATTGATATTAGATACAGATACAATACAAATACAGAAATATGAAAGCATTAACTCCTCATCGCCTAAAGTATCCTTGCTTTTCAAGTCTTATAAGTCTACGTATTACTAAGGTATGAAAATCTCAACCATACAATCTTGTAGTGTGCGTATTGTAGATGATATGGATCAAATTTGAAATCAATTCCTTAAAGACACATTCAGAGGTGAAGTTTGATTTCTAAACCTATTCAAATGAAAAAACTTCAAACTACAAAGAAATTTGAAATCAACATACAAACACATTAGTGAAAAATAATTTCATTCAATTGACTCATTGTGTTTGCAAAATGACTTTGAAATGTCAAAAAAAATAATAGAAAAGGGTACAAAAAACACATCTATGGATGAACCTCCTACTAAAATGCTTCTTAGTCACTCACAACTTCTTAGATTGATATGAAATTTTAGCCACACAAACTAGAATAAAATGCACAACTTTTAAAAAAATTATAAATAAACATTTTATGAAGAAGAAACAAATCACCAAAGTTCATTGTAATCCAAAAATGTCTGGATTTTGAATTTTTCATTGCTCCCAAACATTCAAAGCAACTTGGATTGCCATGAAAATTTCACCACAATAACTAGACTTCTATAGAAACATAACTCAACTAATTTTATTGAAAACAAACATTGGATGAAGGAAATAGAAGCCTCCAAAGTTGCACCCATCAATTGCAGTTTGGTGAACTCAAATTGAACTTGTAAACTTTGATTGGCTCTCCAAAACTCATTTCATCTTGAATTGATTAGAAAACTTCACCACAAAAACTACATTAGTATCACTAGAAGAAAAATACGTTGTACTTGACAAAAACTATGTTGTACTCAACAAAAAAGTGTAGAATGGATTGTGTTGAAGTCTCCCTTTGTTATGCGGAATTTTTCATTCTAACACGAAATTCTGTGTTTTACTTGTTGAATTTTGTATTGAAACGTTGAAACATAGAATTTTGCATTATGAAGGGAGAACTCAACAAAATCCATTCCATACTTGAATGCAATGCAATCTTTGTCAAGTAAAATGTAGATTTGACAAGTTTAACGCAATTTTTGGCATAAATAGTGTTGTTTTCTTCTAGTATATGCGCAACTTTCACAACAAGTATTATTGAATTTGGACCTTGGATGCAAAAGTTACAGAATTTTGAATTGAATTGCTTGACTAGGTGAGGACACTTTTTGTCCCCTTAGGCAATGAGGGTTAACCCATATTGTTTGGTCTTGATACAAAATTTGGAAATTACATAGGGGAAGAGGGGCAAATAACTTCTCAAACCTTACAAACTCAGTATGTGCCATTATAAACTCACCTTTTGTTCCCTTAGATAGTGAGGGGTTAATCCATATTGTTTGGTCTTGATAGAAAATTTGGAAATTCCATAAAGGGGGTGGAGGTGGGGAGGGATAAATATCTTCTCAAACCTTACAAAATCATTATGTGCCATTGTAAACTCACCTTTTGCCATTATGCACTGAGAACATTGTTTACCAATGGTGCAAAGTTACTTTTGCATTCTGCTAAAGCAAATGTTTATAGTGATCAAAATTGTTTTGTTGATGGCTCCTTAGCCAATGCCAATCCTTGAATTAATTGAAAAGTCCCTTCCTAGGCATCTAGCAAAGCATAATACCTTTGCAATATAGGAAAGACTATTGCTTGGTAATACAATGTTATAAAATACGGATGGCTTGGCTTTTACTTCAATCTTCCAATAAAATCCCTCATTTGCCCAAATTAAAAAAAATAGGAGACCAAAAATGATTTGAACTATGAAAGCCAATCCAATTCTAATCATCCCCTTCTTTATGTAATATATGGGTCTTTTTTTTGTGTAGGAAAAAATGAAAAAATGATTAGTTATGTCACACATATGTCACATTATACTTGGCTACATGACTTTTAATTTTGCAACTAGCATGTAATAAAAAATGAGACAACCTATATGATTGACATGGGACAAATAGATGCTCCACCTAAAAAATTCATGATAATGTTGTTTTGGGAAATAAAATTGTGAAAAGTTATTGGATCTTTTTGAAATCTATTGTTGTACATGGGGAAAATTTTCCCCTCAATATACTTGTGCTCTAGATATATTCAACTACTTATTATAGAAAATGGGTTGGCTCCCTCAATTTTGATGGATGGGGACAAAATTTGGGATAAAAATCATTCCACCACAAAGCCCCCTAAAATCAATGCAAACGGATATTCAACGCAAGAATCTTGTTGATTAGTTGATAACACACACTTTGTGATACTTTGGGACATGTGTAATGACCTTATTAGTCCCAAACTTGAAAAGGAAAAAAACAAAACATTCTCAGCTTTCATTATAAATCTGTTCCAATACTGGTTGGAAATAGGTACACGTTGGGTATAGGTCCCTGGTCGGGAATAGGTGGTTCTACCTTAATTTGAACGGACGGGGATGGACGGGGGCGGAGATCCGTCGAGGGGGCAGGCTGGCTCGTAATGGATATTCACCAAGTTGATAAGGCACACGCCTTCAAGCTCTGCGAAAACGCCACGTGTAAGGTCGGCGTCTGTTTGCTCCGCCAAAGCCTGGGGTGCGCTTTTCCGTCGTCGTTCGTCGTCACCCGAACGAAGATTTCCGCGCGTTTCGAAGTGCCACAATGCCACATGGACATCCCGAATTGGCCTGCCGCTCCTCGCTTTCTCCGCCGGAACACCGCTAGCTTTGGGGTCCGTGTCAATGAACTCCTTACAGGGAAATGGGAGGCGGCTCAGGGTTGCTCAATTTTTGGCCTCTAGATCAGGCTCTCAATCAGGCTCTCAATCAAGCTCTCAATCAGGCTGCTTGTGGAAGCCACGTACGGGAAATGGCAGGAAGCTCAGGATTGCTCAGAATTAGCCTCTTGATCAGGTTTTCAGATCAATCAAGCTCTCAATCAGGGTCCTTGTGGAAACGACGAGGTAGCTCAGGATTTGTCCCCAACTCAATCGCAAGTTGGGCTTATCTGGCGCACCGGCCACGAGAGGTGGAGAGGGGTGGCAGACAAACGTTTTTGTACATAGAAAATTGCATTGACCCTAGCGAGTTTCTTTTAAAAAAATTTCGTGTCTGTGTCATGTGTCTGCCACATTGGCGACGGGAAACGAGGTTAAGTCATCTGTCTGAGTTGCCAATGCTAACGAGCTCCGACATTTGGCATGTGAGCCTCTTGAGGTAGCTATATAAAGACTTGGGCATGGTCTCATTCCTCACCAGTTCATTATACTTACCAACAGTCAAGCTTTGCCTCGCTTACGTTGCTCTTGAGAATTAATTCTTTGTAAGGATCGAGTAGATAGCAAGAATTTATGCAGTGTAGTTTGTTTCTGTATGCCATTCTCTCTTTGTGAGTCCATATGATCTGAGCATATCGCAAGAGCTCAAGGCTATTTAGTAGATTGACTTGGTGATACACGGTTGGTTTTCTGCTTTCGGGGCCCTTGAATTTCATTTTCTTAGCTGGGAACATGGATTGTGAGACCAATTGCAATGGTGATCCTACTTCTGTAAGCGTCTACAATCCTCCAAAATACAAGTGATTTGACATCAAGACTCTAGCTTTCAATACTTTTAGCGTGCACCCTCTCTTCGATTGTGCGGAAATGAAACCGTAGAAAGGCATAGCGATTAGGTGATACAGCATTGAATTTCTATTGCTTGCATTTGGAAGTAGCTCATTTGGATCATGGATTCATATGCCGAAGATGCTCCCAAGTCCGACACGTACTGTCCTCGGCCGCCGCGCCCCGTATACGGCTGAGATGGACGCATGGGCCGGGAGGGATGTCGACGAACACTCTGACATCATTGTCGACATCCCATGCCAAGAGCTTGATCGATACGCAATTACCGTTCTTTCAAGCTCCTTCAACTGATGCCGCTTTCGTCTCCAGTTGATATTCGCGCTTGGAGAGTTTGGTGATTGTGTGTATTGAAGAGTTTCGTCCTCTGCCAATGAAGAGATGCGTTGGAAGGGATGGATTGCCCCCGAGAGAGATACCAATTCCCCTTCCATTTACTTTCATTTGTGCCACAACACAAACAATGGAAAACGAAGAAAAAAATCCAAAAAACACCTCCGCGCCAGTATCCCCGATAGCCTCCTTCCCGCAAGATGCTGGGACGGAGGTGATGGGGAATATTGTTACATTTAGATTGTTTTGTGCCAAAGTAGTGACATTTGTCGTATTTGGGCTACTTAGTACAGAATCCTGATTAAGCAGTCGAGAAAAACTCAGCTATGTTAGTGCTGGAGGACGCCATCTCATATGCTGTATCTATTTTCGGAGAGATGGAGCTCCGTTTACCCGCCATGGACGGCGATCATTGTCGCGTTATTGTGAATACATAGACCTGTCATTGCATTGTAAAGAAATTGTCTACTCTTGGAATAAAATTTGTTATCGCATTAAACAGAGCACAAGGTCTTTGTGTGTTGCTTACCTGGATGCAGAGTGGGTAGCAAACGAAACGATAGAAAGCTAAGAAATCCACAGATGAAGCTGTCAATCCACGGCCAATCGATTTTGGATTCTTCAGGTCTATTGGCAGAGGAATAAGGGAACATGTTTGACTGCTTGAAAATGGGCACAAAGCCTCCATCGACCGTTTGCGATCGCTAAACCCTCTCAGTCAAGTCTCTTAGTGTCCGCCAATCTCAGAAGCTAATCGGAGAACGCTGGACTTGATCCAGCCGAGGGTACGGTGAGCTGCATCCCGTGCACTTTGCCCCGTTCTTGCCTCGCTGTTGCATGAAACTTCTGGCGTGGCCATGTCATGGCCACCCCCGCAGTTCTCTCCATTTCAGAGATTTCGGACACGGCTCCCAAGTCATCTCATCCCAATTAAGTTGCGATTGAACTACCCCCCAGAAAGCTTCCAATTCCCATTTAAGTGTAATTCCGACGGCCGACCTGGCTGGGGACTTCAATCGGCACTTCCCCATGCCAGCCCCTACCGGTGCCGCCCCCCCTCAGAAAATTTAGGGTGGCCTTAATTCACTGATAAGATCAGACAGACAGACCTTCAATCCGATCAACCCTTACCTTGCCCCGGCCTCTTGATTAATTATGACGGTCCCAAATCTCAATATACACTGAGTACACTCATCGATCTCAAATGTCGGCCTGAGCGACGCCGTCGACGCTGCAGACAGATCGATGCGGTTTGATCTACAGTCGGCCCATCGAATTGGAGGAAGCTAGGCGCGAATTTGAATTGATCGACGAATTTATGCTTAAACTATACTCCGTCCTAGCTACTTACGGAAGTCTCACACTCTTCGATTGAAGTTTCGACGCTGCAGACAGATATGCGATGCTGGTCTACGTAGGAGTCAGTTGGCCATGACTGGAGTCGAGTTACTACTCCCCTCAGTTTCCATTTTCTTTCGGCGGATTATTTTCCAGACATTTGGGTTACGTACGTAACTCAGACGGCCGGCCTAGCTGGGACTTCGATCGGGCACTTCCCAAGTCCCTACCTGCGCCCCTCCAAACAGAGATTCTAGAGAGGCTTCTCTGATAAGACAGATCTTCAATGCAGACCCTACCTTGCTCCTTCTGATTACAACCTAAATCTCAATGTACACTCATCGATCTCTATAGTCTGCCCGAAGAACTAGGGAATGATGCTGTTGACGCTGCAGACGGACAGATCTATGCGTTTTGAGCGGAGTCCCCATCTTAAAACTTGAGGAAGGCGTGGCTATGACTAATTTATGCTTAAATTACTTATAGAATTTGTACATTCTATGATTGTAGTTTGTCAACCCAGAAGCCTGCGGTACTATTGGCAATTGAAAGTTGATTCCAATTGATTGCAGTGCTTCTTAGCATGAATCTTCCAAGTGCTAATTATACAGTACCCATTTAAGTTAAGTTTTCATATACAATGCAAGCAAATTTTGGCAGGAATCATAATTTGAGAAAGAGTTGTAATTTTAGTGGAGATACCTTAACGATGCCAACAAGTTGAGGGATGAAATTGTCCTAAGCATGCATAATGAGGTAAGCTCATCGCATAGTTTTTTGACTAGCACCAGATTGTCGATCAAAAACTAATAAAAATCATAGGAACTACCAAGACTCATGGGACCCTTTAAGAGGATCGAAGAACACAAGTCTTGTGCTTCAGCAACACCAATGCCATGAGATGAAAGCCTAGATTTACAATGAAAAATTTCAGGGGCCTCATTTTACAACACAGCATTGACTTCATGTTGATTCACAATTTATGAAAGAAAAAACATTGAACAAAAGGAATTGAACTTGAACAAAGCAAGCCTGTAGCTCAAAGCAATGACAACTCACTTAGAACGCATGATTATCACGGCCTTAGAGAAGTTTATTCACAGGAATTCACAAGAAATTTAGAGGCCATTGAAAAATCGATTATCACTACAACCTGAGAACGAATCCAAATCGGGGCGCCAAATTTTAAATGGGGTTATCTACTCAATAGTATCGTACTGTTACTTCTATTGTCACTTATTGTGGTTTACAACCTCCCACTTCAACATTGAGTAGTGACAACAATTGATCTCTACAGAAATGGCTTTTGTACCCAAATATTTCTGTCCATCTCCCCAAATCACACTCCAACATATGTTACAATGCATAAATTGACGCACATCATACAACTGAAGGAAGCGATCCTATTCTGAAGAGCCATCAAGAGGTGTTTAGTGATCTGCAGACTAGGAAGTAATGATCACCCTATTCTATGAATATTCCACAATCAGCAGTCACAAATCCGCGTGCACAAGTTGGGAATAGGAACTTAGTGTACTTCATTAGTAGAGGCGTATCCTTGACGTAATTGCTCCCCTGCATATTGGACAATGCGTCAAATTTGTGGCACACTGCCGACACGTCTGATGCCCACAGTTGAAGGCCATGTCCTTCTTGTCCGTCAAACAGACCGGGCATTCTGCCACCTCTACGTCAGGAGCTTGTGAGGTCGCGATGAGAGGAGCCGAAGCAGGTGGTGGAGGATAGTAACCCCCGTATTGAGCATAAACATTCGGTGCCGCAGGAGGCATGTGAGCAGACGTCGGTGCCACTGGTGGGGGTGGAGGACGTCCGTAACTTAGCGAATGCCCGAAAGCTTGGCCGTCCATTTGCAATACCATGGGTGGCGGAGGAAGAGGCTGGATTCCAGGGGATGTACCTCTTCGCCTACCCAAGAGCTGAAGCTCGATAGTGGCCTTGTATTGAAGAGGAATCTCCATGAGAGCCGCTAGGGCAAACTGCGCCTCCTTGCGGTGCGGAGGGAGGTTGCTCTGCATAATCTCGGTGAAGTTGACGAACTGAAAGTTGTCGAAGGTGCGGGATGGCAAGCTGTCGTCGAAGGAACGCATCATGTTCCATGGCCCGTCGCCGACGCCGACAAGCACGATGGATAAAGGGTAGTAGCTGGCGTTTACGATGGCGTCCACAGTTGCTCGCTCTTGCGGTCCATCGATCTGTCCATCTGCAGCATCATAACCACCAATTCCCCGAGCAATTCCAAGATTAACTTACAGTCGGAGGAAGACAATACTCACCACCAAAAAAAGGAACCCCAAGCACTATCAGAAAGTTAAGAAAAAAACAAGTGAGTTATGCATTGCAAAAAACAAACTAAGAGGGATGCAAATGATCATATTATTAAACTCATTCCTGTTCCCAAAATGCAAAATATAAATGAAAAACGAGTTCAAAACACTACCAGAATACATGGACTGAGAATTGAACACTATAACCTACGCACTGCACAAATGAACCAAGCACGGGGCAATTGATTGGTAATTTAAATTCCCCTGTCTTCCCAACATCCAAACTGTACATCAAAATAGTAACCAGAAACACTACGAGAAGAGACCCTTCAAATTTGTACTGAAGAAAGAAACAAACAAGGGATGCCCATGCCAGTCAGCCAAGGGCGTAGAAACGGGTGCAATTGATCGGTATTTTGAATTCTCTGGTCTTCCCAACATGCTCACTCTACACTTAAAAATTAGCCATAAACACGACAAGAAGGGATTCAAGAAATTTGTACACGGAAGAGAAACAATTGAAAGATGCAAACCCTAATTGTGCACAATGAAACTGTGCGAAAGTTTCCATACCAGCGATGATCACGAGGACATGGTACTGCCCGCCGCTGCCTTCAACGATATCCACCGCGGCGTTGATAATAGGCGCAAACGACGTCGGTCCAGCCAGCCGAACATACGGCACAATCGTCCTATACCTCCCATGCGCCTCCTCGAACCCATCACACGGGCGATGATCGGGATAAAAGCTGAACACCTGCTTGTCATGTGTAGTCGAGTCTCCAAATCCGAAGCAAGGGATCAGGTTATCCTCGTCGAAGGGCGCCAACGTCACACCGACAATCCTCAAAGCAGTCTCGTACGGGTTCTGCTCGCTCCCGAGGGCGTGCAAGGAGCGACCACCGAAGGAGCGCTGCCCTGTCCATTCGTTGCTCTTGGTGAAGTCGATCCCGACGATGAGGTTGGAGGATTCCAAGCCAGCGAGCCTCAAGGCGGACTGCACCTGCTCCAGGGTGGCGTAATTGTCGCCGATCACGGAGTAGCGCGATTTCGGGTGGATGTTTTCGTTGGGCTGTTGATAGCGCGGTTCGGGAGGGCGCCTGGCGGGGCGCGGGGGCCCGTAGTTTGATGAGGAGGACGATGAATTTCCCATTTTCGTTCGATCAGAATACAGAAATCAAAGTAATTGTGATGCACTGACGCACTCAGCCGTCACTCGGAAACGAAACTCGGAGAGCTGGAAAGAGAAATCAAAGCAACGGCGTCGCAATTTGCAATTTCTACTGCTTCAACTCCAAGGAATGTTGGCTATGTCGGACGCAATTTCGGTATTAAGGTTGTAAGCACACACACCTGCAACGTACACCACGAATTGTCAAACCCTATAGAAGCTAAAACTTCCAAACCATGTACTGTCCTCGAAATCGAAATGTCGTGATCTGGAATAAGAAATCAAAGCACCGGCGTCGCAATTCGCAATTTCTACTCCCTCCACTTCACAGAATTTTCGCAACCCTAAACCACAATTTCGCCTTGCAGGGAGGTGTATAAACACCCCTTCAACGCACACCACGAATTGTCAAACCCAACAGAAGTTAAAACCTCCAACCCACGTGCTATCCTCGAAATCGAAGCTCAACGGTCTGAAAGGAGAAATCAAATAACGGCGTCACAATTCGCAATTTCTACTTTTCCCCAAATTCACAGAATTTTAGATATGTCGGACCTTAGCAATTTCGCGATTCAGGCTGTATGCACACACAATTCAACGCACACCCCAAGTTAGCAAACCCTACAGAAGCCAAAACCTCCAAACAATATACCTCACTCTCCCCGACCAAGCGAAACCCCAACTGAAACGCACGTTGGGAGCGGACCTTGGTAAGCACGCTACGCAACTTCCAAGGAAGTGCATCATTACAGAATTGTACTATGCGTCAGCAATTATTTAAATACTATTCGAAATTTCGAACCAGGACTTACCTTAACTGTAGTGAAGTTGATCCCAATCAGCAATCTGGCAGTTGTTCCGAGAAGGCTTACGTGGCTGCGGTTCAGTTTCCGAGAGTCTGCTGAACGGCCTCGGTGCCGACCTTGCCGTCCCGACTGTGTCTGGCTTGTGTCTGTAGGTCCGCTGTCCCGACTCGCACTGAGGTCGGGGTTTCCACAAAGGATTACGTGAGATTGCAACGAATGCCACAAGCCCACCTGTCTAACTTTCCACTTCAAAAACTTATAAAATTACGAATTTATGCACGACGAAGTCTGTATCACCATTCATCCCGCGGCCAGCGTGACCGACGCCGGCACCCCGCCTGCTTGGATATAAAACCAAATTAGCCTCGCCAGTTCGTCCTATCGTGTATTGTCACTGCATCTACTAATTTCAATTACAACGATTACCGATTGATGCTTGTGGGGATTCAACCAAGAGTGTGATAATCGACCAGTTGTTTGTGGATTGAATTGAAGCTGCGATTGCTGTTGATTTGAGATCGATTGGAGTGCTGTGAGGAGTGATTGAAGTGACAAATTAGTCCAGATGGGGAGTGGAGCTGGAGAAGGTGATGGTGGATCCTCGATCTTCAGCTGGGCATGCATCGATCAGAGGAAGAATAGAGGACGCCAGCACTGAAGCAAATTTTCTTCAGGATGGAATCTTGAAATGTACAGCTAGAGTGGCATGATTTCAATTAGAAATGTTTCATTCTGATTACATCCAAAGCTGGCATCTGGATTGGAGGACGCAAGTACTCGTACATTGCAACTTGCGAGGCTCACTGGATCCATAGACTGGAAGATTTGAAAAGCTGAAATACGATCTTAGAATGATTCATTCGTTACTGCAAGAAGAGATTATCGACTTACACAGCTCGAACACTATCATGTTTTCCGTTTTTCAAAATAAAGCTCAGTCGACATTCAGTAGAGTACTTTTGTGCGTTACAATTGCTGTGTATTCAAAGTAGAATGAATCAGTAATGGTTGTCATTTCCCCTCCCCAAGTACTCTGTATGCTAAGAGTACACCAGCTGGATTTTTCAGCATTTTGACAGTTTCGCAGATTTGCAATCCACTAGTTTGTAAAGGACTAAGGGCCTCATCCTTTTTTTTAAGTGTGATAACCCACATGATAGTCATTGGGAGAGCAAGCCGTCTATTGTTTGTTCTTGAGAATGATGAGATTCAATTGATGTTTATTGGTTCTGGACAGTTGGGGAGAATGCCATCAACAGCAGTGAAGAACGTCTCAATTTCCTTAAGCACTTTTGAAGGAGAATGGTCGTGAAATAGAAATCTCTAACACTCTCAGTTTTCAAGAGTTCTGCGTAGATGGATGTCACAATTTTTGGCGCTGATTGAACGAAACTGACAATTAAGTGAGAAAGTTACTTTTAGTAGGTTCTTATGTGTTGTTTTTTCTACTCATAAACTGAGCCTGAAGTTGCTTCTATGAAAATAAGTCACCTTATTATTGAAACTCCATCGTGAAACAAGCTACATATCCTCGCACTCAGGTGGGTACACCCAAAAGCACCACAAATTGGTACTGTGCCTAGTTCCTATTAATAAGCTATTTAGATTTTCATGTAGTCTTGTTGGCAAGTGAAAGCACATTCTTGTGCACCAAAGAATGCAGCACTTGGATACACTATGCAAAAGTCATTAAGGGTCAAAATTTGTTTTTAAAGTGCCATCTACAATCTATGTACATAACTGATTTTTAAAATGTACACAAACTAGAAATGGCGCTTTAAGATCAGTTGCACTTTTGGGTGTATCCACCTTATTGCAAAACTCTACATTTTTCATTCCCTCAAATAGCAACAAAACATGGACCGGTACTAAGTGAAAGAAGTCATGAATTGGTTACTAACATTCAGATCATTTTCAGTGAGAAGCAGCACAGCTCCAAATCTCCTGAATGAAAAATGAGGGGATTTGCTTTAGTGTTGCAAGACTTGGTAGGTGCACTACGACAAGAACAAAGTCTCTTGTTACAAAGCTATTTGTACTCTAACATCTAATTACACTTAGACGTCTTCAATTTCACCCACTATTTCAATGACATTCAGTCTGAAATAATTATCTTGTACCCTTGCCACATTAATCTGTCATTCACATGTATTAACACGTGTCACTGATTCAGTGAAAATTTGACTCAAAAATATGACTCTTGGATTTTGAGTCACTCCTTTTATTAAGCAGTCGGTCGGTACTGATCCTGCGGCTCCGAAATCTGTACGCAAGTGGAAAATGTCGGCCACTTCCAGCAAGAATGCTTTAGTTGCCGACTGAATGCCGACTCCCTGGGGCTTGCAAATAAGTTAACCCTTGAAGGACGGTCTGGTGGCCGTTGAAAATCATGTATTTTGATACTGTGTGACATCACCTATTTTGAAAAAGCCAAATATATTCATAGGAAGTCAAAGTATTGTAGAAGATCTTTCCTTTCCATCCCTACTACCGAGGATGAAAAGTTGCATTTCTGTCCTAGAAGAAAAGATTCTTTGTCATTCAAAAGACGCCAAACGTTCACGGCGGCGTTCATGGATTAATTGGTGAAGAACAGACTAGTGGCTGTGAAAATCATGCATTTTGATACCATGAAACACTAGCTACTTTGAATAAGTCAAATATACTCATTGGAAGTCAAAGCACTATAGAAGATCTCCCCTTTCCACCCCTAAGGTGGGTACACCTAAAAGTGCCACTTATTCATACTATGCCTAGTTATTGTTATTAGGGTGTTCAGATTTTCATACAATCTTGTTGGCAAGTGAAAACACGAAACACACCAAAGAACGCAACATTTGGATACAGTATGCAAAAGTTATCAAAGGTCAAGGTTCGTTTCTAGAAACGCCATCTATATACATTATTGATTTTGGAAATGTACATTGATTTAGATGGTACTTTTAGGAATGGTGTGCTTTTGGGTGTACCTACCTTTAACACCAAGGATGAATAGTTGCACTTTTGTCCTACAAAGAAAGATTCTTTGTCATTCATTGGACACAAAACATCTGCCTCAACATTTAAGGGTTAAGGTTTTGCCTAAGCTAAATTGCCCAATCCCGGAGACTCCGACCAAGCTACCAAAGGAGTTACTCAATGGAGTGCAATTCATAGACAAAATTACAATGTCCTACAATTTCCAACATTATTTTCCAATCTTATGTCAAGGCCACTACGATCTGGCTATCAAAAGATTGACACTTCATGATATATATTTAATTAATATTGGGAAAACAAATGTAGGAGGTGCTTCAAATAGGGATATTCTCTAAAAAAATTTAATATTTGTAAAATAGAAAAAAGATATTTTTGAAAAATATTTACTTTTTCTAACATTTTGGCATTTATTTTTATAATTGTTTTTAGCCAACCTTGATAGGCTCATACTTCATAGCAACCACTTCAGAACACATGAAGTCTAAATACTAACTAAAGGTGCAATCACTTGAAATTGTCAATTGGAATGAAGGCATGGTGTACCTTATATGCTTTTGTAGAGTTGCAGATATGAAATTGTTTGGAAGGTTGAATACCATGGTATTAATTTAACATAACTTCATGACCATTTTAACATTGTATTCTGGAAGTGTTGCTTTGTAAAGGTTTAAAATTTGTAATCTTAAATGGAAGTTTGATTGTAAAATTTATTCAAAATACTTAGCTATCTTCAAAAATATAAAAGAATGGGAAAAGAATCCACATCTTGTTTTTTTGCAAGCTCTTTGTTTTCAAACATCAATTGTGTACTCTTGACTTCAATTAGTCATTGATTATGAAATTCTAAAAGTTATGAAAATCCAATTTGTCTTCAAAAATAATGGAGGCATGGCCGTTTTTAAGCTATATTGGAGTATTTGGAGCAATGCAATGATTATAGTCAAATGTAGAGCTTGCAAAAAAAAAAGTTAAATATATAGGTGGCAATGATATCAATAGTTTTCTTAAATATTCAAATTAATCAAGTGCAAAGAATGTCCAAGTGCCAATTTTATATATTAGAAAAATATTGTAATTTTTTTTCACTTTTTATGAATCAACAACAAAGACTTTGCATTGTCTTATTGATGTCATCTAAATTTCAAATGATGGATTAAAATTTTTATTTTCTTTACTACAAACCTAGCTAATACATTCATTGTCTTAGTTTGACACACCAAACTTGTAATCAAATTATTAAGGATGAACTATTAAAAAAAAACATAGTTTTTTTCTCCAAGAAGGTATGTACACATGGCCATGTTAAGTTCATTAAAAATTCAATGATTCAAATTTGTATAAAAGTTTAAAATTCATCAAAGTTGAAAGATTGGCAAGATTATTACTTTGTAACAACAAAATCACCATACTATAGCTAGCTAGAAAGCACCCTTATTCCTCTAACATCTAATTCATTTGAGTTGTCTTACACTCCTACTACACTATCTCACAAGTTTGATGGGCACCTATGGTAAGGTAATTTCATTTTTTCAAATCTATAGAAAAGAACATAGTTTACACACAAGTAGGATTACTAGTTGTAAATTTGGCTTGATTTTTCAATTAATTGGCTAATGATTGATGAACAAACTATGGAGCCCAAAATGAACAAGTTTTTAGCTCTTCAAGGATGTTGAAAACATGTGGGACCTTGTAGTAGAACATTTGCTTTTGGATAGGAAAATGTATATTGATGGTCTAATTGGTGTAAATTTCTTGAAAACTTGTAAAATAGCACTACAATTGTTGCTGAAAAAAATCAAAGCTTTTTAAAATAACAATGCTTTTTAATATTTCTATAAATATGTACATGAGAAAATGAATAGAAATTGGTTGGTGATTTATGAACAAAACTATAGAGCATAGAATAAATAAGATCTTAATTTACATCAACTTAGAGTTTTATATAAATGGTAGAAATGTATCTCTTTGTGATTGATAAGCACCCTTGGTTGGTAATTGATTGTACTACACTAGAAGGTTGAAAATTTTCAGATGAATAAGGAATCTGAGCTATTTCAATCAAATTCAAGAATATGAGATCCAATTATTCATTGTTACTACAACTAGCCTATTAACCAATTTCTTCAATCTTCAATGCTCTTTTTTTTTGCACATTGATGAAGGACCTTGAACAAAAAAAACTTTGTATGTTGTTTCTACCATTGACTTTGGAGTTCTTTGTTTCACTCTTTTAGCCTTTTTTGTGACTCACTTTGTAATTACACATCCTTTGGAAATTGCCCAATTGTTAATTACAATTCTATCTTGTTAGTCCTTTTGTATTGGTTGGCCTTTGGGGCAAAGTAGCTATATAGAAAATTATTCCAATAACCATCTAAATATATTTTAAATTATTTCTTTTTTAGATCTTCTTGGCTATTCAAAAAAGATTCCAAATTCTCTTTAACTTGTAGTTTTGAACAACTTTCAAGTAATTTATAAAATTTCTAAGTATTGTTTATAGATGCACTCTAAGTTGACCCATAACTCTTATATTGAAAGGATTTTTATTTTAGGCAAGAATCTATATAATATGATTTTAATAGCAAGGTTAGATTAGGTGTACCTGCTATGAGTTTTCTACTATATTTGCACTTAGTTATTAAATTGTTTTTCATTGTTTTCTCCTTTAAATATATGAGGTACTTAAAAATTTGTTTGGGTATAGTACATGTGGTACTATCCTTGCAAAATAATAGGATAGGAGACATCAAATTTGGATTTTGAACTAGAATTCCAAACCCACTTTTGACCCTCCTTTCAAGAAGAGCAACCATAAAAGGTGATTGAATCCATTATAGGTAACACATGAGAACTTAAATGTATACCGGTTCATTGTAGGCAAAATTGTAATGATGGTTTACATTTAAGTTATCATATGTAGAGGAATGTATAGTGCAATTCAAATTCAAGAATGCACCCTTGAATGCATGATTGTGGTACTAGGAATAGTCACACCTTGTTTAGGATGGTTGCAATTCTTCAAAAATGTGCACATGGCATATTCTCACTAGGAGATTGTAGCAAACAGAGCTCAAATTCCTCAAGAATTTAGAATATTGTTTCTTCTTCTCTAGAGATGAAGAGATGTCCTCAAAAAAAAATTATGATGGAACTTTTAGTATGAGTGGGTGTGTGTGACTTATAGAGCTCCTATCTAGCTTTATAGGTAATACATTCTTTAAGAATTGCTCCAAACAGAAAAAGGAATGTCACCATTCCTTCATGCAGGATAGTTTACCATTGTCTCCTCTTTCCTTGGCCATTTTCTTGGACTTCATAGAATTTTGCTTCTCAGAGGAGGTGTGACCACCCCTACTGTATTATGGTGCAGAGAACCAAACAGAGAACCTCAAAACTTCTTTCACAACAACCTGGAAGTGGGTTCGGGTCTAATTCCCCAAACTCGACTGCGCTTCCAAACTCGACTGCACTTTTAGGGTTTAGAATTTAGGGTTAGAGTATCATAGCTCGAAGTTCAGAACCCCCTGCTGTCTTTCCGAGCGCCTCGTCACATTGCAATCGACGACAACAGGTGTGGGGAGACATTATTTCTCGAGCTAAATATCGTCACATTTCGACACGCTCCAGGGTTACCTACAAGTCTAGGAAGTTTACGGAGGAAAAATGCGTATATTCTGCAAGATTTCGACGAAACGTTGATGTAAATCTCCAGATATTGCACTGAAGCTACCAAAACAATGAAAAAATTCTGCCAAATTAACTTGGAATTGTTGCCTTAAGCAAATTCTAGCAGCCACCCAAGCGAAATATGGAAAAATGGCAGGAGAAAATCGCTGGGTGCGCATCAATTCTCAAACCAATCTGCTCCTTCAACAAAGATTGCAAGCGACAGACCAACAGAAATGTTTTCCTGATGGTCATGAAAGGACACACGGAGAGCAACGCCTACAGCAGGAGATCTTACAGAGGAGAAATCCAAAATATCCATCTACGGAAGTTTTGAAGAATTTGAAAAAGGAACCAACCACTTGGGACGCTGTGTTAGATGGCATTGACCGCGAACGGGGTCCAAGCAAGACTATTTGCGTGAGAGATGGTACCAAGGTTACTTGGGTTCGATCTTATCCTCGTAGATCTTAATTAATGGTGTCTGACTTCCCCTTGACTTTGCCTCGAGGTGCGGTTTTGCTGTTTCATTTTTTTCGCCATAGAATGAAAATTAGATGTGTGCTAGAAAAAAAACAGGGTTTGAAGAATTCCATAGTCAATGTCCAGCGATGAGAGAGTAGGATACATGAGGACACTCTTGAAATTTGACTCAATAGGACATTCGTTCGATTTCTATACTGGATTTCTCCTGTGACGCCTCCATTCCAATCGTCACTGAGCGCCCATTTATCAACCCTGCTGCGGATTGCCACAGAATGCCCAGCCTCCTGGCTATGTTCTCCGGCAATTCAGTTACCGATCGAGCATCACTGCAAATTTAAACGACAAAAGCCCTCGCCATAGATCGATGGCGCATCGATTTTGTGTGCTTCCCAAAACTAATGGGGTGGAGATTGTCGACTTATGTGCATCTATCAATTTCTCGACAATGTGAGACTTGTGTGGTGAAGATGATGCTGTCGAGCGTGATTTTGCGATCGTCCTGACCACTTCTTCTGCTTCCAGAGACTCCGATGTTTCTCAAAAGCATGGAGAGCGCTGTGCATCGAGACAAGCATCTTGCAAAGGGTCGAGAGAATGTACCAATGCTGCGTATTTCAAGTGGTGGTTTTCCCTGACACGCCCGCCACGGAAGTCAAAACAATATTAATTGGTAGAATCTTGAAGGTGCTCTTTCAAGTCACGAATCCTGATCGAGTGAACCGAGATTTACATTCAAGAACAGACCAGACTCGATAGCGTCCTTCAAACTGACTTCCAAAGAGGCCGGATTCTTCTCCGAGACCAGGATTGACGCTAGGAAATCTATTATATTAAGTGCAGACCGTCACGACCCCTGTCACAACTTCCTGTCACGAAAATGGTCACGTTTTCAACGTTTGTTTCATCCAACTATCTTCATCCAATTATTGGTGCATTACTGCATTGCCGTTGCATTGCAACGGACTCCGTTCTAATACTATAGAATTGCACAACTTTATAAAGATCAAACATTCCATGCAAAGCATATAGTTTGCAGCAAATAATATCCACGGGAGACACTTGGTATCCATGCACTGACCAATGATCTTTTTCAAACTTTATTGACAGAGGGCACAATCGCTACATAGTGATGATGAACACACATAATCAAAAGCTTGGAAACTGTTGAGTCTAATCAGAGGATTACCATAGCTCCAATTCCACATGGCCGGGATCTGCAAGAGCATTTTGTGATTAGTCGTGGCTAGCTGAGATTTCATCACTCCGTAGATGATATATCAACATCCAGAGCACTCTTTTCAAGCAACTCTTGATGAGGCTGAGTTGAAGGAGTTCGGGAATGCCAAAAACTTTTGGAGCTCCAGCCTCGGACCTGGATTCTGGGAATCACCCCATTTATGAAGATTAATGGTTTCGGAGGAGCTCTGGACGCATTCGGCGTTTTCCACCGCTGTTGTACTTGGAGTCACCACCATCACCATCTCCATCACCGCTGCCGCCTTCTCCAGCCATGGCCAAATTAATGATGCTAGTAGCACCCATCGTATGAAATCACGTACTTTAATATCAAGTGAATCTACTGATCGATATGAAAATGCTACAAATATACACAAGCTAGAATGATGGTATACACCCTTCGTATCTAAGATCAACAGAGGAAAAGCAATAAATATGCTAATTAAAAGAACGATATACGTACTAACTAAAGAAGACGATTAATCAAAACTGTAATATATCGATTTCACGAGTGACGGCTTAGTTTGAAGAGGAGCTGATCAGCATGCATTCAAGCCTCTGCAATAGAAAATGAAACCTCAAGCAAATGAAATGAATCTTCACTAGTTCCAATCAAAGACAGTCACTGATGTTCGGATTGTGAACGTCCTGCTTAATTGCAGAACTTTTGCAATTGCTACGTGCTCCAAGCCTTACTCAGACAAGCAGATCATTCCCACTCACTCAGTTGAATGATCGAATAGTAATGTGAGGCAAGGCAAGGCAAAGTGAGAGCTCTGGAGCTGCAGTATGATGGAATGTTGTGGAGCAATTGAATGCAAGCCTCCGGATTTATACAGTCGCAGTTCCGAATTGAATCAATGCGACATGATTCGATGGTGGTTGACTAGCTTGTTACGTACTTCGAAGACTTATTTTCCAAGTTCAATGTTACGTTGATCACAGGGGAAGTAGAAACGGTTACTATGTGGGAAAAATATGGCCATTACCACATCCTAAGTGGTAAACTACTATGAGTTTACCACTTATGAGTTTACCACTTAGCATGAGGTAATGGCCATATTTTTCCCACATGGTAACCGTTTCTACTTCCCCTGTGGATGCTGCCGACATTTTACCATTTGCCGTTGCAGTAGCCTGGACTAATTATGAAAATGGAATTGGTGGTGGAGGGAGGGAGCCCGACAGACAGACGGACGGAATCAGGCAGGCCTGGAGTTCGATTGAGAGACGGAAGTTTGATCTGTCAACGGCCCTTACCACGCCTACCGTGCCTCGCCACTTCCATGAACGAGCGAGGGGCTTCCTCCGGATTCTCTGCTTTTCTGGAGGACCAAACCGCAGTCGGCATTTGAGGAACTAGTCTAGCTTGGTCAGTCCGTAGGGAGCCTGGATGTATGAGGAAGCTCGCATGCAGACTGGTGTCGATCTCTGCGAGAGGTGCATGCATGAGTTTAACTTAGATTTGGTGGTGAAGGCAAGCTTGGTCAGACTTGGGAAAGAGATTAAAGGAAGGTGCAGCGCATGAGTGGGGGCAACCTCAAAGTTTCGTCGGAGGCACAATTCAGGCAAAAAAAAATAATGTCAAAAACTACCACTCTGAGAAGGGGCGGAGGGAACAGTGAGAGAAAAAAAGAAGAGAAATTAAAATTAAAAATTGAAAATACAACCCATACAAATATGTATTACTATTACAGTAGTAGACTACTATGCAAGTGTGGAAAAATATCAGAAACTTTGACCACACATTTTAAAAGATTATAACAAATGTAGGGACTTTTCCAAGGACATTGGGACATTGTATAACAACTACACGTTCAACTCAAAAAGAACCTACCCTCTTTTGACATCTCTATTTGTGAATCAAAACCTTGCACATATCCAAAATGAAAGATTGAAAGCTAAACAACTTTATTGTTCTTTCTCCCTTAGTTTTTCTTCAACAATTCATTACGAATAATCCACAAATTGACCATGGGACTGTTCAACAATAACTAAAAAAGGTGATGTGACCATTTATACAACCTCATTTGGTATGTATATGGTTCATGCTATCGATTTGTCATGTCTATACACCTCATGAAAGTTGCATATTCACAATATACTTGTGATGCCTTCACCAATTCCTCTTTGAGCCACCCCATCTAAGAATTTCACACACCCCATGACCTTCTACCACTAAGTGAGCATGCATGGATATGAAGCAAAATTAGTTATTTTTAAATCCATCTACATAACCATACACATTTTTCATTCTTTATGCATAAGCCAATCCAACAATCCTTATAAGTTTTCCCAAATTCTTTAAGTAGTGTTGTTTGTTGAAGGCAAACCTATATTGTTGCTTCTCACTATGCTAGTGGCATAAATATCTTTATTGTGTACATTCTCAAAAAGCTCAATAGTTTAACCCCTAAAGTTCTTTGACTATGTTTTCACCAAAACCCCTCCAAAACTGTTGTTTCTAACACAAGTACCAAATATTTGGAAAATATTGTTTTTGGACACATATAACCATAGGATCTTGTAGTATTCAGGTTTGAGAAGACAAGGAAAAAATTTCAGAAATTTTTACTGTGTGGATTACAAGATATTAGTGTTTGAAGTTACAAAAATCCTTTCTTTTATCACTGCAAAAATCAGGGCAGCTACACTTTACAAGCGCTTATAGTATTGACCTCTCTACTTTTTTTTTGGAGCATTAATAAGCATATTGCCAATTCATGAACAAGTATATTAAAACAAGGACTTTGATTGAACAAACCAGATCTATTTATACATTTTTGTTATTATTCAAGACGTGTCAGAGACTTAGAACCAACTCCAACTGCATTTCACGAAGTTCACGTGATCTGACCTCCCAATTCTGACATATTCCATAGCCTCGTACTATTGTTTTAATAGATGTGTTTGTCACTTTGGAGGGGCCCTATATTGGCTCCAAATTTTCTCTCATGAATATGACCTCTCATATAGCTCTATCATTTCATCCATGCTTATTGCTTGCCCTACATTTTATTGTATCTTGCACTTTTCTAAGAATGTAAGACTATAGCCACCTCATTTTGTTCATCTTCTCATATTGAAGAAACTTTCTATCAAGACATATAGAACTTAGATTTGTAATATCCAAATTTCTTTGAATGCCCATATCAAGTTTCCAAGTCATGAATGATTGAAGTGAGGAACACCAAATATAGGATTGGCTCTAATTTCGACCAAAAGAGTCATTTATGGGGCATTGAAGGTGACTATTATACATGCTTGCAACTCCTTCACACTCAAATCATACCAATCTTCATTGCTCTTCATTTAAATGCAAACAAATGTGTCATATTTGTCCTCTTTTCTAAAACCTCTCATACATAATGGTTTGTTTAGAATCTATTTTGAGCGATTACAAGAAATACTTGTCCTATTTTTTGTCACATGACATCTACTGATCTGTTTTTGAGCCATAACTTTTGTGTTTCAACTCCAAATGACTTAAGATTTATAGAGAAGGTACTGATGACTATCATACAACTATCTTGATTTTTTTGGTAATTTTCAAAAATAATTTACTATCCAAAAATAGGCCCAAAATGTATGTCACACTTGTCGATTTGGAGGATTCTAGTACTATTGAGTACCTTTTGTGAAAAGTTACATTGTAAAATTTTGTAGAGTACTTTCTACTATAGAATTACAACTGTCTACTAAAAGAATTTTAAAAATAGTTAATTCTATGTGGTGTGGAAGTCTACAAAGTGAGCTTCTTTTTACTTGCATTTTGAAACATACAAAATATTATTTTCATGGGTTTTTTGGTGATTGAACATCTCCATAAAGTTGTTACAAATGGACAGTTTCTATTTTTTGTATTTACTTATTTATACTATTTTTAACTAATTTTTTAATCAAAATACCTATTTTCTTGAAATTTGGCACTTTTCAAGTTTTCCTACTTAAAGAATTTTTCTATCCATTTCCTTTGGTTATAAACCTTTGTCTTAAAGGTGTATACATTAATCATATTTTTTGAATTTTTAAGAAATTAGTTTTCTAATTTTAAAGTACTCAAGAAAAAAATCATGAGTATTGTTGAAAACGCAACAAATAGTACAAATGTTTCTTGCAATCACCCTTTGGTGTCTCAAATTCTTTAGCTAGAAAATCTTCAATAATTGCAAAAAATTAGGATTTTAATCCTATATTAGTTTCCATTTCCATTGGTTTTGTAGTATTAAAAAAAAGGGTAAAGAAAAGAAGAATACCTTTGAAACCATGTAGCTTTTGTTTACTTCTCTTGAATTCGATTTACAATAGATTGTTTCCTGCCCTATTTAGAAGGATCCTTCTACGTGAATATTCTTGTTGATGGAGACAATCACTATATGGGCGAATGCAAGAAACACTTGTACTATTTGATGCATTTGTATGATTTTTTCAAGAGTACTTTAAAATTCAAGAAAATAATTTGAAAATAATTTGAAAAATATGACTAATGAATAAACCTTTAGTATGAGAATACATACTTTGATGTTTTTATTTGGAAATTTTTTTTAATAAAATTTAAATTAAATAAAAAAATTTCATTTGCAAAAACTTTATGGAGATGATCATTCACCAAAAAAAAACCACCAAAATCATTTTTTACATATTTCAAAATGTACATAGAAAGAAGCTCACTTTGTGGACTTCTACACCACCTAAAAATAATTAATTTTAAAATTTCTTTGGTGAGTAGCTACAAGTCTACTAGAAGACCATTTCCTCAAAATTCAAGCTCAAAATTCGTTTTTTGGAGTGCTATATAGTACTAAAAACCTCCAAATTAGTAAGTGTGACATTCAATTGGGGGCTATTTTTAAATAATTATCTATTTTTAGGAATTAAAAAAAAAATTAGGCAAGGTGCCGTGAATACCTTACCTATAAATCTTGAGTCTTTTAGATCTAAAATACAAAAGTTATGGCCAAAAAATAAATCAGCAAATGTCATGTAACAAAACAGTGCAAGTGTTTAGACTTGCATTCATCCATATATAAGAAGCCTATATTTTTTTATGTCTAATCATGGACATTAATGTTTTAGAGAACATCAAAATGTCAGAGCGAGAATGGCTCTAAAAGGTAGATTTTGTAGATGTTGTATAGATTGTTAGCAAATTATTGTCAAAACAAGTTGATGCATGCAATCATTGAAGTTGGTATTTTACTTGACATGAAAACAATCACAATGATATTCTTTGGAATGTCCAAAAACATAGCATTGTTATGTTGGCAAGTAGACTTATTTTGACTACAAATAAGTATGTGAAAATTACTATGGATTGTGGTAAAACTAGATGGATTGCAAACCTATATGGATTGTGGCAAAACTAGACGTGAAAAATATAGGGAAAGGTAACCATGTGGCATGTTTTGCAAAAAAAAGGAAAAGAAATGGATGTACACTATGGATGAAAAGTGAAGCTCTTTACACAAGTTGGGTATGTGGTAGGAATTAAAACAATTCATATAGGATATGTAAAGCAAAAGTTGTGTTTAAAACATAATTTTTGAAACAAGGCAAAATGTTTGAAACAATATTTAGGTGTTTGAAACAATATCTAGATGTCCATCAAGTTGAGCTCCCATCTTCAAAGTATCCCATATTGTTGCTTTGACCAATTGGATGGACATTGGATTTCATAATAAAAATAACCACTCTACTTGTTATTCTCACTAACTGTCAATGAGGTAATTCCTTCTCTGTGCCATCAAAAAATTCTTGATAGGAGATGGTAAATTTTCTTTCATTCTTGCTAAATTTGACAATTTCAAATGCAAAATCTAATTCATGTGTTGTTGGAATGGCAAATACTAGAGTAGCTTGCACCAGTGTTGACGATGGAGTGGAAAGCAAGGGTCTGGAGGTGAAGAGTTGAGCCCAAAATCAACCACCCTTCATAAGAAGCAAAGGTTAGGAAGTCAAATTATTTTCTCAAAGATTTCCAATTGCTAAACACAAACATGTTTATGCATATTTCTACCCTATGAATTCTATTTCTATGCTGATGCATGCAATGCAATGTTTTGTAAATACAAGAGTGACACAACAACAATGTAGTGAAAAGTAGCAGTCACTCCTGGTCAATTGATTAGTCCCCCCCTCCCGCCTCCCCTTCTCTCCAAAAAATTAAAGGCTGTTGAATTTTTTTCTAAATTGCTTACCTTCTAAAATGCTGTTGATTTACAAAAAATCACAAGCCATTGATCTTCATGAGATTTAATCTGAGTCTTTCAAATATGAATATGGATACAGATATTGTAAGAATATTATATATGGATACCATACCACATAGAGATATGAATATATCAAATATATTGTTGCTTACAAATATATACATACAAATACAAATATGGGATATGGGATAGGAGATGCGAGATGAATTGTCCCATATTGATTGTCAAAGAAATTGGCTTTTGAAAATTACAAGAAGGGAGGGTATGTCAAATTTCCAATTTAAAAACTTAAAATTATTTTGGGTGCACAATGACAAAAAGTGTCACACAATGCACGATGAAGTGGCTGTAATAGCCAGTGGTTGAAGTATCAACCAATGTAGGAATTAAGAAAACAATCAGGAGGATTTGTTTACCACAATGGATGTGTGGTTCAGTTGGATGTGCTCTGGGCCTCTGGTAGGTTGGCTTAACTATTTGGAGCATTTAGGCAAGGTGATGCTACACATGGGATGCAAAACCCTAGAATTTCCTTTGGGATTTTGTACAAAACCTATATTTAGCCTTATAATTCTTCAATTGTGATATAAATATATGAATTGTGATGCATTTTTATTTACATACTATTGTGATCATAAATTTACTTTGTATTGAAAAGTATGTAGTTAATGTTTTTCTAATCAAATATCACCTCCGATTCACAATATACTATACAACTACAAAGGGCTTTCAAGCCCTTCTAGGGTTAATTGTTAATATGTTCAATGCAGAGGACTTTTGTTTTCCTAACATCTTTTAGTTGGTTAGAAAGAGGCAAATTTAGACTAATAGTGCTAATTTCTTGCTCATGCAAATTTTCAAGAAGGTGGGTATGAAGTAGAAATCTTAGAGAAATCTCAACTATTACCAACTAGTATTCATCTAATATAATTCAAATGGAGGACAATTTTGTTGTTGTTGCATGTTTTGATTGGTTAAGCAATCAAAGAAGTCAAATGGCTCAACTTTCCTAAATTGAGATTATGTTTGGTAATTACAAAGTAGGCCAAGTCATCAAAAATAATCTTTGTTTAGTGCCAACCTTGCCACATGTAGCTTAGTAGGACCTAACCACAATTATTTTTTATAACTTGGCATGCTTTGCAATTACCTAATCCATGAAGTATCACTTGCCTTTGGCACTCTTGTTTATGCAAGTTCAAGGTTTGAGAGTGAATCATGACCACAAAGCATTTGTATGATTGTAATTCAAACAACTTTAAAGAGTCATTGTAGAATTTAGAATTTTTTTTATTAAAACAACTTTAGAAATTGATTGAATGCAATTTTTAGATTCAAGCATTACTTTGAATGAATGAAAAATTATGAAGACAAAAGATTGCCCTAAAATAGACTATCTTCATTGTCCAAGAGTATAAACTTTGAGCAATTAGAATCTAATTACTTAGGTCTTTTTTGACTAAGTCTCTCACACTTTGACCTCTTTAATGTCACCTAAAATGCACATCTTTAGATAGATAGATTTGTAAACTTGTAAAATATGATTGTGATGCATGTAAACCCCTAAAGGTCTACGCATCCCAAAATTGGATGCATCCTAGCTAATCAACCTTGATTGCAACTGGGATTGTAACTTTCAATATACCCATTCATTACAAAAAATCTAAACCTTGCAAAAGGTTGTTAACTGCAAATTGATTTTCTATCATAGTGCAATTACGTAAAAATAAAAGAAACATATATATTTTTTAAACTAAATTAAATTCTTTTTTTAAATAATTTGAAAAAAAATTGAAAGTACCAATCGGAGATGGCATTGACAAGCCTTGGCACTAATATTTTTGGCATTTGATTTAAGCTAAGAAAATGAAGCTTGACAAAGTCACTTTCTACTTCATTTTGAATTCTTGAAAAAATATAAGAATTGAAAGAGTTATTTCCTTTAAAATGTATTATCAATTTAAAAATTAAGCTTTTCATTCTCAAATTAAATTATGACTAAAAAAATTTCATACTATTCTAATGTATATTGTAATTGATATAGTTTTATTTCTATCTTTAATTTTTAAAAACCACAATAATCAGATTATTTTGAAAAGGATTAAATAAATAAAAAATAAAATTTTCAAATGAAAAAGATATCAAATTTTTTACATCAATTGAATAAAAGGATGAACTTAGTTTGATAGCCAAATTTGATAGAGGGTCTTTGCTATAGTTGTTTTGGGTATAAAAAATGAATAGCCAATTGAAAAATTGTCATACTAATCACCTTTCTTACTTGTACATTTTAAGAAGATTTAAATGAATTTGGATTTTTTTCTATTTGTACTTTTTTATTTTTTATTTTGCAAAAAACAATTACAATTACAATTCTTAAAAAAAAATTGAAATTTTTCAAACTAATATACAATTCATAGTTTTAAGTAATAAAAAATTTAGGATTAATATTTAAATACAATCTATTAGGCTATATTCATCTCACACACTAGTTGTAATGGATATTGTCTTTGTAGGGTTAAAGGGTTAGAAGATGGCTTTAGATTGTATTAGGGTTGAGACTCAAGATCAAATAGCCTTTTTTAATTTAATGCTTTTGGGGTTCTTTATTATGATTGCAACTTCTCATGACAATGATAGTAAAGGAGAAACACCCAATATCGCACCTATACTTTGTAGTGAACCCTAGATTCATCCAAAACCATCCCTAGACTGTAGTTAATGTGTTTGCCAAATGCTTGACTTTGATTCACTAACACATATTAAAGACACATACTAAAATCTGATTAGCTCATTATTGATTTTAGTAGTGTTCAAATTTGGAGGCATCTATTGAATAGTTTTAGTGGTCTAGGGAGCCAATGCTTTCTCACAACACTTTGGAAAATCATAGAAATTACATACGGCATCTAAATTTATTTTTTGAATATTCGTGATTTTAGAAAAAGCTACCTCCAATTATACTGAATTCCTTACTTGGACGGTTTTGGGTGTTTCCACCGTAAGTGTATAATTAGAGTTACTTAGTTTTGAATTGGATAGTTGTCATTGTTTTTAATTGTTTGATGAGAGAATAAGGATGCATCATTAGGCGTGCGCACATTTAACTTAGGGCATCCTTCCATGCGAGTCGGGCCGGGGGAACTTCACCGAGGGTTCTACAATTGATAAAAGTTTTTGTCCTTCCATGTGGAGCCGGTGGGAGGGGAGGGATACAATTAGAAAGTCACACGTGTGAGATTCTCTCAGCAAGAATAGCCTCCACCAATGGGAATGTCCACCGATGATCGGTGAAGCTTCAACTCCTTCTTTCTCTCTTGCCGATCCCGGCAAGACAATCGGTGAAGCCTGTTTGTCTTGTTGTTGAAATTAGAACAAAACCCACCGGCCCGACTCACATGGCAGGACGCCCTTAGCTTAGTGAGGGCTTCGTCTGATCTCACACGGCCTAAGGCGGGCCCCCACCTCACAAGTTGCAAGTCTACACCGGCGGCCAACGTTGCGGCCCTTTTTGCACAACACTTGCTGGCTTGGGAAAAAAACCCTGTAAATCACCTTTTGTGGCTGCGGAGAGAGAGTGAGAGATGAAGGAGGAGACGGAGGAGAGAGGCATGGCACCTTCTGCGGTTCGATAGGAAGGTAAGAGGTCCTATAATGGACCATCTCAGGGTTGAAACATAATTTCAGGGAGGTAAAGCTTTTAGAAATATTTTTCAGGAAATTTTCCTTGAAAAACAAGTAGAATTGACATTTAACCCAAGTCGTTTCATATTTTTCTAAGCTTTGTGGAATTAGTTATCAAATCTTGAAGTTGAAAGGGCATAGGGCTCTAAAATGGTGCCCTAGCTAAAATGTACATTGCCAATACATTGCTAAAGGCTATGAAAAAGCAACATGTACAAATACTATACATTTAAGGTAGGGCACCATTTTAGAACCCGCTCCATTTAACCCCTAAATGCCCAAGCCTTTTCAAGTATGTTTTGACTATGCATTAGGAGGGATTTGAGGGCTCTGGGAGCTTGTGAGTTCCCATAGCCCGAAATCGCGAAAACAGCCGCGGGAACGCAGTTCTGCAGGAATCCGACGTGGTTGAGCGACTGCCATGTCATCGACTTTTTTTTTCGGAATTTTTTTTTTGACTTTTTTTCATATTTCAGGACCCCCCCAATTTATTTATTTTTTTAATTTATTTTTTGAAAATGTTGACCAGCGGCCAGTCGTTCCCAGACCTGTTTCGGGAACAGTCCCGAAACGGCCCTTTGCAGCCCTCAAATCCCTCCTAATGGAATAAAGTGCATGGACTTGTAGTCATCCCTAGTGAAGCAAATTGATTTTTTTTCAAAATCTAACTACATAGATGTTTAAAGAGCTTGTTTATTAGTAAGTACACAAATTTTGAGTACAAAATTGCATTGGAGTTGTGAGATTATAATGAGAGAAGAGTACATTTTCTATATTTAGTATGTTGCCTTTTCCCACAATGTTTCTCAAATTTGCATATAAATTTTTGGGGGGATTTGAGATGACATGAACAACTACAAAAAGTGTTAGCACACTAAAATGCACTTTTAAAAAACTTAATTTCACATGAAAAGCTATGAAATTCATTACACAATCCACCTTGCAATTGTTGAAATGCAATTATTTTTATAAGTAGAAATTGCAAATAACTCCAAATCAATAGTTGTATGTTTAAATTTTCAATGGTGAATATCATGAAAACACTTTCCTCTTTCCATTGGGACCATTTTCAAAGCAAATGGATATGTACAATTTTTTAGATCTCAAATTAAGTGAAATTGCATAAAGCTAGGAAATGAAGTAAAATTGGCAAGCTTTATACTTCACTTATAGTACATGTATGCCTTTGAAGACCTCTCAATAATCAAATATTTACTTTTTTCAATGAAAAATGAAAGTTTTCAATAGTTAACCCTTAAAACTGCCTGAATTTTTAAAAAAAATGAGCATAGGAATTTAACTGCCCATTCAGAAATGGGCCTGAAATTTCAGATCAACCATATATGGTGGCTGGGGCAGTTAGGGGTTAAGAGCCTTCTACCTGACTTGTTTTGGGCTCCCGTTAGTTCACCTCGTGGACAAAACTAGGGGGTAACAAATAGTGAGGGTTCAGACCCCACATGCGGTGAGCTGTGTGCCATGAGGGCTGGGTTGAGCAAACCTGCACTTCCGCATCGTCACATTTGACGTCACACGCCTTCTGTTGGCCTCATGTGCGCGGGCCTATTGATACTTGTGAAATGTGAAGGGGTTTGAAATTGTGAGGTTTCAGAATGGTGGTAAATTGTACATTCATTAAGATAGCCAATGATTTCAGAATTCCTTTCACCTCAAGCAAAATGGTGTTGGTCTGGTGAGAGTTCAGATTGACTGGGGACCTGAAATGAGAAGTACTCAAGAGGTCTGTCTACCCTTCAGTTGTAGGTGTGAAAATGGTGGAAAACAAATTGATGAAATGATGAATGATGGATTCTGTGGATTTTTTTTCTCCATTCTCTTTAAGGAATATGAAGTCAACAATCAATTATCTAACCACTGGTAGGTAGAATAGTTGTTCTGGAGTTTTGGGTTTTTTTTTGAAACAAATGAAACGGAATTTCATTGCAATTGTTCTGGAGTTACAAATGGTCTGTATGGTCAGAGTGCCGACATTTCTGCATGGTCAACTCTTGTAAAATATGCAGTGTTACAGACTCTATAAAACACCCATGAATCATTTGTTAAAAAATAAATTTAAAAAAAAAACTTGAATACTAAAGGATCAGAGCATCCCCACGGAGGCTCAGTGAAAGGCTGAAAGGCTCTGACTCAGCCATTGGCCGAGCCAGGCCACCATTTGTGCCCCACGGGAGACACGGGGAGGGGATCAATGAGGCTGACCTCGGCCAAATTTACAGAAGACACTACCAAATGGTGAAGCTCTTTTGCAGCACGGTATGGCAATGGACACTACTTTGAATGTTTGACCCACGATTCTTGCATCACATGGACAAATTGTGAACAACTTCAATAAATGAACACCAATTAAAAAAATTCTTGTTGACTACATCACCAAAGCTCGCATGACGTGTGAACCTCAATTTTTGGGGTAATGTGCATTTTTCTTTGGCTGAGCTGCATTTGTTGTGCAGTTGTGGGGCATAAGCCTCCACACGGCCCAGCCAGCTCAAATGAGGACCCCTCGTTGAGTCCCTCCTCCACGCAACCCGTGGGGATGCTCTTAGGGTATTTTTTTTGGTTTTCGGACAAATGGTGATGTGGCCTTCCTTTCAAGAAGGTTTTAAGTTGACTGACTCCTTAACTTAGGGGCTTTAATTGAAGCAGGCCAAATTTTGAGTATAAAATTTTTCAATATGTAATTTTTGTATGCAATTTTGGCTTTGCATGATAAGTGAAATGAGGTTTTAGAAGCATGTTGGCAACAATAAAGAAGGCTATTATTTCTATCTGGCATTTTTTTCACATTTACCCTCATTTCTTTCTATAGGCTTGAAGTTGCCCCTTTTTGTTTTGAAGAAATTGGGCATTTAATTGCCTAAAAAACACCCTATAAAGGATGGACCAAAATCTCATTGGTTATAAGAATAGTCCTTTTATTTTGACATTGGCTAAGACCTTCCACTCCACTGAAATAATATAAACCATTGTTTTTACAACTTGGATTCTTAAGCCTTAAAAGACAGACCTATAACCACTGGTTTCAAGCCTCATTGCCCATCACTCAGTTTGTTGCTAGTTTGGAAATAAACATGCATGCAAATTTTTATATTTATTTTTTGAAAGATGAAATTACATGTCTTTTATACTTCACAAAAAAATTTAGATTCTTTTTGAAGAAAAGTGATTTTTTTGAGAATTTTTGAAGAAGTGAAAAAATAATCACATTAAATAAAAAATTACTTTGAAAAATCTGAAAATTTCACCGTGTGTATACATTACAGCGACAAACATCATGGTGTAAACTTAGTTTCGCGTCCTTCTATAATTAGTATACAATGGGCATAGAAAATGCATCCAAAGTTCAAACTATAATAAAATATTCAATATTATAAATTTTTCCAAAATTTCAATTGGAGTAGAAACTAGAGTAGATGACCTTTATTTCATTAACCCCTAAACCCCTAACAGCGTTTTCACCAAAAAAAACTGCTCCAAAACTGCCATTTCTAATACAAGAGCAATTTTTTTTTAAAAACACATTTTTGACTCATGTAACCGTAGGATCTTGTATTAAGGTGGTTTGTAAACATGTGGAAAAAATTTCAGAAATTTCCACCATGTAGATTGCAAGATATAAGTATTTGAATTGACAAAAACTGTTTTTTTATCCCTGCGAAAATCCGGGCAGCTGCACTTGACAAGGTCACATTTGTGTGAAAAAACATTCAAAATGGTGGTTACTCTTTGAATTCTTACTTCAATGTAAGTTGGCTACATTCTCAAAAAATTTCAAACCATTTGGAATTGTACAACATATAGGAAAAAATAAGTAAGTAGAAAGAAGTAAAAAATGAGCCAAAATACTAAATTGTGAACATTTTATTCATGGAATTGAAAATTTTCAATCCCAATGGTTAAAATGTTGAAATAAACAATCTACACTTTTTTTTTTTTTTTTTTTCAAAAATATGAAAAATTGAATTAAATGAAGAATTTCAAACTTTTTTTGTGCTGTGCAGATTCTGTAACTGGCCGCAAACTACCCCAAACTTAAAATCTTCATAACTTTTGACTCGTTGATCGGAATGGATTGATTCAAAGCTTCACATGTCTGTATAAACCTAAAGAACCGATTTAAAATTTCACTTTTCAAAAAAAAGTTTTTTTGAAAAAGCTTTTTCAGCTGCCCGAGCTGCCCGCCGAGCAAACAAAGTGACATATCATGCCATAACTTTTTATCCACAAAGTCAAAAGTTATAAAAATTGTTGGGCCTTAAAGGTACTCCTCGGACACACATTTTATCAAAATTTCGAAGAAAAAAAATAAAAACTCCATCCGTAGTGAGCTGCCCAAAAAATCTATAATCTCAAAAAACGTTGTTTAGGGGTTTAGGGGTTAACTTGTCTCAAACTCAAAAAATATCACATTTGTGGAGAAATTTTAGATTTAGAGTGAGAAGCAATAACTTCACAAAATACACTAAAGTAGCAAATTTTGCCATCTATTTTTTTTACTTACTTCTCAACTACATTAAAACAAACACTTGTTAGACTACAAACTCAATTGAATATTCTTTGTAACCCAACATGAATGGTCAACAAATTTTTTTTTCTAGATGCCTATATATTCATGTCAATTTCATTATTGTGGTTAAATCTTTGGAATGCATCACAATTTGTAATTTTTTTTCCATATTTAATTTGGGGCTAGAAAATGTTTTGCCCAACCTACAATCAATCTTGGCCTTTAATGGGTGAAGTACCAAAATGACCATGCCCACGTCAGTGTAGATGATTGAGTCAAAGTAAATCATGCGAGAAGTTCCAAAGATGTAAGTTAGAGCATCCCCACACTTGGCTCAGCTAGGGAACACTTTGGCGTGCCATCAATGAAGCCCAAGTCCAACCAAATAAATTTGCCTCACACCAAGCCTGCCAACAAGCCCGGCAAAGGATCACTTCTGGATTTCAATATGCCACATCATGGTTGCTGACAAGAATAAAAAAATTTCAACTCTAAAAGTGTCTCAAACTAAGGAATTAAATAAAAAAACAAATGCTTGCCGAGCTCAGCCACACGCTCGCCATTTGTCCATGTCATTATTAAATTTGGCTGGGCCCGGCCTTCTTTTTGGCTTTGGGGTGCGTGTCGTGGGACAATTTATTTGGCTAGGTCCATCCACTTGTCCAGTTTGCGCCATATTATACATAACTGTGGGGATGTTCTTAATACAATGTATTCAATCATAGAAAAGACAACCTCATTCCCTAAAATATTTTTTAATAAGAAGAGTATGTTTCAAAAATTATTATAAATAATACTCTATAACTCTCAATTCTGAAAGTGTTTTTCTCTTTTTGGCTCAGTGACTTAACCCTTGAAGGTTTCTGACTATGTTTTTCACCAAAATCATTCTAAAATTGCAATTTCTAATTCAAGTGAAATTTTTTAGAAAACAAACACTTTTTTACAAATATAATCATAATATCTTGTAGTAATGTGGTTTGATAAGATGTGGAAAAAATTTCAGAAATTTCCACCTTGTAGATTGCAAGATATTAACATTTGAATTAACAAAAATTCTTTTTTAACTCTACCAAAATTGAGGCAATTGCACTTCACAAGGTCACATTTATATGAAAAAATGTTCAAAATGGTGGTTACTCTTTGAATTCACTTTTCAATATAAGTTGGATACATGCTCAAAAAATTTCAAATCATTTGGAATTGTACAACATATAGAAAAAAAATGTAAGTAGAAAATAATACAAAATGATTCAAAATACTAAATTGTTCACAATTTATTTATGGAAATGAAAAATTCCAATTCCAATGATTATAATGTTGTAATAAAAAATCTTCACCTAAATGTTTTATTTTAGTTGCCTAGGCTACCCGTCTAGTAAAGACAATGACATATCATGCCATAACTTTTTAACCATGTTGTCAAAAGTTATGAAAATTGTTGAGCCTTAAAGCTACCACTTGGAAAAATGTTTTGTGAAAATTTCAGAAAAATAAAATAAAAACTTTATTCACAATCAACTATCTGAAATTGCTATGTTGTAAAAAAAAATGCAATTTAGGGCTTTAGGGACTAAGGGTTTATTGATATTTGATCGTCCCAATAGTTGAAATCAATTTCCTTAATAAATCATTAATATGTAGAAATGAGGATGAAAAAAAAGAAAACATTGAGAGTTACTGAGAGATTAGCAATTTAGCACTTGCAAAACATACACAATTTAAATTGTTTGCATACAATCATTGAGAGGCTAATCCAACTGTACAAAATTAATCCAAATGCAAAACATTGCAAGGGCTCTAATGTGCATGGGGATGCACTAGATTGAGCAAAGTTTCAACAAAATCTCTAGAGTAAACCCTCCTTCCATTTATTATAAACTAGACTATGGCAAGCACAATGAATAGGAGAATGACTAGTTTGCTTCATTGACATTTTTGAAAAATGAAAAAATCAAAATCAAAATCATATAAAGGCAAACATGAAAAATAAAGAGAGAAATTGAATTTTTTTGACAAAGTATGAATTTGTTATGAGTTTTTGAAGTGTATAATTACCAAGTTGGCCCAAAATAGTCTATAGACTACCACAAAACCATCAAAAGGTGTATCCATAGTAGACCTCATACCACCTGAAGCAATTACAATATTTTCTAACATAGTTACAATTTTTTTTATTATAGGCATGACATTAAAGAATAAAAATATTGGTTTGTGTAATGAATTTGCACTAGAAAGGTGGAAGTTCTTGAAGTAGTCACTAATATCTCTATCACCATCGCCCAAAACAACATTGATTTCAGCCATTCAATCCTAAAAGACCATAAATCCACCACATGGCTTTTGCAACTACATATATAGAAAATTCAATATGTTAACTTCACTAATAGCTCATGAATAACAACAAGACCTTAGATCATTTTTCATAGTTGAATCCGTTGGTACAAGCCAATTAAGTGTGTGATTTTTGGTGAATTTTTTGAGAATAGATAAGAGAGTGTGAGTAGTCATTTCACATCTTCACATCTTTTTTCCTACACTTCAAAATTATTTGAAAAAATTACACAAAAATATTGTGATAATAATCATAATATGTACTCATAGAAAAAAATCAAAGTTCTTGGAACTCTTTTGAGCATTCTGATTTCAACATTTCCATTTGAACATATGTAAAGTACAAAGTACTATCTAACCAAATATATGTCATCAATCTTGTCAATGGTGGAATTTTCTCAAAAATTGTATGATTTTATTGATCTTTTTTAAAAAAATTTATAAGAAAGCTATATAATTTTTTTTCATTTCAATGGAAAAGATCATCAAAATTATTCCATACAAATGAAAAATTATACTTGTTACAACTTACAAAAGCTAATCAACAAAACAAGAGCTATACTCAAACATATATGGTCCTTTAGGGGATAAGCAACCTAATGAAGTTCTATTTTCATTTATTAAAGAAATTTTGCCATTCATTCATCAAAGACTATAATGAGTAGTTTTCCAAGGTGTTTGCATTAGAAAGTTGGCCTATTATGGGCTAGTTTACCTTACTACACGCATCCAACAACTTAAACCTACACAACAACCATTGTCATTTACTAAACAATAACAGTAGAATTTAATTACCATATCAATTGCAATGGGAGAGTTTTTTTTTATCTCCACCCAATGACCACACACTATGCAACAAAGGGTTGTAAGGAATCTTTAATTAGATTTTAGCTTCAGCATTTTTAAATTGCAATAAAATTTATAAAAAAAAATACTTTCAAATACATTATGTTTTTCAAAGGTGACTCTTAACATGAAATTTAATAATAATGCCAAATTTCAAAACATGCAACTCTCTATGATTATATGAAGAAGGATTTGAATTTTGTTTGCGTTTTGATTGAAAAGTTTACTCTAAAAGAAAACCTTATTCTAATCAATACAATCTAATGATGTTCTTTGTTACAAGAAGCTGAAAACATCATCTAGATTGCCCACACTCAAGAGTGATTGAGTGAAGAAAGAACCTATAATGTATTCTCTGGAGTCTATTGTGATTGTATAGTATAGTGAATGTAGCCACAAACATTCAATTTGTAAGAAACTAAGAATGTAGTGTTTTCTAATTTTTTTTATTGCAACCTAGAGTCCATCCAAACCTTTGAATGTCAAGGCGGATGTTTTGTATCTAATGATGAAAAAAAATCTTTCTTTGTAGGACAAAAGTGCAACTATTTATCCTCCATATTAGAGGTAGAAAGGGGAGATTTTCTAAAATGTTTTGACTTCCAATGAGTATATTTGGCTTACTCAAAAAAGATGATGTCATGCGGTATCAAAATACATGATTTAAATGAGAATATTTCTTCTATGGAATGCCTGCCATTTGGGCTGATTTCTAGGTACAATACAAGGTGATTGCAAGAAATACTTGTACTATTTGCATCACATAATGTGTATTGAAACTATTGATTTGTTTTTTGACTATAACTTTTTTTGTCTTAGCTCTAAATGATTCAAGATATATAAAAAAGGTATTCATGACTATTGTACACCTTGCCTAGTTTTTTTGTAATTAAAAAAAATTTAACTATCTAAAAATAGAACCCAATATAATGTCACAATTGCCAATTTGGAAGTTTCCAGTACTATTTAGCACCCCTCAAAATGAACTTTGAGCTAAAATTTGGAGGAAATGGTCTTCTAATAGACTTATAGCTAATAGCCAAAGGATTTTTAAATAATTATTTTTATATGGTGTAGAAGTCCACAAAGTGAGCCTCCTTTTGCTTGCATTTTGAAACATGTAAAACGTGATTTTGGTGAGTTTTTTTGGTGAATGGCCATCTCCATAAAGTTGTTGCAAATGGAAATTTTTATTTTTATGTTATTTTTAAATTTTTATTTTTTCTTTAATTAAAACATCAAAGTGTGTATTTTCTTGAGATCTAATGCTATTCTAGTTCTCCACTTCTATACATTTCCTTTGGTGGTTACTTTTTTTCTCAAAACTTAATATGTTATTCATATTTTGAAAAAAATTTAAAAATTATATTTCTATTTTTAAAGAACTTTAAAAAAAATCATTAAAATTCAACAAATCGGTAGATGCTTCTTGCAATCACCCCACAATCATTCCCTTTGAATAGTTATAAAGAAAATCAAATTTAGACATTCAACAAAGAAAACAAACCATTTCAAAAGCTATCATTATAAGAAGATTGTAAGAAACACTTATACTATTTGTTGCATTTTCATGATTTTTTCACGAGTATTTTAAAATTAGAAAAGTAATTTTAAAATTAAAAATATATATAAATAATGTATACACCTTTAAGACAAAGGTAATAACCAAAGAAATTTATAGAAAATTTTTCTAAGTAGGAGAACTTGAAAAGTGCCAAATCTCAAGAAAATACATACTCTAATGTTTTAATTAGATATTTTTTAATTACAAAAATAAAATAAAATATTTTTATTTGCAACAACTTTATAGAGATGGATATTCACAAAAAAACTCACCAAAATCATTTTTTACATGTTTCAAAATGCAAGCAGAAGGATGCTCACTTTGTGTCGTTTGTGGACTTCTACACCACATAAAAATAATTATTTTAAAAATTCCTTTGGCCATTAGCTATAAGTTTACTAGAAGACCATTTGCTCCAAATTTTAGTTCAAAGTTTGTTTTTGAGGTGCTAAATAGCACTAAAAACCTCCAAATTGACAAGTGTGACATTAAATTGGGCTTTATTTTTGGATAATTAAATATTTAAAAAATTACAATAAAATTATGCAAGTTGTATATTAATAGTCATGAGTACCTTTCTAATAAATGTTGAGTCATTTAAAATCAAAACACAAAAGTTATGGCCAAAAAATAGATCAACACATATTGTGTGACGTAAAATAGTACAAGTGTTTCTTACAATCTCCCCATAGTTATGTATGTCCATTTCAAATATAATTTCAAAGCAATGAAAAGTTAGATATATTTGGTACAAAAAATTCTATACAAGGCTTTTTTTAGGCATAATAATGCTAGATTACACTAGAAAAAATTTGGCTAAAAATTGATGATAAATTGTGATTTTTTTGCTAGAAAATTGCAATTTAAAAAAAAATTGATTAAAATTGCATGATTGTTGGTGGGATTAGAATTATCGATATGTAGTATGTGCTAATGTTTATATTTTCTATCCAATACATCGATGAATATTGAAATTTAGAGCTCAGCTATAATATTTTACATCACCACTTTTACACTCTATAGAATATGATCCTAGAGCCCTGAACTTCTAGAGTCTATAGAAGATGCCCTTGGTCTTTATAGAGAGTTTGCAATCAAGATCAATTGCAATATTTTTTTTAATGCACAAATTTTCACTAGTTGGCTACAAACAAAACAAAAGACAATAAAGACATTAGTATTTTTTTTTATTTTATTTTTTATAGACATTAGTTTTTTCTTGGTTAGGAAATGTTCATTTTTTCTAGTCAAAATTGCTAGATTTATATACTAATAGTCAAATCGCATCTATGCCATTGCACTGGCCTCGATGAAATCCATCAACTCTGCATCTTCGTTGCTCCAAGTTGGAGGCAACATGTATAGTACTCACCACCCACAGTGGGCGTAGAAGAGAAGGCATCAACATTTGGAGTTGAGTCATTATTCTCAGGCTCTGTTAGAAATTCGGCCTCAACTAGGTCCCAGTATGCAGGGGCCTCATCAGAAGGTGGAGGTAATAAGTAGTTTTCATCGTCAATTAGTTTTGATATAGATATCACCAAGAATCACCAAAGTACGTATCACGTGGGTGTTGAAGAAATGGTTGGCTGCTTCTCCAAAATGACAAAAAGAAATCACTGCGTGGGTGCAGGAATTGCTCATTCAGTCGGCAACTCCGCATGGCAGCTAGACGGCAGTCGGCTCAGCCGACTCTGGCCGGGAGTCTGTAAGTCGCTAATTTTTCTTTTTTCCAGTTGGTACCACCAATTGTTATTTCTCGCAAATTCCGTGGATGAACTTGGCAAGTCTGAAACCTGTACCACGAGTAGCACGAGTCGGAGCATGGGCATACAGTAACACGAGTCCCATGTACCGACTACGCATGTTACCACGAGTAACACGATGTACCGACTATGCATGTTACCACGAGTCCCATGGGAAAGTGAAACCAACTTAGGGTTATTTACGGCTCGAAAATCAATGTCGTTACATTGGAGCGGTGCAATTCAGAGCGCGAATTTGATTGTTGAAAACTCTAAAACTCTAAACTGGAACTGGTATGGAGGTAATTACGTTTCAAGACGCCGGACGTTTTTGAGAAGTTCCAAAGTCGGCGAGAAATTCTCTAATTGAATGAAACTGATGTTATTGGAGCTGCTTACACGAAGCTGAAAGAAAATAAGATGGGCTAATCCTTCTAAGGTCTACAATTTAGTAGACCAATTTACTCAACAAGACGTTTCAGAATCAGTTTCGAAGTTAAGAGGGCTGCTAATTAGAGCTTCAGAAATTCATAATTCATTCGATCACACGGTATTCGTTTAGCACTGAATGAGTGATCGATGACCGGTGTGTTCGGCCATGGCGAGATCGATCATTTGTATATATGATTCCCTTTCAATACAAATTGCGGCACCTTCGGGAGGTGTTTTAATTAAGTACCTAGAAACACGAAGGTGTTCTCCATTAACTAAATTAAAGAAGACGATCAATTCTAAGTTCAATTTGTCTCACATATTACTGCAACTGAACAGAATTTATTTGTAAGTCTATCAGTCAGCTGCCAAGTAAATTCGTTCGCAATGGTCCAGTAACGTAACGTTGTACGTGTCAATAATGTGCTTCTTCAGCACCTGCCTCCACCGCCGATGGACCACTTCGATCCACCACCATCGCCGCTACCACCACCACCAGCCATATAAATCGGTTGACCTTGAGCAACGTAACGTCTCTCAGCAAAGTAAAGCAAAGTAACGTCTCTGACTCTCTGTCACTTGACCGATCTATAATCCCGTCTACAATATTAAACTTCAAGGTTGGAGCTGGCTTAATTAGCTTGCTACGTACTCAAACCTTTCTCAAGCAGATCGATCACAGCTAGCTAGTGAATGAGTAACTAATAGAAGCCTGGCTCGGAGAGTTGTGTCTGAGATCGAGCTGCTGCAATTAAGTGATCCCGAGTATTGATCGATCGAATGTGGAACAAATTAGCTAGACTCTCTCGGGTTTATCTTCCTTTCGAATTCGCCACTGAAGCAAGCTAGCCAGCCAGTTCGATCACATATATTGCTCACAAAACTTTTCCTCCAAGCATTGTTCATGGCCGACATTAATAATTTTCATTTTCAGTGTGTCTGTACCGACTTGGTTGCGACTTCAACTCTGTTATGTTTTGGCTCTCGGAAGAGCTCGATCTGGGAAGCTAGTTTTTAAAATTAATTTAATTCCAGTCAATGACCCCTACCGCGCCCCCACGAATATACTCGCTTGCTAAGTTCCGGACTTCCGGGTGTTGCAGACGTCAGACAAAGCTGTCTGGCTTTTTGGTGTCTGTTAATGAAATTCCGGCAGTTACGTTAACAAAGAATGCTGTTAAGAACGGAAGCCTATATTAGATAGGTGGGTCCGCGGCAGAGGCAGCGGAATGATGTCTGCAAGCCCATGTTGGGAAGAGTCAGGAAATTTCGCTGTGCACTGCTTTGGTTTGACCTGCAAGGGGGGAAGGGAAATTGGTTCAATGCAAAAATATTTTAACCTGCACTAAGGTGGGCACACCTAAAAGCGCCACTTTTAGGTGCTGTGCCTACTTACCATTACTGGTCTGTTCAAATTTTCATATAGTCTTCTTGGAATCTTGGCAAGTGGAAGCATGTTCCAATGCACCAAAAAACGCAGCATTTGGATACAATATGCAAAAGTTATATAGGTTTAAAGTATGTTTCCAAAAGCACTCCAGCCAAATAGGTACATAACGGAATTCTAAAATGTACAACAACTATAGATGGCACTTTTAGGTGAAGTGCGCTTTTGGGTGTACCTACCTTAATTCAAATCAATGTTGATGTGATTGGAGTCCTAATTTTCAAAGAAACTTACTCCAAATGGATATGGATTGCACCTAGGTATTGTAGTACAAAAGGTAACTTCAAAACTAGCTTTCTGCCACTAGCTTAAATAGACCTAAATACAAAGTCTAGAATAGAGTTCTTTACAACTTCAATCTCATTGACCTAAATAAGATAGTTGAAAGCATTTATTCAAACTGAACATTAGTTTTCCAAAAGAACCATTAGTTTTGCAATGACATGGAATTTCATTTGTGTCAAAAAAAGAAAAAGAAAAGAACCATTAGAAATTGAAGAAGAGTTATTTGAAGCAACCAAGGAGAGTTGAAGCATTTTGTATCTTGATGATGTTCAATTAATGATAGTTGGGTTGTTGCAAGAAACAACATCCATTTTTCGTAGCGTTTTGGAAATGGACGCTGTTTTCTTTGGGAGTACTATTTAATTAGAAAATCAATTTTAAAAAAATGTAAAAAATATGTCTAATGTATAAACCTTAAAGAAGAAGGTATCCTATGAAGGAAAAGTTTAGGAAAATTCTCCAAGTAGGAGAACTAGAAAAGTGGAAAATCTCATGAAAATGGGCGTATTTATATTTTAATTTGTAAAAAATAGGAAAAGTTATGGGGAATTTCGTTAAAATGGCGGTATTCCACATGCCATTTTCACACCTTGACATCTAGGACAAGTATACATTGCTAATATCTAGGACACTTTTAGATTTCTGAAATCTATGACAAGCATAGATATTAGACCAAACAATCTAAAAAATCTAGGATTGGTATAGATTTCAGAAATCTAGGAGAGTTGTAGATTTCCAAAATCTAGTACAGGTGTAGATCCTAGGATAGAAAAAACGGTTCAGACCGCGCAGTCTAAACTGCTCAAAAGCGCCAATTTAACGAAATGGCGCCATTTTAACGAAATTTCCTATAGTTATTTTTCTTGAATCTAATAATTGTCCATTTGGGAAGAATTGATGGGGATGAAATTTTGCCCAAAAAATAATCTGAGCTCTATTATCAATGGTCAGAAATTGCGTGCAATGGGAGTGTTGTTTGCACGTATGTGGAGGACATAAAATAATGTATTTTTAGATCCTTTTGATAGGAATATGCTTTCCTACTATGCAAATGCACCATGAAAATTTCAACTTTAGATCATTAAATTTGGGTACTCCTAACATTGTAAAAAACCCTAAACCTTAGTTTGTGACAAATTAACAAAAAATAATTTTAAATATAAAATGATTTTTCTTAATTTCTGAAAAATAAGGGATGTAAAAATCATCAAGTTAGAGAGGTCCAATAATTATTTCATATTCTCAGATATTTTAATTCAAAAGTTATAGCAGAAAAGAACGTCACTCCAATTGTGACGGGAAATAGGATCGGTGTTTCTTGCAATCACCTAGTTGCTTACTATCAATAATAGTATTGGTGTTTTTAAGACCTCAACTTTCAAAATTTATAGTATATTCATAAAAAATTTTAAACCAATTGAATTCAATTTTCTTTCATTTGCAAACATCTGCTAAAATTTGTATGTATGGCAGTTACTGCCACTTCTAGGTACATTGTGTAATGTACCCAGATTTGAAAAAAAAATTTAATTTAAATTTTTTAAATTCAGCACCCCCTTTCCCCCTCCCAATTTTTTTTTAATTAAATTTTAAATTTTTTTGGAAGGGGGGAAGGGGGTGTTGAATTAAAAAAATTTAAATTAAAGTTTTTTAATTTAGAGCACCCCCCCCCTCCCTCCCCTCTTGTAATTTTTGGAGGGGGGGAGGACTCCAAACAATATGGGACAAATCCAGTGTATACCTGTGTACACATCCAACTGTATTCGTATTCATATTCAGACGTATTTGTATTTGATCCATATACACATCAGACGTATTCGTAATCAGATGTATTCATATTCATAAGTGTACATATCAGTTGTATTCATATTTGTATTTTGCCGTATTTGTATTCTGCCATATATACATTCAGCCATATTTGTATTTGATCCAACGGCTGTAAAAAATTCTTTGAACGGGGGGGGTGCAATTTTTTCCCCCCAATCCAATGGCTCACAATTTTTTGAAGAGAGGGGGCCTGTTAATTAATGGCAAAACCCTGGCTATCACTTTTCAGTACATTGTGATATGATATTTTTTTTCTAGAATTGAGTTCTAAATTTTTGGTTTGAAAAAAAATATTTGTTTTGGAAACAAATACCTTAATTTCTTAGTTCTTCATGTAAATAGGTAGCTTTGGACAAGATCTTGGATATGCAACTCTTGTATCATATAATCCTAATTATAATCACTTGTTATGCATTTTCGTCCACTCTTAGGAGATATAATTTATTGCAATGTAGAAAATTCTTATAACCTTTTTCAAAGGAATCCAAAAAATATTTTATACAATTTTATATATAAAATGAATATTTTTGAGGACAATAATAGCATTAAAAACCTATTTATATGATTTTTTTAATATATATACCATAGGACAATCTACCCAACTTTGGAGGTTTTTTAGTATTAAAATTTTAATATTTTATTATTACAAATAAAATAAGTGCTACAAATTAAAGGGTGATTGAAATTCATTTATGAAGGGAAGGTCTTTAAAATGAAGTTATGCTCTGGCTATCTCGGGGGCTATCTTCACAATTTTAGAAATTTGAACTACTTCTAGTCCTATAGGAATTAAACTACCCCAACTAAATAGTTAAATCCCTTCTTTTTATAAATTAATTTCAACCAACTCTTTAAATTTACATTCTTTGACATGTAGTTCTACTATTCTTGTTCTTTTTTTTAAAATGAAGGGAAAACCTAGGACTATATGGATATCACTTTTTAGACACACCAATTAGATTATTTTTATTTAAAACCTTGAAAGTTTGTCTAGTTTGTTCATTTTGATCACATAAAAAAATCCTAAAATCAAAATCAAAATTCTTGCACATAAAAGGGATCAAGATTTATATTTCTAATTGTAAAAAATTTCTAAAATTTGGGATTTGCAAGCATCATAGTGCACTACATAAGAGGATTTTCAGCTCCTGTAAGAGACTGCGAGTTCCCAGACGCTGGGAACGCATTGGGAACGCTGGGAACGCGATGCTGATGTGGTCGAGCGACTGCCACGTCAGAAAATACGATTTTTTTATTAATTTTAATTAAATATTAAATATTTTTAAAATATTTTTTTGAAAAAAAAATCATTTTTTTAAATCATTTTTTTTCTCTTTAATACATTCTGAAGTTTTTTGAAAAAAAATAATTTAATTTAATTTTTTCAAAATTCAAAAATTCAGACTAGCAGGGTGCTGGTCTGCAGCAGTGGGAACAATTTCGGGGAACACCCCTGAAACGGTTTCCTGGGGACCCAGAAATCCTCTTAAGTTTATTAAATTTCTATTGATAAAATTGATAATTTTAAGTATTGAAGCACTAAGTGTAACTTATATCTCCAAATAGTATAAAAATAAAATTATTTAATATTTCAAATGCTTATTTTCTAGGATTTTAGATATATAGGACAAAATTTATTTTTTTAACTAAAAAATTCTTTAAAAACTCTTTAAATTCTTTAGTTATAATGATTTTTTTTTATACATTGTAAACATAGACAAATAAAACTACTTTTGGTGATGTCACACTTTAATATATTTAAATGATAAAGGTATTTGATGTAGTGACATGTATTGAAATTGTAACAAGGACAACTTTTCTAGGTGATTATTGATTAAATGGAAATACACGAGCCACCACTTGTGGGTCGTTTTCAAATCCTTCAAAGCATATTTTGGGGATTTTTGTCTCTTCAATTTTTGAAATAAGAAATCTTATGTTATATTTATAGAATCTCATTTAAAAGACCATTTCATTGGTATATCAATTATTTGATTTCACCACAAGAAATAGGGGGTATAAATGATTGTCCTAAATGAGTGCAAAACAGTCATTCCGGACCACAATGACTGAAAAATGACTTTAGGCCCTTGAAGCCATTATGGACAAGTCATTCTTTAACCCCTAAAGCCCTAAGTTGCGTTTTTTGGCAACATAAGTTTTTTGGGTAGCTCACTACAAATGGAGTTTTTATTTTTTTTCTTTAAAATTTTTACACAAGATGTGCCCAAGGAGAAGCTTTAAGGCCCAACAATTTTCATAATTTTTGACTTTGTGTTTAAAAAGTTATGGCATGATATGTTGTTTTCTTTACTCAAAGGGCAGCCTGGATAGCTGAAAAAACTTCTTTAAATAATTTTTTTTTTAAAGTGAAATTTCAAATTGATTCTTTAGGTTTTTATAGACATGGAAATCTTTGAATCATTCCATTTGGATTAAGGAGTCAAAAGTTATGAGGAATTTTAGTTTGCGGGTAGGTATGGGTTGCCCATTTTCAAAGGAATTTTTGTCAATATGGACATCTACATCAACCGATTATGCATTCATTTTGTGGTTGTGATACATTCAAAGTACTGTTGACGTGAACATTCATGTCACAGTCATATGAAAGTCATTTTAAAGTCATTACATAGTTGTGATACAATCAAAGCATTGTTAACCAAAGCACTATTAATGTGGACATCTACTTCAGAGTCATGTAAAAGTCATTTTAAAGTCATTATGTAGTTGTGATATAATCAAAGAAAAATTAACATAGACATCCACGTCAAAGTCATGTATAAGTCATTTTAAAGTTATAATGTAGTCATTCAGAAGTTAGGATGGAGTAAGTCATTTTATAGTCACATATGAATACATTCAAAGTTCTACAATACTATATCATATACAATAAGCCATACACCATACATAATACACCATATATCATATATAATACACCACATTCAATACACCATACACAATATGCCATATAAAATATTTCATACATCAAATATTACATTTGGCACATGTGCCATATGGATTCCAAAGCCTCTCAATATAAGAATAAGAAGGGATGAAATGACAAGACTTTTATACTAGAGGTATAGAAGGAGGCAAGACAAAGCATGTGGGATATACAAAATGCAGGAATTATGTTACAAATAAAATTTTAGACCTAATTTACATATAGTAGATCAATTTTTTTTGAAAAACTTTGAACTGATAAAAGTTGGGAAATCAATTCTAATTTCATTTCCAAAAATACGTTTTAGACTTTGAGCCTTAAATCAAAATTTATAAATATATTTGTACCATGGTCTATTTGGAACCCTGTAGTCATTTTTGACCTTGCAATTGTTTTAGGATTGCGTTGTAGTAAAGCAGTCATATTGTAGAAATTTAAGAAAAATTATTAGGAAAATTTTTAACCCTTGAAGGAGTTGTGAAGAAAAACAAGGGAACCAAGCCGAATTTAAAAAAAAAATGAAATCTATTTTTTAGGCCAATGAATGGAAGTGCTTGAAATGATAGGATGCAGGAATAGTAAGAATGAAATGATTCTTATAATATTAAAAAATTATTTAAAAAAACTTCATATTAAGAAATTAAGAAATTATAGAAATTCAGATTTGATATAGGATCAATGCTACCACATCAGTATGATATTTTCAAGATTATAAGTTTTTTTATTTTTAAGTTAAAAATTTATTAATATTATTTTAGTATTTTAAAATTTTATTTTTAATAGATTATTAGTCATCATTGATGATGACTAGTGGGTCATTGCAAGAAAGACCTATTGAAAAGCGTAGAGTTTTGCACAGTACTCACTTTTTTTCTTTGGGAGTATTATATAGATAGTAAATCAATTTTAAAAGAAAGTGCAAAATATGTTTGATGTATGTACCTTTAAGAAGAAGATACCCTAGGAAGGAAAAGCATAGAAAAATTCTTTAAGTAGGAGAATTAGAAAAGTGCTGAATTTTGTGAAAATTGTAACTTTCACTATAGTTTCACATCTTAATTTGTAAAAAACAGGGAAAATAATTTTTCTTAAAACTAAAAATTTTCCATTTGGGAAGACTTTATGGTAAAGGTATTTTACCAAAATAATGATCTGAAAACTATCTTGATTGTTCAAAAATGTGCGCGCAAGGGAGGCCTGTAAGCACACATGTAGAGGAAAGAGAATAATGATTTTTTAAATTTCCTTCAGTGGTAACATGCCTACTTAGTGTAGAAATAGACCCTAGAAATCTCAGATCTAAATTATTAATTTAAAGTACTCCCCAATACTAAAAACCCCTAAACCACAAAGTAAGACAAATTAGAGAAATTAGAATTTAAATATAAAATGATTTTTAAAAAATTATAAAAAATAAGGGTTTTGATAACTATCAAGTCATCCATCTTCAATAAAAATTTCAAGTTCAAAGAGTTAATGCTTCAAAAGTTATAGCTCATGACAACTCCGTTGATGCCAAATAGTACAAGCCTTTCTTGCATTCACCCTAGTGATCATTGTTGCTTAAAGGGGCTACAAGTATCCTTGAAGGGAACTTTTAGAAAAAAACTAGTCCTTTTGAGGGCTGAAATTTTCCTTGAAATAGTATTGTCCATATTAGCTCAGTGCCCTACTTGTTTTTAGTGCAAAACATTGTACTATGGTTTAATGAAGACCTTGTTGTCATTTTAAAGTTATAGAGTAGTAAAGCACAGTCCGATTTTAGTAACTCAAAAATGAATACTATCCATGTCAACTTAATGCCCTAACCTTTTTTAGTACAAAAAATTATATCCTAGCCAATTTGGGACTTTGCAGTTATTTTAGAGTTGCATACTAGTAAAACACAATCATTGATTAGTAATTAAAAAATGACTACCATCCATGTCAGCTTGGTGCCCTAACCCTTTTTAGTGCAAAAAATTACACCCTAGCCTATTTGGGACTTTGCATTCATTTTAGAGTCACATAGTAGTAAAATACATTCATTGATTAGTAATTAAAAAATGACTACCATCCATGTCAACTTTGTGCCTTGTCCATCTTTAGTGCATCATGGCCTATTTGAAACCTTCTAGTCATCTCAAAGTCATTTAATAGTAATAAGTAGTCATAGTTTATCACAAGCAATTAGTCAATGATATTTTAAATGAATTCCTACTAATGAATATCTAATTTCATCCTTCCTCCATCCTCAAGTCATAAGCATGACAACAAAATGACTGAAATTGTGGAGTGGGCAAAGTTGGTGCAATTATAGAAGCACCAATCACTCTTTAATGAAACCGGACAAGCAGTCATTCTTGCACAATCATTTATACCCCCAATTTCTTGTAGTGTTTGAAGAAAAAATTATCCTTGAATTTCCAATCAAAGTTTTTTTCCAATGTTGCTTGCAAATGTGGCAATCTCGTAGCCACCTCAAGAAGCCATGTGATAGAATGTCATGGGAATTTAGGGCCTCTTCAAATCTTCAATTTTTTTCATGTACTAAAATCTAAAAAGCTTTATATATATTCAAATAATTACCACATTGTTCTCCCATTTGCAAGTGAAAAATAATCTAGGCTCAACAACCAATGTATGACGAATAAAATTAAATCCCATTCAATTTTTTGAATAGTTGATTGGAATTCATTTATCAATAAAGGACTTTAAAATTAAATTATGTGGCCATTGTCATAAGTTTAGAAATTTGAAATACATCTGGTACTACTAGGATTAAACTATAAGGGAGGAGGTCCATAAAGTGACCACCTAAGTGTTGAAGCTGAATTTTGGGGAGGGAAAACATCTTGAATTATTTTTCAATAAATTTTCTTTGAAAGACAAGAGGAATGACATCCAACCCAAGTTGTTTCATATTTTTTGGATCTTTGTGGAATTAGTTATGAAATTTTGAAGTTGAAAGCCATAGGGCTCTAAAAGTGACCACCATTTAGAATGTACAAAATTTGTACATTTTGGAATATTGCAGAAAGAAAAATGTACCTCTGAGCCATGTTTGGTTCTAAATGCCATGTCAAAGTTTGAGCCTCCTACCTTAGACTACAACTAAATATATGCACAAAGAATTGAAGGTTGACCTTCAATTTCTAAGTTCATGTGTGCCAAAGACTTTGTAAGGGTATTGACTTAAATTTAATGTAAACCAACTTAATTTTGTTTCCAAAACAATTCCTTTATCCTATATTTGACCCCAATTTTGTCCATTTAAGCATCTAAATTTGTTTAGAAAATGAGATATATCTACCTAGAAATTTGACAAAATCAATGCAAGGATAATGTGTCAATAATTCAATATATGATGCTAATATTTAGGTGCTAATAGGTATATAAGAAAGTGATAGTGGATTGTTATTAGGGAATTCAAAACCCTACTTCATGGGCACTTATGTAATTTCAAGGTTGAATACTTCAAAAATTGATAGAAATTACAATTTTGATTGAAAATTATTATTCCACTTGAGTTTGACTCACAAAACAAAAATATGTGCTCTCCTTTGAACTAACCCCAAACTAGTCATATTTCAAATTAGTGTGGTAATAGCTTGCCCATGCTTAATGTTTTTGCCTTGATGGGGGAAATAAAACTCTAGCTAAGATAACTAGCCCATGACAAGCCAACTCTCTAATGCAAACATCTACAAAATGATCTATTACAATTTTCTATCAATCCATGGCAAATTTTTTCTAATTAATGAGGTTAAGACTTCATGAGATAGTTTGATGGCCAAATTCAATGCTTTGTACAATGGTGATGGAGTAATTAGAGATTGACTTAGAAACTTCCACCTTTCTGTCTAAAGTCATTATAAAAAACTAATTTTTTTATTCCATCATGTCATGTCCATGTTAGAAAATTTTGCAACCATGGGTGATTGCAAGAAACACATGTACTACTGATTTGTTGTATTTTAATGATTTTTTGGGAGTACTTTAAAATTTATAAATTTAAATTTAAATTTATTGAAAAATATGACTAATGCACAAACCTTTAAAAAGAAGGTAGAAAGGAAGGAATTGCATAGAAAAAATTCTCTAACTAGGAAAACTTGAAAAGTACCAAGTCTCAAGAAAACACATACTTTGATGTTTTAATTGGGGAAAAATAGAAAATTTAAGTAAATTCACAAAATCAAAAATTATATTTTGTAACAACCTTATAGAGATGGTCATCCATCAAAAAAATCACTAAAATAATAATTTATATGTTTCAAAATGCAAGCATGAAAAAGATTACTTTGTAGACTTCCACACCATATAAAAATAACTATAAAAAAAATTCCTTTTTGAAAGAGGTATAAGTCTATTAGAAGACCATTTCATCTAAATTTTAGCTGAAAATTCCTTTATTTGGGTACTAAATAGTACTAAAAAACTCCAAATTGGCTAATGTGACATTCAATTGGGGTCTATTTTTGGATAGTAAACTATTTTTGAAAATTACGAAAAAATTATGAAAGGTTTATGATAGTCACGACTATCTTTCCTAAAAATCTTGAGTCAATTGGAGCCAAAATACAAAAGTTATGGCCAAAAAATGGATTAGCATGCAACGTGTGATGCAAAATAGTACAAGTGTTTCTTGCAATCAACCCCATATTAGAAAATATTGTGGTTGCTTCAGGTGATTTGGCGACCATTATGAACACTCTTTTTTATGGATTTGGGATAGTCTAGAGACTTTTATGAACCATTTGAGGTGCAAACTTAAAAAATTCTTCAATAATTCATACTTTGTCAGAAAAATGAAATTTTAATTTCTCTCTCCATATCTCATGTTTGTCTTTCTAAGGGGAAAATAATTTTAATTTTCAAAAGTGTCAACATGGCAAACCAATCAATTTGCTTGTCATAGGCTAGTTTACCTTTAGTTACTTGAAGTAATAGAGTCACTAGAATATCTCCCCCCCTTGAAAACATCAAACAATAAATAAATCAAAAATCAAAATTATACTTCACTTTGTTTGAATGCTCTAATGAAATTCTGAAACCAGTAGCATTCATTTCAATTGGTGTAGTTCAGGTGTCAATACCTCCAATCATGTAAATTTTTTTCCAACCCTAATGAATTCATATTTAGAGTAAACTTATCAATCACTATATAGACAAAATTCAAATACCTCTAACCCAAGTCATTTCATTTTTTTTGGAGCTATGTGGAACAAGTTACGAAATTTCGAAGTGGGTGATTGCAAGAAGCACTTGTACTATTTTGCATCACAAGCTGCATGCTGATCTATTTTTTGGCCATAACTTTTGTGTTTTGGCTCCAAATGACTCAAGACTTATAGAGAAGGTACTCATTACTATCGTACACTTTTCTTATTTTTTTCATAATTTTCAAAAATAGTATACTATCCAAAAATAGACCCCAATTGAATGTCACACTTGCTACTTTGGAGGGTTTTAGTATTATTTAGTACTATTTAGTACCCGAAAAAAAATTGAGGTGAAATTTGAATGATATAGTCTTCTAGTAGACTTGTAGCTAATGGGTGAAGGAATGTCAAAAATAATCAATTATGTGTGGTGTGGAAGTACAAGTGAGCTTCTTTCTACTTGTATTTTGAAACATATAAAATATAATTTTGGTGGTTTTTTTGGTGCATGAACATCTCTATAGAATTGTTACAAATAAAAATATTTTTATTTTCTCTTTTTTTAAATTATTTTTACTATTTTTAACTAATTTAAAGTTTTAAACTTCAAAATACCTATTTTCTTGAAATCTGGCACTTTTCTAGTTCTCCAATTTCAAGAATTTTTTTATAACTTTCTTTTAGTGGTTACCTTTGTTTTAAAGGTGATTACATTATTCATTTTTTTTTAAATTTTAAAATTAGTTTTCTAATTTTAAAATAGTCTCCAACAAATCATGAATAATATTGAAAAGGCAACAAAATCAAGAGGTGTTTCTTGCAATCACCCTAGTTGCAATGGCATACAACTCTAAAACCACCCACCCTCTCAAATGTGCATTGTTTATAAAGATGAAAAGTATCATGTACAAACAATGTATATTTGAAAAGGTGGGTGGTTTTTGAACTTGAACAATTTTCAAGCTTCCTCCCTTAATTCTGTTGGAAATAGGAAGAGCTTATTGCTTGTAATTCTTGATTTTTTTAAATTATTTTATTTTATTTTATAACCCCTAAATGCCTGGCTAAATGCCCGACTAAATGCCCAAGGCCTTTTTTGAGCTTGTAAGCATGTACTATAAATCAAAGAAAAGGTCAATAATTTGATAACTTTAATCAATTTAAGAAAGTATAATGGTACAAAATCAAACTAAATTAGACATGTTTGAGATCACTTAGGAAAAGAAAAGACAAAAATATCACTTATAGATTGAAAGATTTTAATGTTTGATCATGAGGGTGCTAAACTTGCAAAAGCAACTTGAAGTCTTTCAATTCACTTTTCTCATGTCAAATCTAAAATTTGTTTACCTCCAAAAATGAAGTTAAAAGGATCTAACATGCATAAATCCAATCAATTTATGGCTTCTCAAATTACACTCTACAATTTTTTTTAAAATGAATTTCTAATGTGTTTTTTTCTCTAAGATCAAGAATATTTGAGGGTCATTTTAAAGAGCCATCAACACTACATATAGTCAATATTGCAATGGACATCCTTGCACAAAATCTTGAATAGAAAAATCATAATCAATGATTTTCAAGATCAAATTTTTGAGACTTAAACTAGACTTCAAAAAAAAATTTCAAAAAATATAAACTACTAAAAGTAGCAACTTAGTTAGATTTTATTTAACTTCAAAATTTTGCAAACACCAGATTTTGGTGCCTTGGGCATTTAGGGGTTAAACACATGGGCAATTTCCATTGTTGAGGGACCTTTCTAGGATTTTGTAGGTTGGAGCTCAATGTTTGAATCACTAGGCCGTTGTATGTCAAGTTTAGGGCATGGAGAAATAATGGGCGTTTGGTTGTTGATTTCTTGAATTGTTTGTTGCCTTGTTGGAAGAGGTTCTTATTTGGATTTGGTGATTACATAATGAGTGTTTTGGTTATGTGCTCTAATTATTGTAAATCTTTGCAATCCATATTGTTTTTTGTAATACAAGTACATAGCTTTATATTGTACAATTGAGTTGTAGTGGTTCAAAATTGGATGCTCAAACTTAACCCCTCAATGCCCAAGGAGCCGAAAAGTGCCCACACATAGTTTGGAAGTTCAATTGAAGTGTTGTAACTTTTGCATCTAATGTCCAAATTCAATCAAACCTATTGGAAAAGTTGCGCATTCTAATCTAGTTTGTGCAATAAAATTTTCAGATCAATCCAAGATGTATAAATGTTTTGGAAGCTAATTGAAGTTCAAAGGTTCAATTTGAGTTCACCAAACTACAAGTGATGGCTACAACTTGGGGGGCTTGTATTTCCTTCATCCAATATTTGTTTTCAATAAAATTTGTTGAATGATGTTCTTCTAAAATCCTAGTTATTGTGGTCAAATTTTGGTCGCAATCCAAGTTGTTTTGAATGTTTGGGAGCAATTCGAAGTTCAAAAACCAGACATTTTTGGATTACAATGAACTTTGGTGGCTTGTTTTTTCTTCATACATTCAATGTCTATTTGTGATCATTTTTGTAGGGCAAGTTGCACATTCTAGTTTTGTTTTTGCAACTAAAATTTCATATCAATCCAAGAAGTTATAAATGACTGAGAAGCATTTTTGTAGGAGGTGCAGTTATAGATGTGTTTTTTGCACCCTTTCTTGCTATTTTTTTGACATTTCAAAGTCATTTTGCAAACAATTCAAAGCATTTGAATGAAATTTTTTCACCAATGTTTTAGTATACATATTGATTTTGAATCACTTTCTAGTTTAAAGTTTTTTCATTGAGTAGGTTTAGAAATCAAATTTCATCTCCAAATGTTTTTTTAGGAAAATTTCATCATCTTTTCTCAACACTAAAACATTGTAATCTTGTAATCTATGCAGTTGAATGACTCCAAATTTGATCCACGTCATCTATAACATGCACACTAGAAGATTGTATGGTTAAGGTTTCATGTATACATCAGTAGATTGATCACTGGTTTGAATATATTTGAGATTGATTTCCCCTCCAAGTATTTTCTCTCGTATGACATGATAATGTATCTCAATGTGCTTAGATTTAGCATAAAACACTGGATTTTGAGCAAGTTTCATTGCGCCTTGATTGCCACATTGTATGAGAATGCTTGTGGAATTCGATGGAGATAGATATGTGGAATCACTGGGAAGGGAATTTTGGGGATGAAGCTCGTGAAGGAGTCTACGCAGCCAGACTACTTCTTGTGCACCATCACTTAGTGCCCTGTATTCAGATTCCATGGAGGATCTTGAGACAGTTAATTGTTTCTTGCTTTGCCATGTGATTGGTCCTCCCGCTAGTGTGAATATATAAGCTCCTCTTGATCGTCTGGTTTCGGTACATACACTCACTACAAGAAATTGAGGGTATAAATGACTGAGCACGAATGATTGCATGTCCGGTTTCACTAAACAATGAGTGTTGCTTCTATAATTGCACCAACTCTACCCTCTTCACAATTTTAAAGTCATTCTGTAGTCATGCTTATGACTCGAGGATGGAGAAAGGATGAAACTAGATATTCATTAGTAGAAATTCATTTAAAATGTCACTGACTAATTGCTTGTTATAAAATATGACTACTTATTAGTGTTAAATGACTTTGAGATGACTAGAAGGTTCAAATAGCCTACAGTGCAATTTTTTGCATTGAAGATGAGCAGGGCACTAAGCTGACGTGGATGGCAGTCATTTTTTTAATTACTAATCAATGACTGTGGTTTACTAGTATGTGATTGTAAAATGATTACAAAGTCCCAAATTGATTAGAGTGTAATTTTTTGCACTAAAAAAGGTTAGGGCACCAAATTGACGTCAATAGTAATCATTTTTTATTTACTAATCAATGACTGTATTTTACTAGTTTGCGACTCTAAAATGACCCCAAAGTTCTAAATTGGCTAGAATGTAATTTTTTGCACTAAAAAAGGTTAGGGCACCAAGTTGACGTGGATGGCAGTCATTTTTTTAATTACTAATCAATGACTGTGGTTTACTAGTATGTGATTGTAAAATGACTACAAAGTCCCAAATTGATTAGAGTGTAATTTTTTGCACTAAAAAAGGTTAGGGCACCAAATTGACGTCAATAGTAATCATTTTTTAATTACTAATCAATGACTGTATTTTACTAGTTTGCGACTCTAAAATGATCCCAAAGTTCTAAATTGGCTAGAATGTAATTTTTTGCACTAAAAAAGGTTAGGGCACCAAGCTGACGTGGATGGCAGTCAATTTTGAATTACTAATATCTGACTGCACATTACTACTTTATGATTTTAAAATGACTACAAAGTCTTCATTAGACCATAGTACAATGTTTTGCACTAAAAACAAGTAGGGCACTAAGCTAATATAGACAATACTATTTCAAGGAAAATTTTAGCCTTTAAAGGGGCTAATTTCCTTCTAAAAGTTCCCTTCAAGGATACTTGCACCCCCTTTAAGCAACAATGATCACTAGTCATCATCAATGATGACTAGTGATCTATTACAAAATTTAAATTTAAAAAAAAAAAATTTAATTAGTTTTTTCTTAAAATTACAAAATTACAATTTTTTCTTCAAAAAAATTACAAAATTTAAAACTTTAAAAAAATAAATTAAAATAATAATAATAAATTTAAATTTAAAAACTTATAATCTTGAAAATATCATGCTGATGTGGTAGCATTGATCCTTCATTAGATTTGAATTTCTATAATTTTTTAATTTTTTAATATGAAGTTTTTAAAATATTTTTTTAATATTATAAAAATCAATTCATTCTTACTATTCCTACAATCCTACAATTTCAAGCACTTCCATTCACTAGCCTCTAAAATAGATTTCATTTTTTTTTTTTTAAGTTTTTTTAAATTTTGATTTTTTTTTGACTTGGTTCCCTTGTTTTTCTTCACAACTCCTTCAAAGGCTGAAATTTTTCCTAATGGATGTTCACTTGTTCTTGAATTTCTACAATATGACTGTGTTTTACTACAATGCAACTCTTAAACGACTACAAGGTTGAAAATGACTGCAAGGTCAAAAACGACTACAAGGTCCCAAATAGACTATGGTGCAAATATATTTATAACTTTTGATTTAAGTCTCAAAATCTAAAACGAATTTTTGGAAATGAAAGTAGAATTCATTTCCTAACTTTTATTAGTTCAAAGTTTTTTGAAAAAAATTGATTTGCTATGTGTAAATGAGGCTTAAAATTTTACTTGTAACATAATTCCTGCATTTTATATTTCCCACATGCTTTGTCTTGCCTCTTTCTATACCTTTAGTATAAAGGTCTTGTCATCTCATCCCTTTTTACTCTCATACTAAGAGGCTTTTGAAGCCATATGGCACATGTGTCAAATGTAATGTATGATGTATAAAATATTTTATATGGTGTATTGGATGTAATGTATTATGTATGATATATGGTGTATTATGTATGGTGTATGGCTTATTGTATATGATGTAGTACTGTAGAACTTTGAATGTATTCATATGTGACTATGAAATGATTTATTCCATCCTAACTTCTGAATGACTACATTATAACTTTAAAATGACTTATGCATGACTCTAATGTGGATGTTCACGTCAGCAGTGCTTTGATTGTATCACGACTACATAATGACTTTAAAATGACTTCTATATGACTTTGACATGGATATTTACATCAGTAATATTTTGATTGTATCACAATTACAAAATGACTTTAAAATGACTCTATATGACTCTGACATGGATGTCCACGTCAACAGTATTTTAATTGTATTGCAACTACAAAATGACTTTTAAATGACTTCTAAATGACTTCTATATAACTCTGACGTGGATGTCCATGTCAGTAGTGCTTTGATTGTATCACAACTACGAAATGACTGCTTCATAGGCTAATGTGGACGTCCATGTTTGCAAAATTTTCTTAAAAAATGGGCAGCTGCCCAAACTTTTCAAAAAATTTGTTTGTCCACCTCATCTGCCATGTAGACTTTGTCATCTATTTTCATCCAAGGCCAAAAATGGATGGTGATAATAGAATTGCAGTCATTCAAAGAATGACTTGTCCATTATGATTTCAGGGGCTGAAAGTCATTTTTCTATCATTGTGGTCCAAAATGACTGTTTTGCAGTCGTTTAGGACAGTCATTTATACCCCCAATTTCTTGTAGTGACTCCAATCAACATCAGTGAAGCCAGAAATGGTGATGGGAGTATCATATTTATAAAGGATGCCATAATCAAGAGTGCCTTGTAGGTAGCGTAGGAGATGTTTTGCGGCATCCAGATGGCCTTGCTGTGGGGCAGCCATATAAGAACTGAGTCGGTTGACGGCGTATGTGATGTGTACTAATACCGGACCTCTCCCGCTTTACCAAGTATGCAAGAAGAACAAACTTACTTGAGTAAAGGAAGAGATGGAATACCTGCCACTAATTGGCGAGTGGTCATATGATATAAGCTTTGAAAATTTATATGACTGATGCGCTTGTACCAAAGTTGAATTTCTTCATCCGTAGGTCGAGCGGTGTGTGTGTAGGTTCGTTTAATATTTACATAAACATCGTCAACCACTATAAGAAACTTATATTTTAGATGACAGATTTTAGGTGACATCCAATATAGCAACCTATGTTTTTATGTCCAAACTAATGTCTGCCATAATATCTTGATATTATGGTAGACATTAGTTGGGACATAAAAATATGGATTGCTATATTGGATGTCACCTAAAATCCGTCATCTAGAACACAAGTTTCTTAAAGTGAACTACCGTCGGGGCTGAAGAAGTGGAAACGGTTTGCGGCTATTGAGCTTTGGAGATAATTGTCGATCTATTGGTTGAAGGTATTGATATTTGAGCAATAAGTCCTTGTAGTGTGGAGAAATTAGTAACTCTATAAAGAGTGTTGCGAGGATCATGAATACCTTTTAGAAATAATTTAGTAGGGTAATCCTTGTCATATATTAGACATTGTTTGGATTCAAACATCACTTGATACCCAAGATTAGTAAGCTTGCCAACAAAAAAAAGATTTGTGCGTACACCAGGAACATAGAAAACAAGATAGATTGGCTTTATTGCACCTGATGGATCAGATTTGTGTACAATTCCCTGACTTGCAACTTTCATCAGATGTCCCCCAACAATTCTGATGTGGGGAATAGGTGATGTAGTAATATTGCTCAATAAGCTAGAGTTACCTGTAACATGAGAAGAAGCATTGGAATCAAGGAACCATTCCTCTTTGGTGTTTTCAAAAACAATACATGCATTTGCTACTTCTTCGATATAAGCGTCGTCATCAAAAGCGTCAATGCAGGCTTGAACATGTGGATCAGTGTCAGGATCATTCTGTGAGTCGTCATCATCAGTTGTTTCCATAAGATTGACTTGCTCTTGACAACAAGGACAAGGACATTGCATGCGGGATAGTTGCAACTACATAGCAGCAATTCGTTCTTCAACTTGGATTCTTGAGCAATCTCGAGCAAAATGGCCCTCCTTTCTGCACTTGTGACAATAAAGCAGTTGATTTGCTTGACGATGGTTGGATGTTGATTGTTGCTTGATTGAGTTCGTTGCAAGTAAGTGATCTCCCGAAGGAGCTTTGCTGTGGTTTGATCGATCGCGGGATGAACTATAGGTGTTGCGTGAAGATTTTTGAATTCTAACAAAATTGATTTCTTCTACATCATCTCTGTCTCTCTCTAGAGTTCGACTGAGTTCCTCTTGCAAGAGGAGTCCTTCAAGTTCCAGAAACAAAGGCATATTCTCTCATCCCTTCTGGATCTATCGAAAAATAAACTAGGATTTGGATAGACTATTGAGTGTCTGGTCTACTAGTTCTTCATCTGGAATGAGGATCCCTAGGTTAGACAATTGAGTGACAAGGAGATTGATCTCCTGTAGATGACTGCCTATCGATTTCCCTTCTGCTAGTTTCAGGGAGTAAATTTTTTTTTTCAAGGATAGACGGCGGGAAGAGCTTTGTACATCACACATAGTATGAAGACGAGTCCATATTGCCAAGGGATTTGTAAGATGAATCACACTTAATAAGATAGAATCCCTCACCAGTGATATAATAATTCTACCGGCTCGATAACGCAACTCCCTGTCTAGATAACGTAGCTCCTTGTCCCACTTGGCAATAGTTGAGTTGGGAAGTTTGCTCGAATGTAGTGTTGCTGGAGATGAGTTTATCGGTGGAGCTTCAATCGTTGATGAAGTCTGCACCCTTGTCACGGCCACGCTAGTATTGAATGAAGAAGTAGTTGTGTTGATCGGTGTTTGCTCGTCAATGCTAGAAGGTTTGATGAATCTCCATAACCCCTCCTACTTAAGTATCATCTTGACTTTGTAGCTCCAAAGAGCATAGTTGGCAGGTCCTGCAAGTTTCATTGACTTAGGGACGTCTCTCACGCTCGGATCCATTGCTAGTAGGAGAAGTGGTAACGTCAATTGAGGAGAATTGACTTTGCAGTTCGATGACTATTGCTATCTCTCTCACGGCGCCGTTTAGGATTCTATAATAGTTTTAGTACGACTAAAACTAATATCCACTATAAGAAAACCACGTTTTTGGTGTCGTTTCAAGAAAAACATACCCATGATTTTTGAGACGTCACGCGTTTTGCAAAAACATCTTTAGAATGTTGATGTTTTTTGTGATGTCACAAAAAACAATTGAAAAATAAGTAGATGTTACCGTAGACAGATATATCTTTAATGATGTTTAAAAAAACAAGTTAATGTTTTTCGTGACATCCAAAAAAACATAGATTGCCACGTCAGCAAAAAACTTATTTTGATTATGAATAAGTTAGTAAAAATTTCTTTGGTCAGTGGTAAAATTTTGACTTAAAGTAAAAAATTAGGGAAAAGGCAGCCACATAGCATATTTTTTTTTAAAAAGGAATGGATGGATGATTTTGATGTATAAAATGGATGAAAACAAATGATCTTTATACAAGTGCAGTGGTAGGAAGAGAGACAATCCATATGGGATATGCAAATGAACAATTGGATTTAAAATAAAATGTCAAGAAAAACATCAGGATGTCTCAAAAAACATCTACATGTCTGAAAAAACGTCAACATGTTCAAAAAAACATGGACGTGTCTAAAAAAACGTTGGTATGTTCAATGGTCAAATTGCTACATTTTAATTATCCCATACCTTTTGTCTCACCATAGACTGAGAATGGATATAAATATAATCCCCCTCCCCCTTCATTTTCATTAACTTTTAATGAAGTAATTTCTTTATTTTACCTTCAAAAATTCTCTAAAAGGTAGATGGTAAGTTTCCTTCAATTTTTGTTGAATTCAATCATTTTGTTTATTCATTTTATTTTAATTTAATTTTAAATATTCTTTTTCTGACTTGGCCTTGTAGGTAGAGTATGTACCTAGTGATGTTTAATTTGACGTTACAGAAAACATTTAATTTGATGTCTAAGAAAACACCATTAAAATTTTCAAATGATACAAAAATTGTGATGACAAAGCATGCCACATTAGCACATTTTGGGTCCACATCAATACATTTTGGAGTCCACGTCAGCACATTTGGGGGGCCATGTCGACACATTTTAGGGGGTTCACATCATCATAATTTGAATTCCACATCACTTTTTTTAAAGTCCATGTCACAACTTTGGTCAAAATGATTTTGGATGAAAAATTATCTTATGTGGCAGTGCCCGTCTCCAAAAGAGATTATGTGGCATTCAAGACCCCTCCGCATGTAGCCCTTTGCAAAGCTTGAAAAACTTTGTTTTATTAGACATCTCAAAAAACATTGTGTTAATTTGCATGCTTTTTGCCTGTTTTTTTCTAATGGATTTTAGAGGACATCAAGTTTGATCCCTATCCTATCAAGACTAACATAGTTTCGTGTTTTATTAACGTGTTTTAAAACACGTGTTTCTTATAGTGATCTCTAGCTTCTAAACTTATGCAAGTGTTCTCTGACTACTCGTAGCCTGCTTTGATACCATGTTGGAATGTCTGCAATCTTGCAGGGACGTGGTTCAGAACTGAGATTAAGATAATCTCAAACAAGAGAGGTCCTTTATTTGTACACAAGATTAAGCCCTAAACTAAGCTACATGGATGAATGTCATCCAGCTAACGTAACCCTAACGTAACCCTAAAGCTCTATGCCAATAGTTTTTGAGCCCAAAAAGGCCTTGGGCCTTGAGGGATTAATCCTTGAAGGATGGAATGGTGACTATGAAAATCATCTATTTTAATACCATGAAAATAATTGGTATAAAAAATTCATAAAGAAGTCAAAGTACAATAGAAGATCTTCCCTTTCCACCCCTATTTTCAAGGATGGAATAGTTGCACTTCTACCCTACACAAGAGAATTCCTTATCATACATCAAATGTTAAATATCCACCTCAACATTTAGTAGTTGAGGATTATGTAGATTGATGGATAGCAATTGTAGGGGTTAGGAATAAAGTTTCATTTCCAAAGTTCAAGTGTTGTATGGTTAATGTGTGGTAATTGGGATGGTAGTTGTTTGATGTTTGGATCTAAATGGTAAATGGCAAGCTTACTTTAATTGTTTATTTTGTCTTGTACATGATTTGGAGGCTTAAAAGGTGCTTCTTCATAACATTCAGTAGTAGTAAGGTAGGCTGCCTTCCTTCTAATTGAATGATGTGGAATATTCCACATCATTCCATCCCATGGATGACATAATGTGAAATATTTGACATTCCATCTTTAGCTATAAATCCAGGTGTCAAAACAGGTAAGAAAACCAATTTGAAGCTGAATGTGATTTAATTCACTTGTTAGTGGAAGTACAATTTCTATACCAATAATCATGTAAATTGAAGTTATTAATCAATATTATACAACAATTCCTCAATATACAATGTGAATTAGAATATGAACTTGTCTTGCAATTTGAAATTGCAGTAATATTAAGTTGTCAAGTCATCACCAATTTTTTACAGATAGTCATTTCTTTTCAAATCATAAAATTATCCTACACAACTCAAGCCCTGTAGTTTGCTAATTATTATTTTTTTAAATTTAATAAAAAAAATTTAAGTAAATTTTCGTTGTTGTTCTTTATATTCTAAGAACTCATAATCTTTGTTTAGGTCTAAAAAAACATCTACTCTAAATATTTACTCTCAATTTTTAATATTTAAAAAATAAAATAAAATAATTGAATATAGGTTGTTTATTATATCATTACAACCATTGAGAGAGGCATTTTTTTTAATTATATAACTAAATTTTTAACAATTTAGTGATTTCAATCATATGGTACTTCTTTGTATGTACTATTTAAAAAAAATTCAACCATCAATATGAAATTTTTTTTATTTGAAATTTTTTATATCCATTTTCAATATGTCTGAATAATATGAAGAATTCCAGGGTTTTAGGATCTTTACGTTTTTATGTAAAAAGTTTGGAAGATGAAATCTATGAATTTGGAAAGACTTAAAAATGCTTCTTTTTCAAATTCAAACAATTCAATCTTACAATTAGTAAGGTTTTTTATTATAAAATTTTAGAATAATATACCTTCCTAAGTTATTTAAAAGATTTTATGGTTGGATGTTGGTTAATGAATAAATATAGATGAAAATTTTAGCCTTGCTTTGGATTTTGCCTTTTGAAGCAATTTTAGACCTAAAAACATCAAAAATCTTTGAGGGTTAAAAAAGTGCAGATTATAGTCTAATATGTGTCAATTTGTTATTCATCACACAAATCATAAAGGCCTTGGTCAACATTGAATTCACCTCATTGATGAAAATTGGTCATCCTTTCTTGCATAAATAGGTCCCTAATCAAAAATAGGTCACAAACCTTAATGAGTCAATAAGGATTCCATTTCATTTACAATCAATGCAATCTCTAATTTCATTCAAAACCTCCTCAACATAACATGTAGTAGCCTGAAGGGAGGCTGCCTTTGCCTCCCTTCATGCCTCATCCATATAATCCATCTACAATATTTAATACAAGGCCCCAAATCTCATGCAAGACTTGAATATTTGAAAAAAATTCCTCTGTTTACAATTGATCAAGAACTTTGCTACATGAAAAATTTGATGCAATTGAGCAACTGCTATGTCAAATTATATTTTAAAATTATTTTAGATTATTTTGTTGATAATTTAAAAATGATTTGATTTTTCTTTTTTAAAAATTTAAAAATTTATTGAATTAAAAAAATTCTTTGAAAAATCTAAACAATAGTACTATGGTGCATTGCTTTGGGAATAGCTCCAAAATGTGAAAATGGTCTCCTAATGGCTTGAATAATAATTTAATATACATATATATACATACACACATACACATACATATACATATACATATACATATACATATACATATACATATACATATACATACATATACATATACATATACATACACATACACATACATATACATACACATACACATACATATATATACATATATATACATATATATATAAATAAATATAGAAAATCAATTTCAATCATTTTGGAAGAAATTGATTTTTCTAGAAATTTTTTCAAGTTGTTGTGGTTGCCTATGAAACAATGAAAATTACATATCATACAATACAATACATTTTTCATCATATAGTCTATAGTTATGAAAATTGTTGTGCTTTAAAGCTACTCCTTGGGTACATGTTGTGTGTAAATTTTAAAGGAAAAAATGTAGAAATTTCATTTGAATTGAATTGCCTAAAGCCACTATTGCCATCAAATATTAGTTTATTTGCAATAGAGAGAATTTGAAACAGGCTTTAGAAGGCTATTTCATGGCCCTTTTGAAAAGATCCTATAGATTGCATTTTTTTATGAAGGATTTTTTTCTCCTATTCTTGCTCATCTTATACTATAATATTAGATCCTTGTTGGTGGCTCAAAATCCAAGTAGAAGGTGTTAAATATATTGGGTTAAGATACTCTATTGTACCTTCTTCTTGGTTATTAAATACCTTGCACTCCAAATAAGTTGTTGAAAAAAACATAGATATCATAGATAGTCTATTGTACATCTACCATCAAGAAATTTCTTGAATAGAAATTGAACCACTGCATTGACATTTGGTGCGAAAGGAAGGTGAAGAGGTTATTTTTATACAAATAGAATAGTGGTATGTAAAACAACCCATGTGAGATATGTGAATTAGGATTAAAAGGAGCTCCATTACTCATAATTAAGTCAAAACGCAAGAATTGTGTTAAAAGTCATATTTCAAATCCTATTTAGCTAGTGTAGTAGAAAAACTTTTCTCAAAAACTTTAGACTAGAAAGAGTTGTGGAATCAATCTAAATTTTATACGGTAAAATTTGTTTGAAGTTTTAAAATTTCACCTGAAAGTTATGGACAAATTTCAAAGAAGATATTTCAAAATATCCAAAAAAATGTCCCTTCCAACTCCCTTCTTTCTTGAAATTTGTTTATAACTTTTAGATAAAGTCTCTAAATCTCAAATGAATTTTTGGAGATGAAACTTAGATTGATTTTTCATCTTTTTCAAGTTTCATTTTTTTTGACAAACATTTTTCTACTATACTTAAATGAGGTTTGAAATTTGACTTTTTGTACAATTTGTGCATTCATTTTTCTCATAGGTTGTTTTACCTATCACTACACCATATGTATAAATACACCTCTTCTCACTTACAAAATTACAAAATTAATTGGATTAATTATATAAGTGAAACAAAATTGATTATAAAGTACCAAAGTTGCTTAATTGGTTTAATTTGTCAATTTAACATTGTATATTTTATTATCCTATATTCTATTGCCTTGTACTTTCAATTGTTACCTTGATATTTGGTGATTATTATGGTTCCACATCCTTTGCAAAAGTCAAATATTGTGAATTTTGTGATATTAAACATCTATAGGGTCAATGGTGATGTAGAAAACCATAAGGCCATGTTAGTATGTATAGACAAGGGTTTGGTTGCCAATTAGCTAACTACCCATATAGTATATATTAAGTTCGATCCAAGAGAAACATTTAAGTAGGGAGATAAATTTTAATTTTAATTTGATTGAACTTAAACCAATCTTTTGTCTTCAACCCAATTCTAATTCTATCCAATTTAATCCAACACACCATTTAATAAGACCAATTAGACATTCAATCTTCTCACATATTAAACTTCACTATTAAACTGACTACAACGATACAACCAATACTAGATTCACAATTTAATAGCATGCCAATTATGTACATAATTACATCAATTTTTCATTTGGATTATCATACATACAACACTAGACAACAAACCAAGCAACACACTTTTGAACACATTCAAGCATAACACATAAAATCACAAAGATACATTCACATACTTTAATTAAGCAACTAAATCATTGAACTATATTAATTGCAAAAATACATTAAAAAATTCAGCCTTCACAGGGCTGGACTCGCAGTGGATTCAACTCAACACTGGGTACTAATCCAAATTGGGAGAGAGAGAGCTAAATACCCCCTAGGCACCTCTTCAACTCCATCCAATTGGCTCACAACGATCAAAATCTAACATAGCTAATCTAACCACTTGGAATCCAACTCAACTACAAACCCACTAGCCCCTTTTCTACTATAGTTAGCCAAAAGCATTGATTTGGACTAGTATTCTACAATTTAACATCCTAAATCTACAAGTTGCAACTCCAACTAGGAATTAGCATTACTAAAAATTAGCTTGACTACAGTATGGAACAACCCTCAAAGGCTTGGTTTATTTTCTAATGGACCTTTTAATTTCTATTAATTTCAAATTTGATAGAAAATCAACAAATCTTTATTATTTATATTCTTTCATTAGAGAAAATTATTCTCCACCATTTCTCAATTAGACATGATATACTAAAACACTTAACATTGTCAAAAATTGGTCTTCCTTGCCAGTGAATGGTTGATTGCAAGAAACACATGTACTATTAATTTTGTTGCATTTTGCAACAATAGTCATGGTTTTTTTTGGAGTATTTTAAAATTAGGAATTCCTAAAAAAAATATAAAAATATAGCCAATGTATACACTTCTAAGAAGAAAGTAACCATGAAAGGAAATTTGTTAAAAAAATCTCTTATTAAGAGAACTAAAAAGTGCCAAATGTCTATAAAATATATATTTCAATTTTTTAATTCATGAAAATAGGAAAAATATTAAATAAAGGAAATAAAATTGAACATTTGCAACAACTTTATGGAGATGGTCATTCACCAAAAAAGCCATCAAAATAATTTTTTACATATTTCAAAATGCAAGTATAATGAGACTCACTTTGTAGACTTGTACATGACATTTCATTAGTTATTTTTGAAAATCCTTTGAACACTACCTAGCCGAAAGTGTACTACAAGACTATTTTCTCTAAATTTCAACTTCAAATTTGTTTCTTTGGGTGCTACTTTGTTAAAAAAACTTAGCAAGTGTGATATAATATTTGGGGCTATCATTAAATATTGAATATTTTTAAATTTCAAAAAATTAGACAATGTGTATAATAGTCACAAGTACCTTCTTTGTGAATTTTGAGTCATTTGGAATCAAAATGCAAAAGTTATAGCCAAAGAACAAATCAATATACTATGTGTGATAGAAATTAGTACAAGTATTTTTTGCGATAACCCATATTCAGTTTGGATCCATGGTAGAAACGAAAAATTGTCAATATAAGTAATTTAACATAGTTGAAGGCACTTCTTTCTAAAAATAATATTTTTTTAGTATTAGTAAGTGAAAATGAGAATATTAAAAGAAAATTACATTTTTTAGATGTGGTTATTGTGGCATGTAATTTTTCAAAGTATTGACTAGACCACTAAAATTGTCACATGGATGGATTTTGAATTCAAATTTTTAAAAATCAATAGTTAGTAAATTAGAATTAACCTTTTGAAGGACACTTTAGTTAACAAATGTCTAGGGACACATTTAGTAGTAGTATAGGGTACAAATATGGGAACAAAGATACTTTTGGATGTTTTTTCTTCATTCCAAAGATCTTTGGTTTCCAAAGTCAATAAACAGCCTAATATATTTAGTCGTAATGGAGGAATCGATGTTATGTGGATTTTCAATTTCATCAACCCTTAATCATCAACATTTTGGACATTTGGTGTCCAATGGATGACAAAGAATCTTTGTAAGTAGGATAGAAGTAACAAGTCTATTCATCTTCAAAATTTTGAATGAAAAGAAAAAATCTTCTACATGAATCTCTTGACTTTGAATGAGTGCTTTTGGTTTTTTAAATCATTGATTTCCATAGTTTCAAAATGGATGATTTAACAAGCACTAGGATCTCTCTTTCAAAGGTTAAATTGACGTCACTATGGGTGTCAAGATTCAAGACATTCACTATGTCTACATAGAGCTCAATACTTGAGAATCATATTTCAAGTAATTGACCCTAAGAAGTGCCAAAGTCATGAAAATTTTTCCAATTTAACAAAATTAACTCCTCAATGTCCAATGGGCTCAAGATTGAGTTGCCTCATATAGTTTGGTAGTCCGATTCAAAGTCCTATAACTTTTGCATTCAATATTTGAATTCAATAAACTCTGTCTAATTCAACTTCTTCATACCGTGTCTAATTCCAATAAGTTTTTTGGGAAAAGTTGCACATTCTAGTCTAGTTTGTATGGTTAAAATTCCATATCAATCCAAGAAGTTACGAGTGATTGAGAAGTATTTTAGTAGGAGGTGGTTCAATCCTAAATGTATTTTTTGCAACTATTTTTAACATTTCAAAGTCATTTTGCTAACACAATGAGTCAATTGAATGACATTTTTTTTCCACCAATGTGTTTGAATTTGATTTTGAAGCACTTTTCAATTAAATTTTTTTTCATTTGAGTGTGTTTAGAAGTCGAATTTCACCTCCAAATGTGTTTTGGGGAAAATTTCAACATCTTTTTTCAACACTAAAACATTATAATCTTGTAATCTATGTAGCCAAATGACTCCAAATTTGATCCACATCATCTACAACATGCAAACTACAAGATTGTACACTTGAGATTTTCATACCTTAATGACAATCATGTAGATTTATAAGACTTGAAAAGCAAGGATTTTCTTAAACCCCAAAAGACCTTGGGCCTTCAGTTGTTACCGCTCATTAATTGTGGAGGGACTAGAGGGTGGAAAAAACCGACTCTTTGAGACTCTGAGCTGCGTGAGCATGCAGAATTTTATGTACAGTGAAGGCTTACAGTGCAAGTCGGTAAATTTTTCTAATTGCGACGCTCTAGAGTGTGAAGTAATAAATATTGATAAAGCAAATTGTAATGTCAATAAGAAGAAATTTACAAATTCATGAAAGAAAATTGCATGAAAACAAAATTCCGGGAAAAATACAAAGAGAATCTTCAAGAGAAAGTTGAAGACGGAAGTTTCTACTTCGAAGGTTGCAGGGTTTATGAAAGAGCAGGAAACGGAGATGAAAATTTGATAATTACCAATATTTGGTCAAAATGGTCATGGACAGTTCATGCTTGCATAATCTGCCGCCACGGGTTGAAGTGAAACTCGTGCACTTCTTTCTTTTGAGCTACATACTGATCAGAAGATTTCAGTAATGCAAAAGCAGAGTACAACAACCAAGCCCGTCAATGGAATAATGAGTGAAACGGCCTCCACTTGTGCATTGCTGCCATCTGAAGTACTCCCTCTGTCCCACTATAAGCTTCACAAATTCTTCCTGTAAAGACTGTAAATGAGCCTAATTAGAAAGCTTTTAGTGAGACACAGGGAGTAATGTTTTTCTGCAGAAGAAGCTAGATTATTTGGGTTTACCATGTAGTGAACTCACTACCATTACCACATTCGAAGTGGTAAAATAAGCTCCATTATCACTTTGGAGGTGGTAATGATGGTGATTTTACCACCTCGTAAACCCCAATAATCTCCTTGTGCTGCCGGATTCCGCTGTGAGCATCACCAACGTCACCATGCACAGCTGTTAAAAGACTTTCCACACTTGGAACTGCTCTAATGGAAATTTTTGTTAAAATGGCTGTATTCCATACGCCATTTTTCCATTCGTTTTCTTCTTTACCTCTAAAAGTCTAGGAACATTTCTGGAATATCGCCATTTTGATGAAATTTCCATTTCCAGGAAAACCATGAGTTCTAGCGATACAAAAACGAGCATGGCCAAAATCAGTCATGGTCATCAATTAAGCTTCAATGAATAGATAATTTGTCAAAATCTTTGGGAAGCTCCAGGGGCGAATACATTCATAATTGGTGAGATTCTCAAGCACTTAGTAAGTAATCTAAATTTGTGTCAAAGACCTCTGTCAATTAAATGCAATAGTGTAGGGTATGCATGAATTGAAATGACCGCTGTTGTCAATCCTATGATCGATGAATGAAAGTTAATACTAATACTAAGGGTAAAGAATATAAAGGAACTTGAGGTTGTCTCGCAGTGGTTGCAAGGCCTCGATTGAGGGAGCATGACAGTCACGATGTAGCACTGACGGGTCACCATCGGAGCTTTTCATCTGTCCGGCTGATGAGCATGCTCGGCCGACCGTGATTAGCGCAGATGCAATCCGCATGGGACAACAGTCCTCCACAGAATTGATTCAGAATCGTCCTTGTTAGGCAAGGTGGCATGGCACAACTAAGGGCTATTAATTTCTGCTGCAACAACGTCTCTGGTTCATTCCTCAGCTGGCTCAACAAGAGTGATTGCATGTACGTCCTTGCGACTTCTTCCAACTCTAGTTCTCGATTTCTGCTACTGATTGAAATTCGATCGCAGTTAACTGAAGAAGGAGACCAGGGCAGTGAGCGAGTGCCGACAATGAGGCGATCGGCAGGGACAACGAACGGGAACGAGATTGATCGGAGTAGAACGCCTGAGAGTTTCATTAATTTCACTTGCAGCACGTTATTCCCTCTCGGGAAAATGTTTTCCGAATCGTCTGTTGTTTTCACTTGGGCCTCTAGCTAGAGTCGACTTGCTGAGCCGGCCAACAATTGCCAAGACTGAGTCTCCAGATCAAGCTCCTTCACTCAGTGCAAACTTTTTCATGTGCGCTTTCGGGGGAGTTAAATTCAGACGCACTCGCCCAATTGCAGTCTGAGGATGATCGCTAGACCAGCGAACAAGGGCTTTTCATCTTCTCGATAATCGAATCGAATTAGTTTGCAGAGCTTTGTGGGATGCCAATTGAACAAGCGATATTCTATATATGTGCGATTTTGACATTCACCTTATATAGCTCTTGAATTGAATACACAAATTGCATTTCATCCAAAAAAATTGTGCACTGATAAGCTAAGATCCTCATTGAATCATTTTATGTCCACTGCGAGTCCATTATTCCGCAAATCCACTGCGCCGTTTCAAAGGAATTAGTGACTTTCAAGTGGGGTTTTGATAGCGAAACCTCCACGTATCAGATGATGCATAGCAGTTGCTATTCATGTGCTGGAGAAATTTCAGTTCGGTCATTACTGGCCGCTCAGAAGGAGATAAATGAGACCCGAAATGAGATAAATGATCCCTGGCCAAAAAATGTACTAATATGAAAATATAGCGTTTGTGTATCTCATTTTCGGCAACAGGAATGTAGCCAACGAATGCAATTGAAATTTGCAATTGCACGCCTTGCTATTGCTGATCAATTAGGAGCTAGTTGTAAAGTAATCTTTTCGAAATGGGTCATTCTTTGACCATTGGTTTGTGTCACTAAAAACGCCCGTTAGTCCTCACGACCGGAAAATGCGTTCATCCCCAATGCAGTGCCACATTTGAAGGTCGACACTGGTTCTTCAATTAAACGGATCACCATTCAAGTAGTATTCAAATTCAGGGGGGTTTGCTCGTAATTCAGCAATAGTATTTGCTACATGCAGCGTTTTAAAACATGCTTGAGCAACGTTACGTTTCTCAGCAAGCATGCAAATTTTGGAACTCGCTTTAGAAATTAGAATACAATAATAAATGTGACGCTTATGGCAAACGCTTACAAGTGCAAAGTAAAAGACGCTCAATATGGAATGTCGATATTGGAATCACGATCTGTATGTGTTACCAGAAACATTTGAAATTGCTCCAAATATTGTATTATTTTTCGTAGGGGTGAATTCTATTAACTCCTGAACGTGATCACAGACCCTATAAGCACCAGATTGATCACACTCAGATTCATATCACAAATGACCCTACCTCGGCATTGACAGACAAGAACCAGTGGAAACGCACGACTCATTCAAAGAAACGAAAGCTCTTCGTATGTATACAGCTAGTTGAGTAAGGTGTCAAGTGAGCAGCTTCGAATATATAAATCCACGCGTGGCAATATTAATGTCATGTCAAATCGATTTCACAATGTGTGAACAAAGAATGACTGCGGAAACTACTCTAGTCACCTAAAATGAATCTGTACAAACTAATAGGTAATTTAAGTTTGGAGCTGAGGCTCCGTCGGAGCAAATGAATTGTAAATAAGCTATTGTCGAAATCTTTCTCCCTATTCAGGAAAATTGGTTGGCTCGGTCCATATTCGATCGGTCTGCTAATCCTGCAAGATCTTTCTAAGTCGGACATTCGATTGCCAATCATTCTTTGATTGCAGAATTTGTTGCCTTCAACGAAAGAATTGGCTGCGACATTCAATCGAAGCTGCAATTCTTGCGTCAGTCAGCTGCTTTTGTCAACAGTCGAAGATGATCTCGAGCAGCTGTCATGAACCCACCAGCCTTTCACTGACGCCTCGAGGGAGGTCTCCACTTGGAGGAGCCGCCATCTCCCATGGGAGAAGCCTTCGACGGAGGTCTCCACTTCGATGATCCCCCATCGCCCATCACGGCCATGGTGGCAACTAGCTTGTACTGAAACTTTCAAACTTTCGGGGGGTGCGGACCGGTCTGTATATAAGCTTGGATCAGCTAGAGCAGCCCGCAGAAAGAATGCTTCTAGCTCAAACTGATCAGAATCCGACTTCAAACTCTGTCAATTTGTTACTCCTGTGCGGGTGCGGGTGCATGCAAGTTCGGAAATTCAGTTGCTTCACAGTTGAGCTTCAGGTCGGGTTGATCTATAACTCAGGAGAGCTTGTTGTGGTAGAATGAGAGTGCGATGTGGTTTTATACGTTCTGATTCATGCTGCAGTAGTCTCTGTTCAAATTAGGTGGACTTTGTCAGCAGACACCTGAAATTGATCGACAGACGACCAAGGTACGGTTCAATCCACTCAAGCGCAACTTCAATTAAATCGCATTCAAAGGAGGGAAGTAACGATCTGACAGTCAGTGCTCTGGGAAAACATTCCCGTTTGAGTGGCGCCGGCGAGTCGGGCAACGCGAAACACGCGACGTGTCGTCCGATGAGACCCGAAGTCAAAGTCGAAGCCGTTAGTTAGTTCGAGTTGGTCACAGGGGAACTTCAGCAGCTTACTACCCGTCCTCCGAGGTCGCAACTGGAAGTCAGAGGAGGAGTTCCGGGCCGGGTTTCGAATGAAGATTCGATATGACCGTCACTGGTATTGTTTGGTCAATTCCACAGGAGCGTAGAAATGGTCATGAATTACATCCGGCCCGCCCACATCGATCTGTGCACATTCTGTACTGCGGGATGATGACAGAGAAGGGTCCCGCCGCCGACATCACGGGCGTCAGCCTGAGCAACTGTCGATTATATACGAAGTACAGTCAGACCTCGATAAGTGTTACGGGTTGGGAGCATACTTTTAGTTAACACTTAGACACTAATAATACATAAGGTGGGTACACCTAAAATTGCACCTCACCTAAAAGTGCCATCTATATTTGCTGTACATTTTAGAATTCCATTATGTACCTATTTGGCTAGAGCGCTTTTAGAAACAAGCTTTGGACCTTAATAACTTTTGAATATTGTATCCAAATGTTACGTTTTTTCGTGCATTGGAATATGCTTTCACTTGCCAAGAGGACTATGTGAAAATTTGATCAGACCGGTAATAGTTACTAGGCACAATACCAAAAAGTGGCACTTTTAGGTGTACCCACCTTAACACTTATGCCAATGATTTGTAACACTTAGAAGAATTAAATAGGTAAATGCATAACATTTATAGAAAAAATGGATGAAATTACAAAATATTGATTCATTATTCATCTATGTCTGTTGAAAGAATGAATCAATAGTACTTTGGCAAGTTTATACTACACGCCAGGATTCTACTTCCTTTTTTAGTGCTTCAATATTCCTAAAAGATAACATGGTGTCACTAGGTCTTTGCTCAAAAAACTTCTTCAAAGTCTGAAGAGCACTACCCACATCTTGAAAGCCTACAACCTCTTCTACTATATCATGAGGATTAGCTTCATCAGGATCACTATCTTCGTATTCACTACCTTATTGTTGAGATGGAAGCATCATTGTGCAACAAGAAACTATTACTTTACCTCAAAATTATCTCCCCCAAAGCGATGGCTCTTACAAAAAGCCTTTTTTTGGAAGCTTATCACTTACCAAGGTAAAATTAACAAAGTCAAGAGCGCAACATTGTATAACACTTAACACATAACACTTACTAGTCTTAATTTAAAGGAGCGGAAATCTCCATAACACATATAGAGTTTTAACACTTATTGAGGTAACACTTATCAAGATCTGACTGTACTAGGTATCGCCATTGGTACACTTTCTGGATCACCAGAGGGCCCATGCACAAGGCAGCCAGGTTGGAGTCACACCCGAAGGGGTGAAACTCGTCATGAGAAGACACTTCCGCACCATCTCTCCAAAACCACAATTGCCGAGGTTCCGGCTCCGGCGCCACGATGGCCAGGCCAGGCAAAGTTCCGACTTGTTCACGTACTACACTAGATTTTGTATTTTTCACCAATCACCACATGGAGTTAAAAGGACAACATCTACAATGTAAAATCAATTGGTACTTAGAACAATTTACTAGAATAATAAAACGAATAAGACAAAGATTTTGAGAAATCCAAATTGGATTGAGGAAAAAAATATGTAGAACAAATTGCATTTATCATAATTCACATAGCTTTAAATTCCTAATAATATAGCTTGTCTTGTCAAATGCTTAGAGGCTTCTCTAGGGTCCATTCTACTCCTAATCAATAATTTCAAAGAGGCCTTAGGTATGGACCTAAACCCTAAAAATCTAATTCCAAAGTATCTATTTCCTTCTTTTTTTCATTATTATTTGAGAGACCATAACTCTTAGAGATAAATTTTTCTAGGTTAGAATTTCCCCCAATACTATTAAGAGAACTTTACGAGTTATCTTTATTTTATTTCATTAAAAAAATTATTCCAAAAGTCACTGTATTGTAGTACTCAGACCATTTTGAGACAAAAATATATGTTAAGTGTTTCTTGCAACCTTCAATTATTTGAATCTAAGTTTTAGAATTTTTGCTATTTACATAGATTTTTTTAAAATTTATATTTTTTTTGATAAAGTAAAGCTTATCAAATCTAGTTTCTATCATTTTCTTCACCATACTTTGCAACACTTTCACTTGTAAGTTATGTGTTGAAATGGTTTAATATTAGGACTTTGACTATTTAAAATTTTATTTTTATTTTTAGTAACCGTTTTTCATTGTGGTGTTATGAGGCCCAAAATTCCTACAAAACTTAGAGCAAATGACAACTCTATGAGTGTGAATGCGTCTTTAAATCCGGTCAAGAAAGGTGCAAAAGAAATCCTTTTCTTCACTTTAAGTGCAAATATCTTGCAATTTATACAATCAAAGTTTCTAAAATTTCTTCCAAATAATTTCATACTAGTTTAGTATAAGATCTTATAGTTACATTCGTGGAAAAAATAAATGTTTATAGAATTTTTTCAATTTGCAATAGATATGGCAGTTTTGAGTGTTTTTGATGAAAAAAAGTCTTAGTCCTCAAGGGATTAATTGAATGCTTGATAGATCTCCTACTTTAATTCTTGGACAAGGCCTTTGTTTATATTTGTGGACTTAATGTGGATTCTTATCAATTTTGTCAAAACTTTGATCTTTAAAGTTAACCATTTAAAAAATATTTAGCAGTGTGTGATTACAAATATCAAAAGGCAAATTTGTGGACTTACATATAAGTATTTAAGAGAACATTGAAGTTATAACTTAATAAAGCAGATTATCTTGAAGATATAGAATTTTGAAATTTTTTCTTAATTATTAATATTTGGTCAAAACAAAGACAATACATTGAAGTTTAAAAAATTTTCAATTTTATGATGAGTTCATTTTATATATTTTCATCTGTTAAAATAATTTAGAGCTAAAAAATTTATTGACAAACTTCTCTTCTCTAACATTTTATATGCTTTAAAATGCTAATTGAAAGAAGCTTGCATTGTGTACTTCCACACCATTTAAAATTAATTATTTTAAAAATTCCTTCAAACACTAGCTACAAGTCTATTAGAAGATCACATGATTAAAATTTTATTTCCAAATTTGTTTTCTAGATAGTCTATTATATAGTTCTAAACCCCTCTAAATAATTAATAAGTGTGACATTAAATTGGGGGCTATTTTTGGACTATAAATGACTTTTTAAAATAAAAAAATAAAAAATCAAGGTGTATATATTTGTCATAAATTCTATCCATATAAATCATACATCATTTGGAGCTAGAATGTAAATTCTATAGCCAAAAAACAAATCAACACGTACAATGAGTTACAAAATAGTGTAGGTTTCCCTTGTAACCACCGGAGAGAAAAACTTTTTTATTCAAAATTTTAAAAACATTATTTATTATTAATTATATAACAGAAAATAATGAACTACCAAAAATTTAGGCCTAAAAACATTCTTTAAATATTATGCACAAAATTTTAAAAATTTAAAATTCAAGATAATAAATATTTTGATTATTTTCATATTTTCATTATTAGAATGTAGAAAAAACTTTCAAAATAATAAAACAAAAATATTACTATTATTTTCAACTTCTAAATATTTTTAATCAATGAATTACATCTTGATTAAAACAAGAATTTCTACAATCCATTTACTAATATAAGATAAAACACTTTGAATACATGTGCAAGATGAAAAAAACTACTTTAAAAAAATATTTGGTCAATATATGGTGTTCTTATAGGTTACCTCAAATTATAATGTTTAGCTTTCCATTTGCATTTTGGATACAAAATTAAGGTAGTATATTGACTTCCAATCATGAATATTTGAAAAATAGTTTATTGTGTTGTTAAATATTTAAGAATTATGCAATGTACATAGTAGTTGAATGCATTTTTTTAATGAATTCAAAATCCTTTTGAAGAATAGAGAAAATTCATAGCCAAAAAATAAGCAAAAAGAAATATTGTTGTGCAATAGGTGACAAGAAATATTAGTACAAATACTTCTTGCAATTACCTATTATAAATATAATGAAATAATACCAAATAAAGATTTCCAAAAGTTAATCCTATCAAGAAGGACTAATGTATTATATACAACACTTGCACCTAGAAGGATGTCATGACAAATTCTTTGAATTCATATAAAATTTCTTAAATTTGTAGCCTTAAAAAGATTGTGAGGGCTTGAAGAAGTATTGGAGTCTTCTAAAATTCACAAGAATTACTAGTAAGGCTAAAAAGATTGCTATCATTAGATGAAATTTGAGGGCATTAGGAGACTATGGGTTCTTGGATTGCAGGAACACGATTTCTGCCCTGTGAACTCAAATCCTACATGGTTGTGCCCTTGCCATGTAATTAATTAATTTTTTAAGAAAAAAAAAATTTGGACTTATTTTCATATTTTAGGACCCAATTTTTTTTTTCCCTTAAAGCCAGCCTGACAGTGGCCAGTGGCATTGGGAGCTGTTATAGGAACAGACCTGAAACGAACTTGTAATGCCCTCAGATTTCTTCTAATGATTGGCTAAAAAGATTGCCAAAACATTATTACTCAAACTTTTGATGTAAATTGAAAAACAATTTTTTCCTCAAATCCAACATTTAATGTATTGATGCCACCAAAAAGATCTTCAAAATGTGTCTCTTACTTCCAAAAATTGTGAACATAAACATATATGAAAATGTGCTTCTAAGGATTTGATAGTAGCTATAGGCAATATTTTTTTCTTTAAGTAATGAGTTGCCTCTTCTGTTCAAAATCCTATTTTATTTTTGTATCATATTTTTCATATTAACCATAATTGTGCGACTACAGCTATACAATATGATGTATAGAGCAATTACAAGAATTGAAAAATATATAAAAATACAATTATAAACCTCTAGAGTAGGCTCACCTAGTAGCTCAATAAAATTGATGAGAACATTGTATGTGAGTATTAAGTATTTTTTTTTTCTTTCTTCTGACTAATATAGAAGATATTAGAGTCTTTTTTTTAAGTGATTTCTTCTCTCAATGAATTTTCTCCAAATATTCTTCTATATAGGAATGTAGATTTATAGATTTGAGAATACACATCTTGTATTACATTACTTTCCATTCAAAATCTTTGAAAGATTCAAAAGTTGGTCGTATATCAATTTTCAAGGCGGGACTACGAGGTTGGATGCACAAATTAGACTATAAGTTGTAAATCATTGAATTATGGATTCAATTTATGGAATTTAAAGATGTCTACAATCTTTAGATTTTAAAATCTACAAAGTTTCAAATCTATGAATTTTATTTTTGTTGAAGAACTTAAAGAATATATAAGGATTGAAAATATTGGAATTATGAAATCTTCTAATGAAAGTAGGTTCAAATTGAAAAATCTATATATTAAAGAGATTGGAACTTCATAATCTACAAATTAATTAAAATTTTAATATCCTAAAATTTCAAATCAATTCAATTAAAAAAATAATCCAAAATCTATTAATCATTTTGATTAGGTGTGATAAAGTCTACTTCAAACATAGATTTGGAATTAAAAACTATACATCCTAAAATACTAAAATATGCAAATTGAGTTGATTTGAGATGGTTGAAAACTTTTTCTTATAAAATTCAAGAAAATTCAAACTCCTCACCTTCAAATAAAAAAATAAACCCTTGTGGTTAACCTTTAAATGCCTAAGGCCTTTTTTGAGCCTCTACAAATTTGCTCTAAATTGAATAAAAAGACAACATTTTATTAAGCTTTAATAATTAAAAAAAAATGTAACCATCAAATTCAAACTAGACATGCTAGAGATCACATAGGAAAAAAGAAATTCAACAATATCCTTTATGGATTGAAAGATTATAATATTTAATCTTGAGGGTGTTAAAATTGCAAAAATGAGTTGACATCTTCCAATCCTCTTTTCACAAGTCAAATCTAAAAAGTTGGCCACCGAAAAATATGTGGTTAAAGGGCCTAAGATGCATAAGTCCAATCAAATCAACTCTACAATTTATTTTAAATGATTCCGTAAAGTGTTTTTTTCTTTGTATTTGAGGCTCATTTCCATGAGCTCTCAACATTATAGAAAGTCAAGATTGCAATGTACATCCTTGCACAAAATATTCAATAGAAAATTGCAATCAATCATTTTCAAAATTAGATATTTGATGCTAAAATAAGACTTCGGAATGAAGTTTCCAAAAATATAAAATATAAAAAATAGCAACTTGATTAGGTTTTATTTACCTTCAAAGTTTTGCAAACACCCAATTTTGGTGCCTTGGTCATTTAGTATAATTACACCATCTATATGGGATGTAGGAATTTGAATTCTCAAAGTTAGAAAAAGGTTTTTGAACACATACAAAATTTCAACTAAAGTTGATTTGTGATATGAAAGATGAAACATGATAGCTAAGGTAGGAGGTTTATAACAATTACACTATAAAAGAATTTGCTAATACAAAGGTAGATTTTTCTGTTTCCAATGTATCAATTGCATTCAAATATCAATGTACCAACAACAAACATAATTTGCAGATGCACACATCTAGCCTTTTTTTTTTGGGGGGGGGGGGGGGGCTATATTGCACCATTCCAAAATAAATGTCTACTTTTCACTAGATAAAAGTAATATTTTTTTGCCATAATTTCTTCATTTCTATTCAAAATACACATGAAATAGCCAAATTTCAATGAAAAAGTGCATGGATATAATTGAAAAGAGTTTTTTGGTCAAAAAGATGGACGAATGGAGAATTACAATGCTTCACCAAATTTAAGGTGATCACCATCTTGGCACTTTCTCAAAAAAACACCCAAAAAGGTTGCACTCATCTAGTGAATAATGGATATAATTCATTTCCAAATTCACAATAAACTTGACAAACATCCAAGAAAGTATGAGTCTATGAGATGACTTACTATCAATTTCTTTAATTTGGTGGTATTCCATTACTTTATCATCTTTTATAACACTTGATGTAAAAAATAAATCTATGCATATTTTAGATGTTAGACCTAAATTTTGAACATTCATTTACATATTTGGTAATTTTTTGGTGGTGTCCAATAGCAATTCTACAATGAAATTCATGTAAGTAAACCTAGTTTACAAATTAATTCTACTTGTCTTTCAAGATAAATCTATTGAAAATATTTCAATAGTTCAAATTCTTAATCAATTCTTCAATAGGTGCTTTATAGACCTTCTATTGTACACCCTTACTGAATATATATGCAATTTACAAGATAGTTTTCTACTTGGACAGCATGATAGTACAATAAATAGATGTCACATGACATCCAATAGAGCCCTCAAGATGTCTAGTTGACTAAACGTCTAGTTGGCTTTAAAATAAATCATCAAAAATCTATAATTTTGACATATTAAAGTTTCATTTTAATGAAGTGTCTCAATTTAATGAATACATATTATATTCTAAATTTAAATTCATAATTATAGTGAGATTTAAATTTTTTTACGCTATCGACAATGGACTTATACAATGGGATTACCATAGATATTTGACATGTGTCTAATATGACACACAACATCAGATGATTCTACATGATACCAAAACCCAAAAATGTGTCTGACAAGACAATTTTTATGTACAATGCTTGCTTCAAGACATGCAAAAAAGAGAAAAAAACCTTGATGTTAGAAATAGACTTAGTTTTTATCCCTAAAGTTCTTTGACCATGTTTTGACCAAAAAGGCTCCAAAATTGTCGTTTCTAATATAAGTACTAAACTTTTTAAAAAAACATTTTTTGACAAAAGTAATTGAGGATCTTGTAGTATTTTGTTTTAAAAAGGTGTAAAGTTTCTTTTAGAAACTTGTACTATGTGGATTGTAAGATAATAGAGTTTGAAACTTTGAATTGACCCCAAAAAAATTTGGCCTTGTGAAGAATTGGGCGATTGCACTTCACAAGCTCATATTTGTATGAAAAAATATCTAAATGGTGATGCTTATTGACATTCATTTTTCAAGTCAAATTAGGTACATGTTTGAAAACTTCAAATCATTTTGAATTGTACAACATATAGGAAATAAATAGTAAGCAGAAAGAAGTAGAAAATGATTTAAAATACTAAATTGTTAAGATTTTAGTTATGAAATTGAAAATTGTCAATTTCAATGGTTGCAATCTTTAGTAATAAACAATCTACACATAATGTTTTCAATTTTATTCAAAAATACTCAAAATTGAATATAATAAAGAAATTCAAAGTTTATTTTAGAACAAAAAATCCATAATTGCCAGCAAACAAAAACTCTCATCACTTTTGATTCATTGATCAAAATTGAATAAATTAGAGATTTTCATATGTATAGAAATCTAAAAAATAAATTCAATTTTTATTTCTAAAATAAGTGATTTTTTAGATCTATCTAGACTACCCCAATTTAGAAAGAAATGACATATCATGCAATTACTTTTCAACTAATTAGTCAAAAGTTATGAAAATTATTGTGTCTTAAAGATATTCCTTGTCTACATGTTATGTGAATATTTTAGAGAATAGTAATAAAATCTTTAGTTACAAAGACCTCCCCAAAATTTCTATATTGCCAAAAATACAACTTGGTCCTTTAGGAGTTAAGGCATATTTCAAATTCAATAAAAAATTTCAATTACAATCATTTATATAACCAAAGGAGTTGAAGCATTTCATTCAAACCTCAAGGATGCCTAGAATACATTTATATAGGATTTTTTTGGGTATTAACTTTATATCTTGGACCAAAATGTCGTTAAACTATTCTAATAAAATGAATAGGGAGGAAATTGAAGGTTTAATTTGTTAGACTCAATTGTTGGACTCATTTGAGCATATGAACATTAAGATGTGTATAGCCTAAGCTCAAGCTTCAGGGCTTGAATGCTTGATGGAGAAACAATACTCCTACAACTAATAGAATGTCAAGTGTCTTCCAAGAAGAAAGTATTATGTTAAAAAATGATATTAATAATTAAAAAGAAAAAGAAATAGTTCATTACTTCATTTGAATGGTTTATAAAAAGAATTTTGTAAAGACAACAATATTTTGTACACCATTTTTTCATTCATTTCTAGGTCATGTATAGATTTCAAACTATACAATCCAAATGTAACAGTGCTAAGTTTATGGAGTCAATTGCCATTTTCATGAAAAAAGTTCATTATTCGTCGATTTCATTTGTTAACATAGCTTCTTACATTAGAAGAAATCTGGTCCCTTCACAAACCCATTAAAATACATAAAAATGAGCAATACCAAAAAAAATTTAATAATTAAAAAAAAATTATTTTTGGCCCACGTGATCACTTGGTGTACTATGCACGATTAATTGGGGACTAAAAAAATTTTCATAAAAAAACTAAAAAGTCCAAAAAAATATTTTTTTTTCTCATAGAATTCTACATCAATCAAAAGTCAAAGAGCCCTCTATAAGGGCCAAATTTTCTCTAATGTAAATTTTATCCCAAATTGAATCTTTTTTCAGTTTGTAGTTATTAACTAAAGTGCTTCTACCTTCTTACATATGACACGATTGTCATTTGAATTGGCACTTTAGAGCTAAATATAGGATCCTATGAACATATATATTCTCTATATACACTAACTATTTAGAAGGAATGAAGTTATTTATCTTTCTAAATGACATGGCTTGAGAGATGCTCATGTAACACCTAAAGTAGCTATAAATGAAATGGAATTGACATTGACTATGACTATGAATGAATTTTTGACTTTTGCCTCTACGATCTTTGTTATAGAAAGTAAACCAGTAGCTTGTCTACTTTTCATATCTTCACATTCTTTCTTTTTTGTGCTAAAGGTAGAGTTGATATCCTATTATTGCCTATATTGATTAACAATATTATATTCATGTATATATATATGAATATAAAATTATTAACCAATATTGGAGGGGCCCCTTTTGCTCCCATGGAATGCTCAAGGGAGCCCCTAGCGTTGAAATTTTCCAAGGTACTACTGATTACAATATATGTGTTAGAGGCTTAACCACTTGAACTCTCCAAACATTGTACCCACTCTTTACAAATCCAATCCGCATACAACACCTTTGCTAAATATTACAACTAACCACCCAATAGTTCAATTCATATTATAACTTATTTCATTTCCTGGTATCTAGGATTGTATTATACCTCCATTGCAAGAGAGACTAATAATGTCATGAATACAAAGTTCAAAAAATTGGAACTAGGATAGATTCAAGTTTTAAATTACGTACTTTGAAAATTGCTAAGTTTTCCAATTTAACAACACCAACATTAAATGTATAGGGACAAGAGGGCTAAAATGAAAATTAATGTACAAAGGTAGAGTGCAAGTTAGTAGAATTATTTATTGCAACTCTCATATATAGAGTCACATGTGAGTGGGAAGTACTAAACTACTAATGAAAAAAATACATATATTGACACAATTTCTAGGAATTTGCATTTTTCAGTTCCCTTCCAAACTTCATATTTTGTAAGACTCTCAATTTTAGAGATTTTGCCAATTAACACTTTGTGAATTCAAATGTCACAATCACGACTATGTAAAATATGCCATTTAACCCCTAAAGGACCAAGGTGCATTTTTTGGCAACATAGCAATTTTGGGTAGCTTACTCATTAGAGAAAATTTGGACTCTTCAGAGGGCGGCCTAACTTTGACAAGCCGGTCTATATAAAGAGCCCAATTTTTGACACAAGATGCGGTTCAGCTTGTATGCATATCTTTACTGCCACATAGAATATGTCAGTTTTTTTCAGCTTTCATCCAATGAAACTGAAGAGCTTGTATTTCAAAGCTCTGACGTTTGGCTGCACTGTTGAGTACATGACACTTATACATCACAGCTATAGGGGAAAAATTCTACGTCATGCTAAATAAATGTAATGAGGGGTCCCTTCTGCCACTTCTTAGCGCCCCTCTAGAGAGTCCAAATTTTCTCTAATGATGAGTGGAGTTTTTATTTTTTTTCTCTAGAATTCTTACCCAATATGTGCTCGAGGAGTAGCTTTAAGGCTTAATAATTTTCATAACTTTTGACTATATTGTTAATAAGTTATTGCATGATATGTGATTTTCCTTGATTTCTAGGCAACCTGTTTAACTCAAAAGACTTCTTTAAAAATTACTTTTTGAAACATAAAAAATTGAAATTGGTTCTTGAGAATTATATGTACATAGGATGCTTTGAATCTTTCAATTTGGATTGATGAAGTGAAAGTTATGAAGAATTTTAGTTTATGGGTAGGTATGGTTTTGAAAGCTACTCCTTGGAGAAATGGGCGCATGTTGTGTAAAAATTTCAAAGAGAAAAAATAAAAACTCCACTTGTAGTGAAACTGCCTAAAATCGCTATGTTGGCAAAAAAACGTAGTTTGGTCTTTAGGATTAAATAAATATGATCAATATTAATACCAAATTTTTCACTTGGAAAATTGAATTCTTAGCTGTTGTATTGACAATAGCCAATGAGGTGTATGTAAATGATTGCAAGAAACACTTGTACAATTTGTTGCATTTTTAGGAATATTTGAGAATTTTTTCTAGAGTGTTTTAAAATTAAAAAATTATTTTTTCTTAAAACATTGATAATTATAAAAAGTGTACGTACCTTTAAGAAGAAGATACTTTAGGAAGGAAAAGCATAGAAAACTTTTCTAAGTAGGAGAAATAGAAAAGTGCAAAAATTACAAAATCTTAAGAAAATAGATATTTTGATGTTATAATTTATAAAAAAATAATCTAAAAATCTAAAATTTTTCATTTTCATAAACTCTATAAAAATAGTCAATATCACCAAAAAAACACCATAATAACATTTAAATATGTATTTCAAATTGCAAGTAGAAAGGAACTCATTTCATGGACTTCTACATGGCATAAGAATGATAAGATTAACTATTTGTAAAATTCCTTTAGACAATAGTTATAAATATACTAGAAGATTACTACTTCCAAATTTTAAATTCAAATTCATTTTTTTAGGTACTAAATTGTTTTAATAAAAACAAATTGTCAAGTGTGATATAAAATTGGGGTCTATTTTTAAATAATAAAATAACACTAAAAATTATCAAAAAAATTAGGCAAGTTGTATAATAATTATGAGTACCTTATCTATAAATAGCTGACTAGGAGACATCTAGGGGTGCTAGGTGATTGCAAGAAACACCTGTCTTATTTTGTATCACACGTCGCATTTTGATTTGTTTTTTGGCCATAACTTTTGTGTTTTAGCTTCAATTGACTCAAGATTTGTAGGGAAGGTACTCATAACTATCATAAACCTTCCATAATTTTTTCATAATTTTCAAAAATAGTTTACTATCCAAAAATAGACCCCAATTGGATGTCACACTTGGCAGTTTAGGGGTTTTCAATACCTGAGCTATACCTTTTTTTAATGATTTTAACATGAAATTTGGATGAGATGGTCTTCTAATAGACTTCTAGCTTTCCGGGGAAGGATTTTAAAAAAAAGTTAATTTTGTGAGGTGTGGAGGTCTACAAAGTGAGCTCCCTTCTGCTTGTATTTTGAAACATATAAAATATTATTATGGTGGGTTTTTTTGTGAATGACCATCTCCTTAAAGTTGTTGCAAATGGCCACTTTTTATTTTTTGAAAATATCTATTTTTACTATTTTTCCCAAATTAAAACATGAAGATATGTATTTTCTGGAGGTTTGGCACTTTTCAAGTTCTCCTACTTAGAGAATTTTTCTATCCATTTCCTTCAGTGAAAACCTTCATCTTAGAGGTATATACACTATTCATATTTTTCAAATTTTCTTAAAATTAATTTTCTAATTTTAAAGTATTCCCGAAAAAATCAGCCAAATGCAACAAATAGGACAGGTGTTTCTTGCAATCACCCTGCTCCAGTGTACTGCACGGGGTTCTGATAGTACATTCTAACCGTTGAATCTAAGGTCCGTGAATTACTCAATTCCTGCAGATAATCAATTAGGCAATTAGCTAGTCAATCAAAGACCTGTTGTAATTTGTCCTTTTCTTAGTGGATGTTCTTTCAATATCAGTTTCACCTAAACTTCATACACTCAAAATTGAAGGAAACAACAATTCTGAATCTGTTCATTCCAAACTTCACAGTCCCGAGTTTGAAGCTGGGCACTAGTTCCTCAATCAGACTCCTCGAAATGATGCTAGCTCACAAATTTTAGATGCAATGCATTGATCACAGATTCAGTTAGCCCAAACTTGGAAGACAGACATTCGATATCATGCATGATGATCACTAGCCCTATGCAACGCCGAGACAAGTGTTTCAAGCAATCGAAGGGCTCAACTTTCAAACCAGCAGTCGCCCTCTGTATTGATAAATGGGCCGCTTCAATTTGAAGCTCTAATGTTAGAGTCAAATCATTGTTGCAACATCCTGAAATCGATGTACATAAGAATAAAGAAACTGGAAGTCAAATACTCCAGTCAGTTAATTGTATATTGGTGTCAAATGAATCTGTACAAAAGAATTGTGAACGTAACTAATTCGGAGCTCACGAATTGTAACTTCTGAAATTAATGATCTAGATCTCCTTCGAAATTCGATGATATATCGCGGTCGATGAACTGAAGACGCCGTTTAGTACAAATTCTCCCCGACAACCTTGCTACATTGGCATTCAACTTCATATGATTTTTCGATTGGACACTCTGACGCAAGCATGGAAGGGAATGAATCGGTCGGGTTGTTCACACGAAGTTGCAATCCTTGCTTTCGTTGCCTGTGCCGACAGTCGTGAATGCATAATCTCAATCGGAATTTCGTCATGATGTGATCTCAGCGAGCTTGTTTCACTGACGCTTCGAGGGAGGTCTCCACTTGGAGGAACCGCCATCTCCCATGGGACTAGACTTCGACGGAGGTCTCCACTTGGACGATCCGCCATCGCCCATGGGAGCCGCCTTCGATGGAGGCCTCCACTTCGATGATCCGCCATCGCCCATGACGGCCATGGTAATTACTTAGCTCACTCTCCTTCTAAAGCTCTATTGAAGTGGAGGAGGCTCTGTAAGCTTGGATCAGCTACAGTAGATGGCACTTCCAGTTCACAGGAAGGAATGCCCCTCAGTTCGATTAGGAGCTAAATAAGTGTGTCAAATTGGAACTGCGGGTGTAAATTGCCTCCAACTTCGAATTGAGTCACTGGATCACTCAGCTGCGATTGATTTGGAATTGCAAAGAATGACTGTTTGGTTCATTCTCTGTATATGTGGTACGCTTTTATACGTTCCGATTCATGAAGGATCTCAATTGTTCAAAGAACGCGGACTCGGTCAGCGGACATCCTGGAGGACCAAAGTTGATCAAGCACGAACTGCATTCAAACGAAGTGGGTTTTCTTACTGCGGTAGATTTGTTATTCGTGTAGACCGGGCTCTGGCGAAGCAACGCAATAGTTATACGGAAGGTGTCGTCCAATGAAGACCCAAACTTGCAAGCCGTACTAGTTGACGGCGGAAGTTACTTCCTCGAAGGGTGCTGGGTGCATGGATCGAAGAGTAGCCACGATTTCGTACGAAAGGGAGATGAAAATTCGATAATTACCAATACTTCGTCTAAATGGTTAGAGGCAGTAAATGCTTGGATGGTCTGCCCGCTACGAGTTGAAGTGGACCCCCATTTTTTCTGGAGCCATTGATAAGAAGATTTTATTGCAAAAGGAGAATACAACGACCAAGCCCGCCCCCAGAATGTGTACTGGTCAATAGTGAATCCACCCCCACTTCCGTATTGATGCCATATTGCATTCTAAAGTAGAATTCCTCGGCCCAGGTTCCGCTGATAAAATCAGGCCGGGCGTCAGTATGTGCAGCTGTCGATTGGGATCTGTTCCAGGAAAACCATGAGCAAAAGAGCATGAGCAGCGGAACCAGTTAATTAGGGCCATTAGTTAAACTTCATTGGATTTCTAGCTCAATGTCGTTGTGAAGACTCTGGGGCTCATTTCTTGGTGTGATTCTCAAGGATTTAAGCATCCCCACAGCTGCCCGACTAAAGGCACAGACTGGGTATTTGATCGAGTTGGGCGCCAGTCAATACCCTACAACATGCAAGATAGGGCTAATTAAAGAAATGCCCGGTCATGGCCAAAGTTCTTAAAGAGACAGAAAAATGTTGAGCCTTGGCTGTGGCCGGGCAAGGGAATTGACTGTACTTTGGATATCAAGGTATAGACCTCTAGCTGACTTAATTTTAATTTTTATCAAGGTACAAACCCCTAATTTTGGGTACTTGAAGGACGTGCATGTAATAGCGGTGAGCATTATCAGGATAATGCGAGTGCTTAAGTGTGAACCTGATTGGTCATAGTCAACAATAGCTGGACGAAAGTACAGATTCGCATGCAGTGGTTGCGAGGCCTCGATTGCAGGAGCAGGTCAGTTACGGAGGACCTTTTTCGTCGATCGATGTGGCATTGTGGGGTCACCATTGGAGCTTTTCGTCTGTCCACTCTGCCCGGCTGATGAGCAATTGAGCAAGCTCCGTACTCGCAGACTGCAGAAATTGAAGTTGCAAATCGTCCGTGACAACTTCTCCGCAGAATTGATTCATTGTCTTCCTTGTTAGCATGCCGGCATGACAACAGGCTATTTCTGCTGCAACAACGCCTCCGGTCAGTTTCTCAGCTGGCTCAACTAGAATGTCTGCATGTACGTCCGAGCGACTTCTTTCAACGCTAATTCTCTATTTCTGACGCTGATTGGAAGCATTACTGGGATTAGCTGAATTGCGGTGCAAAAATGAAGAAATTCGATCGCAGTTAACTGAAGAAGGAGACCAGCTGGGCAGTGAGCGAGTGCCGACAATCAGCCGACCAGGAGGGACAACGGAACGCGAGTGATCGGTGTCCAGTAGAACGAGAACCTGCGAGTCACACTATTCCTTCTGGGAAATTGTGTTTTCCGAATCATTTGTTGTTCTCACTTGGGCCTCCAGCTAGACTTTGGTTCGATCAACAATTGCCACGACTGAGTCTCCAGATCGAGCTCCGTCACTCATCGGAGACTTCTGCATATGTCCTTCTGAGGATGTGCAATTCAGACGTACTCGTCCCATTGCGATCTGAGCTAAGTTAACCGTTAGACTCTCGAACAAGGGCTTTTCATCTTCTCGATGAGCTCATTTCAATCAATTGATATTCGAATTAGGTTGCAGAGTATAATGGGACGCCAATTGAATAAGCGTTATATTTACTGTACGTAGCATGTTTTTCTCCTGCTGATGAACTTAGAGGAGCTTACTATACAGTAACCTTACCTTTTCAAAATGGATCAAACTTTCACCATACATAGACTTGTGTCACTAGAAACGCACGATAATCTTAAGGAAAACGAAAATTCTGAATGAGTTCAAGGCCAACGAAGTGCCACATTTGAAGGTCGATACTAGTTCTTCATTTAATTTTACCTTCAGTCCAAAAGATATCGAATTCGGAGTGTTTAACAACTTGATTTAGTGATGCATATCGCTACAAGCAGCATTTTGGAACATGCCTGGAGCCGGAGCAACGTTTACCGGGAAGAATTGATACAATTTGACGCCAACTTGATACTCATGGAATATCGCCAATTTGACGACGAACTTGACGTTTTATGATCATGGAACTTCAAGTCAAATTCTTTCGTGCCAAAGTATCTCGTTGACTAATTATGAACTTAATGTCAAGTGAAATCTGTGCAAGGAGTGCATCAAGAATTTTATATTGTACAATCAATATGATGTAACAGTCAGGGCAAAGTCAATACTGAATTACTGATGTCCAAGAACTAATTGAAACACGCACACAAGGCACTGAAGTGTAAAGTCTTTCATGCAGTTCATCAGTCACGTGTACAGTGATTGTCTAACGAGTGTCTGAGCAGCTTCAAAGCTGCGGTATTCTTTTCAAAATGTAAACTGTTACAATGTACGTGTGAGTAAAGAATCAGTATCTTACTACTTTAATCATCTAAAATGAATCTGTACAACTGGAAAGGAAGTTTCAGTTCGAGCTCATGAATTGTAACTATTGGAATGATCGAGATCTCCGTGACACCGGTATTTCCACGTTCTTGCCGGAGTCCGGATAGCTTTCACTTGCATTCACTTGCCATGAGTTCTTCAATTGAAACTTATCTCACAAAGGAAAGAGTTGACCCCATCCAGAATTGGTCAGGAAATCCTTGCGAAGGCTCGGTGCATTCGTCCACAGTCGACAGTGATCTCGAGCAGTTGTCATGATCGCCATGGTCGAGCTACTTTCACTGACGCTTCGAGGGAGGTCTCCACTTGGAAGAGCCGCCATCTCCCATGGGACAAGACTTGGACGGAGGCCTCCACTTGGACGATCCTCCGTCGCCCATGGGAGAAGCCTTTGAGGGAGGTCTCCACTTCGATGATCCCCCATCGCCCATCACGGCCATTTAAGGAAGCGCTCCAACGACTGAACCAGAATTCTGATGCTCTCGGCAAGCTCGTGCTGGCCGCTCTCAAAGCTTGGGTGATCAACTGAATCGCTTCTGAAAAGGAATGCCTCTGAGGTGGAGATTAGCGCTAACTCCGCCCGTGTATGAAGTTCAATTCTTGCTGTGGGTGTAAATTCGATGTATCACTTGCTGCTGCGTCTTCAGATTTGATCGATCGAAAACTAGAACGAGATTTATTGTTCTGGCAGAATGAATGTGTGATGCTCTTTAATACTTTTTGATTCATGCTGCCTGGAGGGTTCTCTATTCAAATTACGCGGACGTACTTGTCTAGCGGACACCTGATCTTGACAGACCCAACGTTTGATCTTCTCAAGCGGAGCTTCGAATCGCATCAGAGAAGTGGGTATTGATCCGACAGCCAGTGGCATGGAAGAACATTCGCGTTGAACGGCGCCGGCGAGGGCAACGCGAAGTACGGGAAGTACGCGATGAAGACCCGCAGTAGAAGCCGTTAGTTCAAGTTGGTCGCACGAGATCGAACTACCTCCAAGAAAGAGTTGGAAGTCAGAGGAGTAGTTCTTGTCGGGGTTTCCGAGGAAGATTCAACTCGACGGTCTCTGACTAGTATTATTTGATCAATTCGACAGCCACGTGTAATTCTGGGTGATTGTGTTCACATTGATTGTGTTCACATTGAAAGCAATCGGCACTGGTGGTTGATGACAAAAAAATTTCTTGGCGGGGTCCCGCTGCCAACACCACGGGGTTCAGCATGCGCAGCTGTAGCCTGTCGCGGACTTTCAGTTTTTCAGCTTTTCGGTGGGACCATGCGCGCAGCCTTGGAAGACACTCTCCAATTCAAACGAATCGAACAGGAGAATCCCAGAATGAACTGGTATTATTGTCGCAATATAATAGAAGTCGAAACTTATTTAGTGGATTCTAATTAATTACCGCTATCAAGAAATTAATTAGGCTCTAACTGATTTTTCTATTCGTGAAGATCGGACGCACTCGCCCACATATTGCAATCTGATATTGATCGTTGAGATTTGAAACCGGCGAAGTTCAGTTCGGGGACTTTTCAGCTTCCCAACTGACAAGCTAATTCAAGACCCCGGATTAGAACTACGTTACAATCCAGATCGAATCCATGATCGAAGCTCAATCCAATGGGCTGTGCAGGAGCTCGATGAAGCGCACTCCAAATGGACCCCACCATGCATTACAAAAGCTGATGCAGCTTGAGCAGAAGCGATTCATTTTGACTGGTTCGAATGCCGGATTCCCGTGTTCATAATTTCGTTAAATTGGAGGATTGGTGAATTGGTGCGACTGAGGTCTGAAGCCCTAATCTAGTTTGTGGCATGGCCTGGAATTAGATTTTCGTGTGAAGATTTTCATTTCAATTTTTGGCTTGTGGAATATAACCAATTTGACTGATTAGCTTGGCGTTTTATGATGGAAGTCAATTTATTCAATCGCAAAGTATCCCATTGACAGGTAATGAATTCAATGTCAAGTGAAATCATTGATAAGTCCCAACAACAAACGAATTCCAATTCAAAAGTTGATCCACTCATTCTGTAATTAACTTGGCGAAATTTCTAGAAATGGGTACATTTTTCTGTCGCCCGCCTGGAATTCCGATCAGATCATTACCCGTCCTAGATCTTGCAGAGCAATGCTCTGGAATGTCACGATGTACGTTGGGAATCTGAAATGCACCTGTAGTTTTAATGAACATCAGTACATCATCATGCAGTTCACCAAGTAGTTTTTTCACTTGGAATAGACAATTCTATCTCATGTCCTACCTAAGCCGATTGTCAGCATGGAGGATAAGATTTGTGAAAAGCAGTCGTTGCTTCTTCTGATTGTCTAGCAACCGATCATAATTGGAGGCAGCTAATTGTACCATACTGAAGTTAAATATTAGAATGCCAAGCGTTGACTTCAAGACTAGGTTTCTAGCAGATTCATCACGTGTTCGAAGTAAGACTTCAATTTGTCACAATAGATCTTCATATTCGGTAATTAGAGGTATACTAGTAGTAACTCGTGACAATGGTCGAAGACAGATCTTTTTGCTTCAGGTCGATTGACCACACTGACACTCAGATGCAGCTCACAAGTGAGCCCGACAATGACGAGATCAATTGAAACGCACATTCGAGTCAGCTAGTGAAGTTTAAAAGTCTTTTGAACATGCAATATACTCAGTCGCGTGTGCAATGTGTCAACCACTGTCTGAGCAGCTTCAAAGCTGCGGTATTATTTAAAAATCGTTAACTGTCATAATTTGTAACTATAGAATCAGGAACTATTCTACTCTAGTCATCTAAAGGAATCTGTACAAACGAGAAGGAAGTTTGAGTTCCAGGCTCATGCATGAATGCATAGAATGATCGAGTTCTTCCATGAAACTTCCACATTCTGCTAGACCAGGTAGACTTGCAAGCTCTGGCATTCAATTGCAATGCTTTCTTCGTGAGAGTAACTTGCCGCAAGAAAGCAAGGTATTGACCCCGGAATTGGCCGGGTTTCTTCAAGTGAAGCGGAAATTCTTGCATTCGTCCACAGTCGACGGTCGACAATGATTGATCTCCAGCACTTGTCAAGATCGCAACGATCGACCTACTCTCAGAAACGCTTCGACGGAGGTCTCCACTTGGAGGAGCCCCCATCCCCCATCGGACTAGACTTCGACGGAGGTCTCCACTTGGACGATCCTCCGTCGCCCATGGGAGAAGCCTTCGACGGAGGTTTCCACTTGGATGATCCCCCATCGCCCGTCACGGCCATTGTTCTGGAACTCGGTGAGACTTCAGTCGTTGAGCTCTCGGTAATGCTCGTCGCTAGCTCTGTAAGCTTGTACTAGCTAGATCAGTTCCCACACAGAATGCAGGCCTCTCCGATGGATACGAAGCCGGGCATGCAAGTGCGTCAAATTGGAGCTCCGGTTGTAAATTCGACTTTTCACTTACTACAGCAATAGTGTCGTCTTCAGACTTGATTGACGTAATACTCGGATGAGATTGTTGTGACAGAATGATTGTGAGGTGTCCTTTTATCCGTTCCGATTCTTGCTGCAGCGAGCACTATTCACTCTACGCGGACTTTGTCAGCGGACTTGACAGACCAAGGCATGAGCGAATGCCGCTTGAGAATTGAGAAAACATTCTCACGATGTGGATCATCTGACAGTCAACGACATGGTAGTATATTTGTGTTGAACGGCGCCCACCAGGGCGGTACGCGATGTTAGTACGTCCGATTCTTAGTTGCAGCTCGCAGTCACCTAGCTGGGTGATCTCTCTTCCTCCGACGATGTTGGAATTCAAGTCCGAGGTGCAGCCCGCCTGGGCGGAAATATCATTTCCAACGAAGATTCAATTCTCTATCACTTGGTCAATTCGACAGTCACACAAATGTTTAGTCCATTTGGTCCGCAGACACGTCCATGATGTGGCGCCGAGCAGGAAGCCGGCCCACTCCTGAACTGCTGCCGCTGATGGTGACGAAACTTTTCCTTGTCGGGGTCCCGCTGCCGACATCACCGGCGTCAGCATGCGCAGCTAGCTGGCCCAATACTGTAATGGTTCGAAGACTTTTTCCATGGCCTGGGGAAACTTTTCTAGGAGACCGTGAGCACCGCCTTCGAAAACGTGTAGTCTGAGTTTGTTTTGTTTTTTTGACACAAATGAAACGGAATTTTATTGCAAGGGGTAAAATACAAGCGTGCCAACCACAGGTGGCCTGGCTGCCCTGGCTTGGCAAGATGAGTGGATGACTGCACGTCTGTGTTCATTACATGAGAAGCAGAATGAGCTGATGTATCTTAATCGTCACAATGTATGGGAGGAGGTTAAAAATGAATTGGGTATTACAAATCGTCCCTATTAAAGTGCTTGAAATAGTGCAGAGGTTTTACTGAAATGGAACAACATTTGCATGCTTAGAAATTTTAGTCAGAAGTGCATGCTTTAGAATGCTCATCAATTGAAAAGGTTGAGTTGAATGTATGCTCTTTGCTTGTACATGAGTTTACTAGTCAAAAACTTGAAGTTGTCAATGAGTTGTTAATTAATTGAAGTGTATATAGTGTGCATTGATTTCTTTTTTTTGGAATGCTACAAGAATTTAATTAAAACTTGTGAGAACATTCCTATAGGTACCTTATCCAACAAGGGTGCCAATTGTAGGAATGTCATGCTTGTAGGAGAAGCCGCTAGGGGTGAATGCAAGAAACATTTTTACTATTTTGTGTCACACAGCATGTGCTGATCTGTTTTTTGGCCATAAATTTTTCATTTTAACTTGAAATGAATCAAAATTTCTAGGGAAGGTACTGATGACTATCATACACCTTACGTAATTTTTTCATAATTTTCAAAAATGATTTACTATTTGAATAGTACTAGTGGCTGAATGTCACAAATGCCATTTTGGAGGTTTTTAGTACTATTGAGTACCTTTTTTTAATGATTTTGAGCTCAAATTTGGATTTAATGGTCTTCTAGTAGAATTGTAGCTTTCAACCGAACTACCGAAGGGATTTCAAAAAAAGTTATTTTTACATGGTGTACAAGTCCACAAAATGAGCCTCCTTCTACATTTTTTTGGAAACATGTAAGAAGTGATTTTGGTGATTTTTGGATTAATAAGCATCTCTATAAAGTTTTTGCAAATGGCCAATTTTTATTTTATTTTATTTTTTAAATTTTCTATTTTTTACTAATTAAAACATCAAAATATGTATTTTTTGGAGGTTTGGCACTTTTCAAGTTCTCCTACTTAGAGATTTTTTTAACAAATTTCCTTCGGTGATTTTCTTCATCTTAAAGGTCTTTACATTAGTCATATTTTTAAAATTTAATAAAAATTATTTTTCTAATTTTAAAGTGCTCCTGAAAAAATCAGCCAAACGCAACCAACAGTACAAGTGTTTCTTGCATTCACCCCCGTCAAAACAATTTTGCTCCCTCACACCTCCCCCCCATGCCTCTCTATGCCATTTGTGACTCACCATATGGAAATCACCCACAACCCAAGAAAAGCAATGCCACATCATAGAACACACTTAGTCAGGCCAAGTGGTCCAATCACCTACCACACGTTCACACTTTATACTTTCTTGCTTCCCAACCATGTCACACAAATTTGGATAATGTTGGCACAATATAAAGTCAAACTCATAGTGCAGCATGCCTAAGCCACAACATTTGGAAGTGTCTTCCTTAAATTTTGTAGTGGATAGCCTGTTTTTTACGTATAGCATATCTCCCATGTGGACAATTATTAGAGTGAATGCTAGAAACACCTGTACTATTTGTTGCGTTTTACTACAGTACTCATGACTTTTTCTGGAGTACTTTAAAATTAGAAAATTAATTTGAAAAAAATTTGAAAAATATGAACAATGTATAGACCTCTAAGATGAAGGTTTTCACCGTAGGAAATTGATAGAAAAATTCTCTAAGTAGGAGAATTTAAAAAGTGCCAAACCTCAAGAAAATACATACTTTCATGTTTTTATTTGGGAAAAATAGTAAAAATAAGTAAATTCAAAAAATAAAAAGTGGCCATTTGCAACAATTCTATGGAGATGGTCATTCACCAAAAAAAACACCAAAATAATATTTTATATGTTTCAAAATTCAAGAAGAAAGAAGCTCACTTTGTAGACTTCTACACCACACAAAAATAACTTTTTTCAAAATCCCTCACGTGGAGAGATGTGAATCTACTAGAAGACCATCTCATCCAAATTTCATCTCATAATCATTAAAAAAAGGTACTCCTTAGTACTAAAAACCTCCAAATTCTCATTTGTGACATTTAATCACTAGTACTATTTTAGTATTAAAATATTTTTGAAAATTATGAAAAAATTATGTAAGGTGTATGATAGACATGAGTACCTTCTCTAGAAATCTTGAGTCATTTCGAGCAAAAATGCAAAAGTTATGGCCAAAAAACAAATCAGCACTTAGCTTGTGACGAAAAATAGTACAAGTGTTTCTTGCATTCACCCATTAGCCCAGGCATGTTCATTGCTTGTGCCAAACTACCAAGGCCGCTTGGTGCCCCCTTGTAGACATGCTCTTAGTCTTTACAATGTATCATTTGGGACATTATGTGGATGCTTTAAAAAAGTTCATGAATGCACATTTTTAGCATCCAATTAATCAATTTCTGAAATGACATGTTCTATTCAAACACATGTGTTCATTGATTATTTGATTATCATTGTAGCCTATGCACTAGAAATCTAGAATAGCGCTCTATGGGTGAATGAAAGAAACACTTGTACTATTTGTTGTGTTTTTTTTTTGCTTCATTAATAAGGCTCTAACTTTTGAATAATAAACTCAATGCAAAAAAAAAAAAAAAATCTAGATATCTTGATTGCAATTGTTACTCTTATTTTTCAAAAATTTAAAAAATTCATTTCATATTTGAAATTCAATTTGATTAATTTGGCACAAATTCTATTGAATGGGGTTTTTAGTATTATTGGGTCATTGCAAGAGACGTTGTTCAAAAAGCATAGCGTTTTTTGTAGTACTCTTGTTTTTTTTGGAAGTACTTAAAAATTTTAAAAATCATTTAAAAAAAAAGTGTCATTGCAAGAAACACCGACCACTTTTGTAGCACTTTACAAAACTTGTTCTTGTCCAATGCTATAACTTTTGATTGATGAATTCAATGCCCAAACTAAAAAATCTATTTCTAGAATTTTTGATTGCAATCATATTCTATATTTTTCAAAATTTAAAAATAATCATTTTATATTTAAAATTTATTTTTGTTAATTTGTCACACTTTGAAGATTAGGGATTTTCAGTACAATTGACTAGTTTAAATTAATGATTTTTGGTTGAAATTTCTATGGTATGTTTTTATAGTAGGTAGACATGTCTCTACCAAAGTGCATCTAAAAAAACGTTATTTTGTGACCTCTACATTAGAGCAAACAAGCCTCCCTTGCATGCACACTTCAAAACATTCGAAATGATTTTGAACTCATTTTTTTAGTCAAACCTCATCACCATATAGTCTTCTCAAATGGACAATTTTTAGTTTTGTTCAAAATTGTTTTTTCTTATTTTCTACAAATTAAAACATCAATGTATGTTTTTTCTAGGACATCATCTTGGACATTGAATTCTAGTGTAGAAAATACATACATTGATGTTTTAATTTGTAGAAAATAGGATCAACAATTTTGAACAAAACTAAAAATTGTCCATTTGAGAAGACTATATGGTGATGAGGTTTGACTAAAAAAATGAGTTCAAAATCATTTCAAATGTTTTAAAGTATGCGTGCAAGGGAGGCTTGTTTGCTCTAATGTAGAGGTCACAAAATAACGTTTTTTTAGATGCACTTTGGTAGGGACATGTATACCTACTATAAAAATATACCATAAAAATTTCAACCAAAAATCATTAATTTAAACTAGTCAATTGTACTGAAAATCCCTAATCTTCAAAGTGTGATAAATTAACAAAAATAAATTTTAAATATAAAATGATTTTCTTAAAATTTTGAAAAATATAGGATATGATTGTAATCAAAAATTCTAGAAATAGATTTTTTAGTTTGGGCATTGGATTCATTGATCAAAAGTTATAGCATTGGATAAGAACAAGTTTTGCAAAGTACTACAAAAGTGGTTGGTGTTTCTTGCAATGACCCAAAAATAAAAAATAAGTTTCATATACATATCTTTAAGAAGAAGATACCCTAAGAAGATAATGTAAAGGGTTTAGGGTTTAGGATTTAAGAAGAAGATACCCTAAGAAGATACCCTAAACCCTATAAGCATTACAACTTTTTTGAAGTTAGTATCAAAGAAGATAATGTAAAGCACAAAAAGTAGAAAGTATCCATATAGTCAAAGTAAGAAAAATATTTTAGATTATTTTTAAGTGAATTTTGAAGATATAACTTCAAAAATTCACCAAAAATACAATTTCTATTTTTAGGATTTGAAATTTTTTTTGATTGGTCGAAATTGTGTTTTTTATTGATTTATAAAAAAATGCAAAATATTCAACCTCTAAAAGCCCAAGGGATTAAGACAAAATACAAATGTGTTATAAAATATAAGCTTTACAACTTTTTTGAAGTTAGCATCAAAGAAGATAATGTAAAGCACAAAAAGTAGAAAGTATCCATATGATTAAAATTAAAAAAATATTTATGGATTCTCTTCAAATGAAATTTGAAGATATAACTTCAAAAATTCACCAAAAATACAATTTCTATTTTTAGGGTTTGAAATTTTTTTTGATTGGTCAAAATTGTGTTTTTTATTGATTTGTTAAAAAATAAAAAATATTTATTAATGAGAGCATCAATACTTCCCCTAAATAGTAAGTTTTTCAACACTAAGCAATTTTAGATACTTTGTACTATTTCTCCTTTTTTTTGCTATAACTTTTGTTTGACCATATAGATCTTAGTTTTGAATGCAAATGTTGAAACACAATCCAATATTTTGAAATTTTGAAAAAAAAAAAATTTGAAAAAAATTTGTTTTTTGCCCGAAAATGCTGCCCGAAGTTGGGCAGCGACTATAAAATGGTTGTTTGAGCGCTTAGGGGTTATACAATGAAACTTACAAAATTCACACACATGTTGTGCAAATTTTGCAAATCATTTACAATATCATTTAAGTGGGCTCTCAAGATCCAAGCCTTCCTTGAATTTAGAACCAATTACACTAAATAGTATATTCAGTGTTAGCAACACTATTTACGAACCATGACACTAAATATCATTAAGCCTACTAACTAAAGTAAGTAATATTAAATCTTATTTCTAATACTAAAAGTACTCTATGGTAAATCTAAAATTTGAAGAAGTTTACATTTAGTGTTAGAACAAAAGTTTCCAAATGCTAGGAACATTCGAAACGCTATGTTGATGTGGTCAAGCGACTGCCATGTCAAAAAATACTAATTAATTAATTATTTTAATCAATTAATTACTTTATTTTTGAATTTAAATTTTTTTAAATTAATTTTTCTTGATTTTTAATACATTCTGAAGTTTTTTGGAAAAAAAATTTGAATTTTTTTTTCAAAATTCAAAAATTCAAACCGGCAAGGGGATGATCTGCAACAGTGGGAACAATTTCAGGGAATTGTTTGAAATTGGTCGAAAAATCCTCTCATGTTTAACACTACACTAAATGTAATCCAACACTAAATATACTATTTAGTGTAGTACAGTGGGGTACCAATCAAAATGTAGTTTTCAAATTTGCAATGACAAAAATTTTAGTACTGCCAACTTTGAAAGCCTCCCGAGAGCTCAAAAATTGGTATTTTACCATGAAATTTTTACCACAGCATTATCTTTAAGTTAATTATATGTGTGACAAATTTCAAGGCCAAAAGATTCACCGACAAAAAGTTATTCAAAATCTACCAACATGGGTAGTGGTGAGAAACATTTCACTACTTTCAACTTTGACACCTTCCTAAGGATTGAGTTTTTTTTCTTTTGCCATGAAATTTTTGTCATGGAACAATTTCTATGTTCTTAATATGTATAAAAAATTTCAAGGTAAACACAAATGTGTATAAGAAGATATTTGAAATCTCCCAATAGGTGTAGTTTTGAGAAAATTTTCACGATTGCCAACTTTGACACCCTCCCAAGGGCTGAAAAATTTGTTTCTTACCATGAATTTTTTTGTGTGAAGTCATCTATATATTGATAATATGTGTTGTAAATTTCAAGTTCAAATAAATTACCAAACAAAAGATATACAAAATCTCCCAACATGTGTAGTTGTGAGAAAATTTTCACTATTGCTGACTATGACACCCTGCAAAGGGCTGAAAATTTGTCTATTTAATATAAATTGTTTCAAATAAGATCAACTTTATGTCGATAATATATTTTCCATTATTTTGTAGTTGTTTAGTGCTTCTACCGCTTATTACACATGACAAGGTTGTCACTTGGACCAGCTTTTTGGAGCCCAACATGGGTCGGATCCTAAACAAACATACTTGTCATGTACACTAATTAGTTTTAAAATAATCTTTTTCAATGTAATGAAGTTATTTATCTTTTTGTAAAACAAGGTTGAGAGGCCCTAAGGGGTCGGGGTCCTCGCTCGGCCACTCCAAGTAATTCCAGGGGTGTAAGTAAAGCAAAAAGCCCCCTATTTTGTGCTTATTTAATTTACCTTGGACACTCATCATAGCTAATTTGGGACTTCTGATTGCAAAAATGAATTCAGAATTTGAAAGAATAACAAATGGTAAGAAATAAAAAAATTCCGGCGTTTCCCAAGTGGCTGAACAAGGGGGTCAGTTCACCCCGGCCCACTAAGGTGGTCCATTGCGAAAGAAATAGGATTCACATTGACTGTAAATGGATTTTTAGCTTCACCTCTAGATAAGCTTAATTTACTATCTTTGTTTCAAGTAGTAAACAAGTAGTTTGGGGGCTTTTCGTTTCTTTGAATTTTGTACTTCTAGTGGTGTAGGAAGATTTGATATTTAATTTGTTGATTGTCCATTTTGATAAATTGATACAATTTTAGGCACCCAAAATTGTGACAGTCACGTACATAATTATATACAAAGTTAAATTTAGGGCTTGTGTAGAATCACATTTTGAAATTGCATACTTGAAAGTTGCTAAAGTTAGGCAAATTTAAACCCTAAGTTCTCAAATTACATTTCTTTTACAACATAGCTATTTGGAGTAGCTCACAACAAATGAAATTCTTATTCTTTTGTATGAAACTCCCACACAACATGTGCTCAAAGAGTAACTTTAAGGTTCAACAATTTTTATAGCTTTTGACTACATGGTTAAAAAGTTATTGTATGATATGTAGTTTTCATTGCTTAATAGGCAGTTAAAGTACTTCAAATTTTTGGAATTTTTTTAAAATAAAAATAAAAATTTGCAATTGATTTTTTGATTCATATATAGGTATAGAATTTTGAATCATTCTAGTTTGATTAATGAGATGAAAGTTATGAGAAGTTTTAGTTTGTCTAGAGTTATTAAATCTCTACTCTAAAATAAACTTGAAAGTCCTTTACAAAACTCAATTTTTAATAATTTTGCAAAAAAATAAAAGTTTTGGCTGTAAATTGTTTATTAAAACATTACAACCATTGGGATTGGCATTTTTCAATTTCATAACTAAATTATCAACAATTTAGTATTTCTAATATTTTGACTCATTCTCTATTCATTACAAGAGAAAGGGGTGTTTTAAGTGAGTTTTTAAGTATAGTTTTAGACATCAAATTACAAGTAATGACCCTTAAGGCGATTTTCAATAAAAATTTACTAGAAATACACATATTTCTGGTAAATTTTTGTTGAAAATTGCCTTAATGGTCATTGCTTATGATTTGATGTCTAGGACCATATTTAAAAACTCATTTAAAACATCCCTTTCTCTTATACTGTGATTCCTTTCTATTTTGTATTTTTTTTCTTATATGTTGCACAAGTCTAAATGATCTAAAAGTTTTCAAGCATCTAGCCAACTTCCTTTTCATAGGGCCAATAAAAGGATTTTTGCCAATTCAAATGCTATTGGATCATTACAAGAAACATTCCCTTATTTTTGTAATGTTTGCATATTATTTATGATTTTTTTTAAACACTTAAATTTTTTTAAATATTTGTAAGAAAACATGAAAAATATAATCAATGTTTGCCCATATTCATGAGATTTTGCATCTTAAAGAAGAATTGAAGAAGGTACCCTAAGAAGGAAAAGCATATGAAAATTATCTAATTAGGAAAACTAGAAAAGCGCAAAATCTCATGAATATGGGCATATTGACATTTTAATTTATAAAAAATAATAAAAAATTAAAAATAATAAAAATAGTAATTTAGGAAGAGTTGATAGTGCTGAGATTCCAATAAAAAATAATCTTAGAACCATCATCAATTGATGTTCACAAATTGTATGTAATGGAAGTGTTGTTTATTTGTTTGCACTTAAGTGGAAGACATAAAATAATATGTTTTTAGATTTTTTTGGTAGGAAAGGGTGATTGCAAGAAAGGCCTCCCATTTTTTGTTTTGTCTTGGATTAGTACTCATTTTTTTTTGGGAGTACTTTAAAAATAGAAAAACAATTTTAAAAATAAATAAAAAATATGCTCAATGTATATTTCTTGAAGAAGAAGGTACCCTATGAAGGAAAAGTGAAGGAAAATTTTCTAAGTAGGTGAACTAGACAAGTGCAAAATATCATGAAAATGAGCACTTTTACATTTTTTTTTGTAATAATATATAAAAATAGGAGAAAGACATTTAAAAAAAAAGTAAAAATTGGCAATTTGAGAAGGACTGATGGTGATTATATTTCACCAAAAGAATGATTTTGAAACCATAATGGCGAATTTTGTTAAAATGGCGGTATTCCTTATGCCATTTTTCACACCGCACGGTTTGAACTGAAAACTAACATCTAGGAAGGGTATAGATTTCAAACATTTAGGACACATGTAGATTTTCAAAATCTATGATTTTTTAAGATTTCATATTGCACGGTCTGAAACATCTTGGACATGTATAGATTTCAAACATCTACAGAACATGTAGATTTTAGAAATCTTTGCTAGTTTTAGATTTAAGATGACGCGGTCTGAATTGTCAAAAGTGCCAAACTAATGGAATACAACCATTTTAACGAAATTTGCCATCATTGTCAATGTTTAGAATTATTTGCATACACAAGAGGTCCCTATTTGCATGAATGTAGAGGATAAAAAATAATATTTTTTTAAATTCTTTTTGGTGGACACATGAATCCCTAGTGTAGGAATAGACCACATAAATTTCAAGTCTACATCACTAATTTTGGATACTCCATAGTACTAAAAAACCCTAAATTGCAAAGTGTGACAAATTAGCTAAATTAAAATTTAATTAGAAAATGATTTTTGAAAATTTCTGAAAAATAATGAATCTTATTACTATCAAGTTGGCTATCTTCATTAGAAATTTCAAGTACATTGGCTTAATTCCCCAAAAGTTATAACCAATGGCATGAAAGTCACTTGAATTGTGACACCAGATAGTACAGCCCTTTCTTGCAATCACCCAAAACTAGAAATATGCTTTCAAACTATACAATATATCATACATTTTTAAATTCAAGATCATTAAATTTGGAGATTTTTAATGTAGTGAAAATTCCTAAGCCTCACATTGTGACTAGTTAACAAAAATGAACTTTAAATATATATATTTTTTCATTTCTAAAAAATGAGGGATGTGAAAACCATCAAGTTAGATAGGTTCACTAATTATTTCATGTTCTTAGGACTTTGGATTTAAAGGTTAGATTAGCAAAGAAGAACAATGTCATTCCAATTGTGAAGTAGAATAGGACTAGTGTTCCTTGCAATCTACACAATAGAAACTTCTATAAAAATTTCCACAACTTTTTAAACCAAGTTTACTAAAAGATCTACAACTATATATATCTCCACATATGTTTGTTTTTCTAAAATTTAATATTTATACTAGAAAATAATGATAATTGTAGAGCATTTTTGATGAAAGCATATAGTCAAATACATTTAGAGGTTAACAAAACCAATCTTAATTGTAGAGGTATAAAAGGGCTTAACTAGAATTATATATATGAATAGATTAGTAGAGTGCAAGTTGGTAAAATTATTTATTGTGACTCTTATACATAGATCTATCACATATTTACATGTGAGTGGAAAGTAATAATGGTAAAACACATATAATGGCACAATTTCTAAAAATTATCATTTCTTAATTTCCCTTTAAAACTTAATATTTGTAAGACTCTTAATTTTAAAGTCTATCTAATTAGCCCTTTGTGAATTTGAATGATACAATTATGTCTGTGTGAAATATGCCATTTCAATATATATATGATTAATATTAATACAAAATTTTCTGCTTGGAAAAATACACTCCTAACTTTTGCCTTGACAGTTGCTTGTAATGTGCGTGGATTTGTAATGAATGATACTCCTTGAGCCTTACTCTGATTGTCTAACTACCCATAGTTTTATAGTTTACTAAAGTTCACCCGATTGGAGGTAAAATAAGTTGAACGTGTGCCTAGCACTTAATTTAAGGTTTGTGGTGAATTACTCAATTCTTGCGGCCAATCAATTACAGGTTGTAATTTGTTCTTTTCACGATGGATGTTCTTTCAATATCCGTTTCACCAAAACTTCATTCATTCAAAACTGACGGGAACAACAATTCTGATTTCTGAATCTGTTCATTCCAAAATTTACCGTCTCGTGTTCGAAGCTGGGCACTAGTTCCTCAATCGGACTCTTCGAGATGATGCTCACAGATTTTAGATGCAACCCATCGATCACAGATTCAGTTGGCCCACATTTGAAAGACAAACACTCGATATCATGCATGACGATCACTAGCCCTATGCAACGCCGAGACGAATAAACGTTTCAATCAATCGAAGGCCTTGGCTTTCACACAATTAGTCACCTTATTTATGTATTAATAAATTGGTAGCTTCCAAGCTGTGATACTGGTCAAATCATTATTGCAACGTCTTGAAATTGACGGATGAACAAAGAAACTGAAAGTCAACTGCTCTAGTGAGTTGTGTATTGCTGTCCAATGAATCTGTATAAAAGAATTATGAACTACGCGTACTTAGGAGCTCTTGAGTTGTATGTAATGAAATGATCAGATCTCCTTCGAATTCGATGATCGCGGTCGATGAACTGAAGACGCAAGACGCCGTTAAGTCCATATTTTCCTAGACAACCTTGCTACATTGACATTCGATCAACTTCACATGATTCTTCGATTGGAGAATCTGACGCATGCAAAGAAGGGAATGAACTGGTCGGGTTGTTCCCTCAGAGCTGGAATCCTTGCTTGTCGATAGTCGTGAATGCATGATCTCAATCAGAACTTGGTCATGATATGATCTCAGCGAGCTTGTTTCACTGACGCTTCGACGGAGGTCTCCACTTGGAGGAGCCGCCATCTCCCATGGGACTAGACTTGGACGGAGGTCTCCACTTGGACGATCCTCCGTCGCCCATGGGAGCCGCCTTCGACGGAGGCCTCCACTTCGATGATCCGCCATCGCCCATCAAGGCCATGATGGCAATTAATTATATCGTTCTCTGAGGACCTCAGTAGACTTCTGGAGCTCTCTTGAAGTGCAGGAGGCTCTGTGGCACTTCCAGCTCACAGAATGAATGGCACTCGATTAGGAGCTAAATAAGTGTGTCAAATTGGAACTGCGGGTATAAACAACGGTCGATGTAAAGATTGCTCCAGCTAGCCTTGAACTTCGAATTGAGTCACTGGATCACTCAGCTGCGATTGATTTGGGATTGCAAAGAATGACTGTTTGGTTCATTCTCTGAAATGTGGTGCTCTTTTATACGTTCCGATTCAAGTAGGATTTCGACTGTTCAAAGAACGCGGACTCGGTCAGCGGACATCCTGGAGGACCAAAGTTGATCTGCGCATGCAGCTTCGAACTGCATTCAAACGAAGTGGGTTTTCTTACTGCGGTAGATTTGTCGTTCGTGTAGACCGGCGCTGGCGAAGCAACGCAATAGTTATACGGAAGGTGTCATCCAATGAAGACCCAAACTTGCAAGCCGTACTAGTTGACGGCGGAAGTTACTTCCTCGAAGGGTTCTGGGTGATGGATCGAAAAGCAACCACGATTTCGTACGAAAAGGAGATGAAAATTCGATAATTACCGATACTTCGTCTAAATGGTTAGAGGCAGTAAATGCTTGGATGGTCTGCCGCCACGAGTTGAAGTGGACCCCCATTTTTTTCTGGAGGCATGGATAAGAAGATTCGATTGTAAAAGGAGAATACAACGACCAAGCCCGCCCCCAGAATGTGTACTGGTCAGTGGTGAATCCGCCCCCACTTCCGTATTGATGCCATATTGCATTCTAAAGTAGAATTCCTCGGCCCAGGTCCCGCTGATAACATCACGCCGGGCGTCATTATGTGCAGCTGTCGATTGGGATCTGTTCGAGGAAAACCATGAGCAAAAGAACATGAACACAACCAGTTAATTACGGCCTCTCAGGTAAGAAGCTCAGAAACCACTCATTTAACCTCATCATGTATTTTTTTAGGTGGTAATAGTTTCCACTTATTTATCAGTAAAAGAGAAATAAACGAGGAATCTAACACAAGTTGTTCCATAATTTTCAGAGCATTTATGAATTATTTATGAGTTTTCAAACAAAATTTGGCATGTGATTTGTAGGCCTTGTAAACCCACACATGCTTAGTTTAAAAAAAATATGGTTTTGTTCAAAAATCAACATTGCAACGTGTAAAAAATAATAGAGATGGTTTCTAAATGTCACCCTTTCTAAAATTGAAATGAATGCTTGAATTAATCATTAATTTAGATTTTTTAACATTTGTAAGAAGGTAGTTGGACTACCAATTCTTATTTTGAATAAAATTAGGAAACACCTATCCACTTAGCTAAGAAAGAATCCATTGTGATTCTTAAACCATCCATTCAAGAAGTATAAACCAAATCTTATCATGCTCTAATGTATGAAATCAGGAGGCCATTTTTTCACAATCAGGAATCTATTTTACAACCTCCTACAGGACAATTGAAAATGCCTGCACTATTTTAGAACTCTTTTCGATAGTTAAATTAACTTCATTGGATTTTTCAATGTCTTTGTGAAGATTCTAGGGGTTATTATTCAGTGTAATTCTAAAGGAATTAGAGCATCCCCATATATAGCTATTTGGCCAAAGGTAGTAAGGCACAAATTGGGTATTTGATTGGGGGGTGATTGCAAGAAACACTTGTCCTTTTTTTTGGTCCCTTTGACCTTTATCAGGTAGTTCTTTGCTCATAACTTTTGCATCTTTTGTTCATTTGACTTGAAACTTGAAATGAAGGTGCCTACAAGAATTTTACATTTTTTGTAATTTTTTCAATTTTTTCAAAATTATTTTACTATTTTTAAATTGCCCCCGATTGGGTGTTTACTTTAGCCATTTGGAGGAGTTTTAGTCCTATATTTGACCCAAAAATGCAAATTCTGAGCTGAAAATTGGCATAGAAGGACTTCACCTAAAGTTACACAAGACCATGAAGAGATTTTTTGAAAATACTATACTATTCAACCTCCACATGTCATCAAAGTGGCTGACTTTGCGCAAGTGTGGAGAATAAAATTTATTTTTTCCAAAGATGAAATTTGTTGGAAAAAAAAGACTTTTACTTGGAGAAAAAACATATTTTTAATTTTAATTTTTAAAATTTTTTTACTATTTTTACCAAATTAGTGAAAAAAGAGCTATTTTCATTGTATTTTCCATTGTCTATAACATTTAGAGAAAAATTTCTTAGGTCTGAATTTTGAGAGACATAATATACCCATTGCTCTTCAAATTATCCATATTTTTTTCCATTTCAAAAAAATTTATTCCAAAAGTTACATGACTCACAAGACTCATTGGTTTTGAGCCGTTTTGAGACAAAACCAGTAAGTGTTTCTTGCAACGACCCTGGTTTGGGCTAGTAAGTATCCTACAACATGCAAGATAGGACTAAAAAAATGCTCAGCCATAGCCTAATTTCTTGAAAAGATAGAAATGTTGAACCTTGGTTGTGGTTGGGCAAGGGAGTTGACTGTACTTAAGATATCAAGGTACGAACCCCTAATTTTTAGTTTCTTTAAATGAAATGTTTACAAGCAATTTCACCTTTAATAAATGAGACCTTTTTTGTCCCAAGAAAAGATGAAAAATTAAATTCATCATTGTTTGAATTTTCTAATGAATAGTAGAGCTCACTATATCTTTTTAGAATAGGAGAAGGTGTCCTATATGGATTGAGACACCTCCCTCCATTCCAAGAGGATGTTGTGAGTTCCACCAACATCACATAGAAACTCATCTTTTGCTACATCTACATGGAGTGGATGGAGGAAAATCATCTTATATAAGATAATTTAATTAATACACTTAGTTATTCTAACTAATACTGATTTAAATATCCTATTTACTAGGATGAGTTTCCTCCATTCACTCTATATGGATATAGCAAAGGATGTAAATTTAGACCAATGCAAAGCTCCTTATATCTATATGGATTGGGGCACCACCATCCACCCTATATGGATGTAAGTAGCCTTGCCCCAATGTAAACTCAAATCATTTTGAGATCCCTTCAAGCAAAGAGAATGTGACTTTAAAGAATTAATAAAGAATTGAAAACCTATTCTTTTGGGTTCAAATTAAAAGCAAAAAAACTAAAAATCTTGGTAAGAGTGTTTGTCCCTTATAGAGGGTTACCTTCACCGTTCTGTAGTGGGACAAATCTGTATGAAAGGGCCTGTTGCAGTGGTTGACTGGTTGTGACGGAGGCCTCGATGTCAGTTACGGAGGACCTTTTTGGTCGATGTGGCATTGTGGCCTTGTGGGGTCACCACTGGAGCTTTTCGTCTGTCCACTCTGCCCGGCTGATGAGCAATTGAGCAAGCTCTGTACTCGGCAGACCGCAGAAATTGAAGTTGCAATTCGTACGTGACAAGTCCTCCGCAGAATTGATTCAGAATCTTCCTTGTTAGCATGCCGGCATGACAACAGGCTACTTCTGCTGCAACAACGTCTCTGGTCAGTTTCTCAGCCGACTCAACTAGAATGTCTGCATGTGCGACTTCTTTCAATTCTAATTCTCTATTTCCGCTACTGATTGGAAGCATCACTGGGATTAGCTGAATCGCGGTGCAAGAATGAAGAAATTCGATCGCAGTCAACTGAAGAAGGAGACCAGCTGGGCAGTGAGCGAGTGCCGACAATCAGCCGACCAGGAGGAACAACGGAACGCGATCGACCGGTGTCTAGGAGAACGAGAACCTGCAAGTCACACTCTTCCTTCTCAGGAAAATGTTCTCCGAATCGTCTGTTGTTCTCACTGGGGCCTCTAGCTACGTACAGACTTTGGTTCGATTAACAATTGCCAAGACTGAGTCAGTCTCTAGATATATGTAACTATACCCCCCTTTGACTTTCGGTTTTCAGAAAGTTAAGGGAGGGGTATAGTTACATGCTATACAAAATACCTCGGGGGGTAACGCCCTCCAGTTCTTCCTGTGGATCGAGCTGTCACTCATCGCAAACTTCTGCACTTGTGCTTCTGAACAATGTGCATGCTATTCAGACCTACTCGTCCCATTGCGATCTGAGCTAAGTTAACCGTTACTCCGTTAGACCCTCGAACAAGGGCTTTTCATCTTCTCACGGTAAGCTCATTTCAATAGGATTGATATTCGAATTAGGTTGCAGATCGAGCATATATAATGGGACGCCTATTGAATATTAAGCGCATACATCACATGTTTTTCTCCTACTGATGAACTTAGAGGAGCTTACTGTACAGAAACCTTACCTTTAATTTCAAAATGGATCATCCTTTCACCGTACATTGACTTGTGTCACCAGCAACGCACGATAATCTCAAGGAAAACGAAAATTCCGTATGAGTTCAAGTCCCTTGAATTGCCACATTTGAAGGTCGATACTAGTTCTTCGTTTAATTTTACCCAGTCCGATGGATATCTAATTCGGAGTGTTTTACAACTTGATTTAGCGATACATATCGCTATATATATGCAGCATTTTGGAACATGCCTGGAGCAACGTCTACCGGGAAGAATCGATACAAATTTTGGAACACGTACGCTTCAGGAATGGTGCAACGCTTTCAAAAATCATGTGCAATGTTTAGGAGGCTCAGCACGGAATGTCAATATTGGAATCATGTTTTGTGTTATCAAAAACATTTGATGACAATTTCCAGTAAAATGGCACGATATTCCATTGAATTGGTAATTATCGATCCCTGACTATACATCAATTATTGTTGGGGTTAATTCTATGTGCTCACATCGCACCAGATTCCTCACACACAAATTAATCTCACAAATGAGCCGGCTTCAGCATTGACAGACAAGAACCAATAGGAAGGCACAACTCTGTCAAGAAACGGAAGCTTTTCGTGTCTCTACTGTGTAAGGTGTCAAGTCAGCAGACAGCAGCATCAAAGCCGTGATAATGTAATTTATGTCATATCGTTTTCACAATGTGTGAATAAAGAATGAGGAACTACTCTATTCATCTAAAATGAATCTATACAAATTAAACTAATTGGTATAATTTTGAGTTTGGGGCTGACAGAGGCTCAAACGAAGCTAAAGCAGCTAAGTATTAACTGTAATTAATGAAATAGTCGAGATCTCCCCATTCAGGGAACCTGACTAGCTCAGTCCATATAATTCGATCAGTCTGCTGACCCTGCAAGATCATTCTAGCTCAGACATTCAATTGCCATTCATTCTTCGATTGAAGAATTTGTTTCAGCCATTCAGAGAAAGAACCGGCCAGGACACTCAATTGAAGCTGGAATTCTTGCAACAGTCAGCTGCATTTGTCAACAGTCGAAGATGACCTTGAGCAGCTGTCATGAACCCAACGAGCTTGTTTCACTGACGCTTCGAGGGAGGTCTCCACTTGGAGGAGCCACCATCCCCCATGGGACTAGACTTCGACGGAGGCCTCCACTTGGACGATCCTCCGTCGCCCATGGGAGAAGCCTTCGACGGAGGTTTCCACTTCGATGATCCCCCATCGCCCATCACGGCCATGGTGGCAATTAGCTCTTGTACTTTCGGGGGGTGCTGACCGGTGCTTGGATCAGCTAGAGCAGTTTGCAGAAAGAATGCTTCTCAAACTGATCAGAATCCGACTTTGAACTCTGTCAATTTCTTGTCCGGTGCGGTGCGTGTGCATGTGCAAGCAAGTTCGGAAAATCAGTTGCTTCAAAGTCGAGCTTCGGGTCGGATTGATCGATAACTCAGGAGAGCTTGTTGTGGTAGAATGAGAGTGTGATGTGGTTTTATACGTTCTGATTCATGCTGCAGCGATCTCTGTTCAAATTAGGTGGACTTTGTCAGCGGACAGTCACCTGAACTTCATCGACAGACGAAGGTACGGTTCAATCCACTCAAGCGCAACTTCAAATCGCATTCAAAGGAGGGAAGTAACGATCTGACAGTCATAGCCCTGGAAAACATTCCCGTTTGAGTGGCGCCGGCGAGTCGGGCAACGCGAAACACGCGACGTGTCGTCCGATGAGACCCGAAGTCGAAGTCGAAGCCGTTAGTTAGTTCGAGTTGGTCACAGGGGAACTTCAGCAGCTTACTACCCGTCCTCCGAGGTCGCAACTGGAAGTCCGAGGAGGAGTTCCGGGCCGGGTTTCGAAGGAAGATTCAATTTGGCCGTCACTGGTATTGGTGGGTCAATTCCACAGGAGCGTAGAAATGGTCAATTTGGTCATGAATTACATCCGGCCCGCCGCCGCATCTGTGCACATTCTGTACTGCGGGGTGATGACAGAGCGGGGTCCCGCTGCCGGCATCACGGGCGACAGCCTGAGCAGCTGTCGATGATATACGAAGTACCATTGTAGCTATTGTCATTGACATGCATTCTGGATCACCAGAGGGCCCTTGCACATGGCACATCGGGAAGTAACCCCTCCATTGCCTTACTAGAGCATCCCCCATAGCCACAGGGCCAAGCAAGACTGTAAACATTGTGGGCCATTGATCTTTTTTGATAGAAAAAAATACTGCAATAGATTTATTCAAATGGAAATTTTATTGAAACATTATTGTTGTAGTATTGTTTTTATGGTAAATTTCATTAAAATGGTGACATTTCATTATTTTGACACTTTTTACAATTCAAACTGCATATTTTGAAGTCTAAATCCGTTATGTATTTTTGACATCTACAATTCTACATGTGTCGTAGATGTCCGAAATTTATATTTGTCCAAGTCTCCAAGATGTTTTAACCCATGTAGTTTGAAATCTAAAACTATCATAGATTTTTGAAATCTATACAAGTCACAGATGTCTGAAAATCTATACCAATATTAGATACCAATTTTCAATTCAAATTGCGTGATCTAAAAAATGACTTTTGAAACATTACCATTTTAGTAAAATTTTCCACTTTAATATTGCAACAATATACTTTCAATAGTATACTATACGGCTGGGTAAACACCAAAACAATACTTTTCAAATTTTCAAGGGGCGGCTACTTTCCTGATGCAGGTTGGAGCCGCATCCAAAGCATGAAACTTGTTGGATGCATGAACCCCACTGGATGATCTACATCCTTGTACCAAACTCCAATCATGATAAAGCCAACCAAGCACCAGTTGGTTGCGTTTTCTTGAAATACAAGCATGATGAAGAAGGGTACATAATCTTAGCACTGTAGACAAGGTAGCTCTCTCTTGCTTCAGGCTTTGGCGCACTGGATTAGTGTGAGCTTAGCTTGAGTTTGACTAAGTGTATTGTGGAGTCAAGCATTGGCTCACAGGAATGTATGCTAGCTACTTTGAATACAACATGTGTGTGTGCTTTAATCAATCACGATGTAAGAGTGTGTCGTCATGCTTGATTTTCCAAAAGGTTATGGGCCCACCATTCTCCAATCGCTGTGTGGTCGTAAGCCTCTGATTGTTTTGTTTTTTGTTTTTTCACTTTCTTTGTAGGAGGCCTAGCAGCCCTCAGAACCATAGCCCTGTGATCATGACTGATACCAGCCGTGATCTTGGTGGTATCTCACGTTTTAAAGGTACAAATTTCCATTTATGGAAGTTTCAGATGAGAGCTGCGTTGCTTGGCAGAGAACTCATGGATGTTGTCGATGGCTCTGATACCAAACCTTCCGAAACTGAGACTGCAGAAGTCAAAGCTTCTTGGCGTCGGAAAGATAATCAGGCAGTCAGTCTTCTTGGTCAAGCAATCGATGAAAGTATGCTTAAACATGTGACTAGTTGTGTCACATCGAAACAAATTTGAGATAGGCTTAAACTTTTTCACGAACAAAATGCCTCAGAAAATATTCACACTCTGCAGCAAGAGTGTTACAAATGTTCCATGAATCAAAGCGATAGTATAGCTAATTTTATAGGAAAGCTCGATATTATTGTCCAGCAGCTAGCATCCCGAGGAGATACAACGTTTAATGAATAAGCAGTAATTTCAAAAATTTTGTGTAACCTCCCAGAAGGCTTCGATAGCCTCATCCCTGCATGGCGCATGCAACCGGGTCCAGTTAAAACGCTTGATAATCTCACACTTCAGTTGCTTCAAACAGAGAGTACATTAAAAGCAAGAGTTGATGAAATCACTCAATCAGTTGCCTACATTGCTTCTACGAAAGCCAAGAATTCTGAGTTTACACCCGAGCAACGTGCTGCTCGACGTCAAGAGATTTCTGATTGCAAAAAGACCACCAAATGTTGGAAGTGTGGCATTATCGGACACTGGGGCCGTGAGTGCACTGCTACTGAGGAAGAGTAGAGACGGCACCAAGAATCGCATGCAGGCCAGAGTAGTAAGAAAGAATTTGGACACAAAGCTTTTATAGCCACGTTGGATGAAGTGTCCTTGGATTCTCACTCTTGGTATGTTGATAGTGGATGCACGGAACATATGACTGACAATCGGTCCTATTTTTCAACGTACCGTGATATTTCTACTGAGCAAAGACCTATCCAAGGAATCGGTGGAGCACTACTTATAGTTGCGGGAGTAGGTGACATCATGATCAAGATTCAACACGATTACGGATACAGCCTCGGAACGCTTACAGGGGTAATCCACGTTCCTCTTCTTGGCCGTAATTTATTTTCTTCGTACGTTGCTGCGCAAAAGAAAATTTATACCCTGCATATAGATACGGGTTGCCAGATGCTTGAAGTTGGTCAAGTTGTCATGACTGGTAGTATCACCAATCGCATGTATAGATTGAATATAGACGTAATTCAATCTCAATCCCTCGCCACTACATTAACAGCCAGCTCTGCTACATCTTTTGGCGTATCCACCAATATTGAGAGTAAACAAACTTTGGACATATGGCATAGACGCCTCGCTCATCTCAACCACACAACGATTCAAGAGATGGCTTCTCAGGGTATTGTTAATGGCCTTGTTCTTAGCAGTAAAAATCGATCTTTTTGCTCAGGTTGTGCTTACGGCAAACATAGCCGAGCACCGTTCCCAATAAACGAGCATCGACCTCGGTCCACCACATTAGGTGACCTGATTCATTCCGATTTATGCGGCCCCATGAGCACGCCTTCAGTGGGAGGCGCTCTATATTTTGTTCTTTTCAAAGATGACTGTTCCGGATTTCGAGTCATCGAGTGCCTTAAAACCAAGTCAGATCCCCTTGGTGCTTTTCGACGCTTCGTTTTACAGTTGCAGCAAGAAACAAGTAATACCGTGAAAAATCATCCGCAATGATCGTGGCACCGAGTATACAAATAGAGCTTTCACGCAATATTTGGAGGACTACAATATCAAGCAAGAACTTACCACTCCTTACACGCCGGAGCAGAACGGCGCTTCTGAACGGGACAATCGTACCATTGTGGAGGCAATTCGAAGCATGCTACACTCAGCCAATGTGCATATTCGCTTCTGGGGAGAGGCAGCCCACACCGCAGTCTACACGTTGAATCGTACTGCGACACGTATAATTGAAGGCAAGACCCCTTTTGAAATCTGGTATAATCAAAAACCGTCAGTCTCACATATGCATATATTTGGGGCTACAGCTTATATTTACATACCCAAGCAACTTCGAAATAAGCTCGCGCCTAAAAGTCAACAAGGCATATTCATGGGTTATTCAGCAACTAGTAAAGCATATCGGATTTGGAGCAACGACTTGAGGCGCATTGATGAAAGCCGCGACGTCCTTTTCTATGAAGACCTTACGGTAGAAGAACCTTCTGATTCTTATCGCTTGCTCAGCATCGACGGAGATGCCACATCCGAAAGACCCATGCTCAGATCGACTCCTCACTTTGTCGCTCCCATTTTTGACCCACCAGGTGTGCCTCTTCCACTCGTCGCTTGTTTCCAACCGCCCCCTCTGGTTATTGGCTCCACTCTTCTTGAAGCTGCATCTGATTCCCCACTAAGCGAGGATGACCCTCCTCCAAATTCCACTGATGCTGATGACATCGCTACAACTGATCCCACGACTGATGCCATCAACGTCGAACCCTGCACGTCCGAATTTCATGCAGGTTCACCTTCACAGGTTCATCATGCCCCCACTCCATTTTCCGAAAAAGTGGAAGAAGCAAGTCATGACACTACTGATGAACCAATTGCACGTGGCATGCGATCGCAAAATCCCCCAACTCGCCTTGGAGAATGGATCTACCCTGTCGACTGCTACTCCTACGCTTGCATGGCCCGAACGCAAATTCCAGACGAACCAGAAACATACGAGGAAGCTATTGCGTCACCGGAGAAAGAACATTGGTTAGCGGCGATGCGCGAAGAATATGAGTCTTTGGTTCACAATGACACATTGACACTTGGACGCTCGAAGAAATCCCTGCAGAATGCAACCTCGTCAAGTGCCGCTGGGTATTCAAATTAAAATTAGCTGCCGATGGCTCTGTTAGCCGTTACAAGGCCAGGCTTGTTGCAAAAGGCTTCACACAAAGGAAAGGCGTTGATTATCATGAGACGTTCAGCCCTGTGGTCAAATTTGACTCTATTCGGACAATTTTATCAATTGCCGCAGCTGAGGATTTAAACATCACACAGTTCGATGTTTGCACTGCGTACCTAAATGGACTACTTCGTGAATTAATCTACATGCAGCAACCACTAGGGTTTGAGATCAGGCATACAACTAATAAGCGATTAGTTTGCCGTTTACACAAAGCGCTTTATGGATTAAAGCAAAGCGCACGAGTATGGAATCAAAAATTCGACCTCTTTTTGCAAGCATATGACCTCACTGTTTTCGATGCAGATTGCTGTGTTTATGTCAACAAGACCGACCCTAAATTAATATTATGTATATGGGTGGACGACGGCATGGTTTGCAGCACATTCAACGACAGCATTGAAGAAATTCTAAACTACATGGGAGGAGTATTCCAAATCACTCAAGGCCTAGTTGAAGTATATGTTGGCCTCCACATCACACGAGATCGAGACCGCGGCTTGATTCATGTCGATCAACGCCGCTATCTCGAACGACTTCTACGTCGATTTCACCATGAAGACTGCCATCCCGTTACAGTACCTTCAGATCCCTCAAGTGCTACACATCTGCGATCAGCAACACTTGATGCACCCATGGTCACCTTCCTGTACAGAGAATGCATTGGCTGCTTACAATTCGCCCACATCGGCACTCGATTCGACATCAGTTACGTAGTAAGCAACATGTCCCGATTCAACAACAATCCCAGTTTGGCCCATGTATCAGGCGTAAAGCGCATTCTCAAATACCTTAAAGGTACAATCGGCCACACGATCACGTATGGACAAGGCCCCAAGTCAAACTACCTCACTGCCCATTGCGATGCCGATTACGCTGCAGATTGTGATGATCGTAAATCGAGGTCTGGTTTCGTATTACTGCTCAACGGTGGCCCAGTTGCATGGGGCAGCAGAAAACAAACTTATACGTCCCTCAGCACAACCGAGTCTGAGTATGTTGCGGCTGGATTGGCGACCCAGGAGATACTATGGATGCGTCGATTACTTGCCAGTTTACGGTCTCCACAATTAGCTCCGACACCATTGTACTGTGACAATCAATCGGCAATCCAGCTCATCAAAAACCCAGTATTCCACCAACGAACGAAGCACATCGACATTAAATTCCACAAAATTCGGGATGCCCAAGAAGGTGGTCACATCTCTATTACGTATGTCTGCACAAATGACCAGCTTGGAGATATCATGACTAAGCCTTTACCGCGTGATCGTTTTGAACGACTCCGTTATCTTGTAGGGCCTCTTTCAAAAACTGATGCTCCATAGAACACTGTGCTGAAGTGGGAGGATCTGTAGATCATCACAGTGTTGAGTGGGAGTGTTGGATGCATGAACCCCACTGGATGATCTACATCCTTGTACCAAACTCCAATCATGATAAAGCCAACCAAGCACCAGTTGGTTGCGTTTTCTTGAAATACAAGCATGATGAAGAAGGGTACATAATCTTAGCACTGTAGACAAGGTAGCTCTCTCTTGCTTCAGGCTTTGGCGCACTGGATTAGTGTGAGCTTAGCTTGAGTTTGACTAAGTGTATTGTGGAGTCAAGCATTGGCTCACAGGAATGTATGCTAGCTACTTTGAATACAACATGTGTGTGTGCTTTAATCAATCACGATGTAAGAGTGTGTCGTCATGCTTGATTTTCCAAAAAAACTCGTCCAGAGAAGGCAGTACTCTGTAAAACCCTCTATAAAACCACAAATGCAGACGGAGGTTCAGGCTTCGATGTATAGGCAAATTGGCAAAGTTCCGACTTGTTTATACAGGTTCTCACCAGTCACCGCACTGGCTTAAATACGACAATGTGTACAATGTAAAATTTTAACTCCTAAAGTCCCATTATTCCCTTGCAGCACAAAATGGATTGCTGACAGCCTCAAGAGTTGTCGTGATTTCCTGAAATTTATTGTTTTGATAGAATAACAAATTAGCTTTTTGGAAATATAATTTTTATTTTAATTGGTCTGTGGGAGAAAATTTTGTAGTACAAAATTCCATTTACAAAATTAAGAAGACAGAAAAATTGAAAAAACACTTGACTCTTGAAGGATCAAAGCCATTTTCTTATCAAAAACCACGTATAGTTATCATTTCTATATGAATGGAAAAATACTTCAAATTTCTTTTTGTATATCTAATCATAGGATCTTATACCAAACTAATATAAGAATGTATGGTTGAAATTTCAAAAACTTTGCCCACATAGATTGCAAGATATTTGCATTTAAAGTGAAGAAATCAATACACCTTGTGTCCTTGTTTGACTAGATTTTTTAGCTATGAATCTTCTTAACTTCAATTTTTTGCACTTATAATTTTTATTTTCAAATTATTTACATTGGATGGTTGAGTTGGGAATCTTGAAAAAAAATTAAGAAAAGAACACTTTATTTCACTCATTAAAAGATTGTTAGTTACAAGTAGATTCAAATTGAAACAAAGACCAAATTATTAACAACTTTAAGATGGAATTGAATCACATTTATCTCAATGGTGAGATTGTTTAAATAAGAAAACTAAACCTAATTATCAATTTGTTTCAAATAATTATAAATATTGTATTCAAAAATGAATTTCAATAAGTTATTTTTTCAAAAAGACACCTAGATTGCCTAAAAAAATAAGATCATTCATAACTTAATTTTCATTACTAGTCAAATAAGAATGAATTAATAAATTAAAGCTTCACATATAGACAAAAATATAGTGTTTGATCAAAAGAAAATTTTAATTTATTTTGACTTCTTGAGATTCTTTTTGTACTACTTGCCAACCTCCATTTTTGTTTATTGTGCCATAATTTTAGTTGGAAAATAAATTCTTGCATGTCTTAGTTTCTAGATCTTAATATTTATATATTTGACAATATTTGGTGTTGAAATAGCACTATTGTAAGAAAAAACAAGCTTGTGCTTAATGTAATTCATGTTAAAATTCATAATTATATTAATTCATATTTATTGACTTTTATTATAAATCAATTTAAATGCAAAAAATATAAGATGTGAATTAAAATAATAAATATTCATGATGCAATTTGATCAAATTGAATGCCTCATTTTATATTGTTTTATCTACCAAAAGTTTTGATGATTTTAATTAGTATGTGCTTTTGAAATTAAAAAATCACTTACAAAATCATACATTAAAGAAAGTTGGATCTTTTTAAGAAAATAATTCAACTAATAGTCTTTATATTAAAAAAAATTGAAAAAAATAAATATAAATAGAATAATATAGATTATCTTTACACTATTTGCAATGAATGCTTAATGTCTAAATCTTTTTGACTAACAATTTATAATCTCATACATTCCACTCAACTCTATATAGTACATATATAAATACCAATTAAACTTACAATAGTTTGAATTTCATTGTGGTAACCAAATTGGTGAATACATCATCCATTAGAGTTTCACAATTTGCTTAAACAACAAGTTCATTATCTCATGATATTCTAATGACTTAGCAAGTTAGCATCTGAGCAAATAATTTCTTCTATGGGTGGAAGCACACTACACTAGGTACACTTTAGGCAAAAATTTGAAGTACTTGAAGTGTACATTTTTTGTTAAATGTACAAACTGTACATGTCATCGTTCAATGTCAGCCGTCGATTTCAATACTGCGCGCCACGCGATCTGCAGATCGAGATGGCCCAATCACAATCAAGACGCGTACAGCCACCGGTCACTCGAGGGTTTTGACTGGCTATAAGCGGTCATCTTCGTCTCTCTCCTCTTGGGGTCTGCCTTCGTCCCCATTTTCTTTGTTTGTTAATGAGTTTCCTTTCCTTGTTTACTGCGCCCTCTTGTTTTGTGCTTAGAGTTGTTATTTTGTCAATGGACTTTGGTCGCTATCGCTGCTGGGTGATTGCAAGAAAGGCCTCCCATTTTTTGTCTCGTTTTGAATAGTACTCACAATTTTTTCAGGAGTACTATTTAATTAGAAAAACAATTTTTAAAAATTGTGAAAAATAATTTTCATGAATATACCTTTAAGAAGAAGGTACCCTAAGAAGGAAAAGTTCAAGAAAATTCTCTAACTAGGAGAACTAGAAAAGTGCAAAATCTCATGAAAATGAGTACTTTCACATTTTAATTTGTAAAAAATAGGAAAAGCAATTTTAAAAAAAACTAAAAATTGTCAATTTGGGAAGGATTGATGATGATGAGATTTCACCAAAAGAATTATTTTGAAACCATTTTTGATGTTCAGAATTGTATGCGCAAGGGGCCCCTGTTTGCATCAATGTAGAGGACATAAAATAATGTTTTTTAAAAAAAAAATTTCGTCAACTTATAAATCTTTAGTGTATAAATATACCATACAAATTTCAAGTCTATATCATTAATTTGGGATACTCCACAGTACTAAAAACCCCTAAATTGCAAAGTGTGACAAATTAGGTAAATTAAAATTTAATTAGAAAATGTTTTTTGGAAATTTATGAAAAATAAGGAATTTCTTTATTATCAAGTTGGCCATCTTCAATAAAAATTTCAAGTACATTGGATTAATACCCCAAAAGTTATAACCAATGGCACAAATGTCACTTCCATTGTGACGCCAAAAAGGACAGCCCTTTCTTGCAATCACCCTACTCTCTCTTTCTCTAGGATATTATGTTGTTTTGTTGTCCTAGATTTAGTTAGCTGCTGTTGCGCCCTTTTTTTAGGGTGGTTTGGGGTTTGTTTGTGTTTATGGGATCTATGGTTTAGGCTACGCTCTCCTTTTTCCGAGTGATTTGGGGTTTAGCTCTACTCGTGGAATTTGTTAGGTTCTACCTTTCCTTCCAGTTTTGGGGTTTTGAAGATAACTTATCATTTGGGGTCTTAAGAGTTTGTGACATTTACGCTTTGAGGGCGTGTTGTTGTCATTGTTGGACGAGCATTTCTCTCAATTGGAAGTTGGGGACGAGCCTCTCTTGGCCCGCGCAAGTTGTAGACTAGCTTTTTGTGGCACAGCGGTGTTGGAAACAAGTTGTTTTTTACACACAGGAGTTGGACTGTTGGAGAGAGGTGTGTTCTTTTTTGCGCCAGCTTCGTGTTGGACACGCGGTGAGGATGAGGTGGCGTAGTAGAACCAGTATTCGTAGACAAGCTCGAGCTGGCTGAAAACAATAGTCTTCCAAGCACCCCCATAGTTGCTTTGCTTTTCCAGGTGGTACATCTTCTTCATCACCTTTGTTTTTCATTAGTTTTCAATTCTTAGGATTTTAAAGGTGAAGTGTTTTGGTGTGAAATGTCTTCTTTTGGTGTTTTAGTTGACTGAAAGCAATATTTCTTTGAATGTTTTTCTAGGTTGTAGCAGTGCGGGAGGCTTCACAGCAGCTCTGAATCCACCGCATTTGCCGCCATTGTAGTTTCGAAACTGCCATTACCAAGAGTTTTCCTACGCTGGAAGTAATTGAAGCTAAAGGTGCGTTTTGTGCTTCATTTCATCGTGGATTATTATTGCACTATCTTTTTCCCACCCTAGTTTAGGATTGTTTGGATCACTGTAATAATTTCTGTAGTAGTTTTAGGGTTTCTTCATTTTTATTCCCTACGTGCACATGTGGCTTCAAAGTTGTCTTAAGGTTTCTGAATTGCAAAAACAAGATTGTATTCTAGTTGGCTCATGCGGTGCATAACGAGTAATGGCTTAAAATACAGTTTCAGATTTGCATCTGCATTGACATTGTAAGTATATTTCGTCCACTCATCTGAAGTCATTAGGTTTTGAGAATGTTTAGTTCAAGCCAGTAGGCTACAATGAGAACAATGAAGTGTTGGGTAAAGGTTCACTTGATATGGAAAAGGTTCACTTTATATTGAAGCATTCTTTTGAGAATAATTGTCTGAGCAAGGTCACTGCTGTGTTTATAATTTACCTCTTTTTCTTCTTTGACTATTTTGTTTCTGCTTATCTACAAGAAGATCTATCTGAGGTAGTGCTGAATTATCTATTGCATTGTTAGGACTGCTAATTTTTGTTGTTATGTGTCTGCTTATTAGGTCTACTAGAATGTAATCCTCCATTTTGTTTTTTGTAATTTTGTTTATGAATGTTGTGTGTAGGGAATTTTCATCTCAATCAAAACTGTGAAGAAGTCACCACATACAGCGGATTTAGGTCTGCTACAATGACAAAGAAGGGGACCGAATCTGCAACAAGAAGCAAATCGGGACTGTCTTCTGCAAGCAAGGGCAATGATAGCAAAGGTGATAGCCAATTTCTTAGCATGGCTGAGATTGAGGCCCTCTTGGACAATTTAAAGCAACCTCCTGCCGTAATGCATTGGCATGATTTCAAATCAGCATACGGGCTGGAAGAAGATGGGGTGAATCCTCATAGATTGAAGAAGGACAAAGATGTCCCAGAGGAGTGGATGACCGAATTGTTTGGTAAGGCTCAAGGCGATAAGGGGCGGTCTGGATACAATTGGGTCGATTGCAAAGTCCCTGAAGTAGTTGCAAGGGTCAAGTATTTGCATCCTTTGGTCTATCAAACAGTTGACTTGGAAATCCTACGGACTCTGAGCTGCCAGTTTGCTCGTGGAGTTGTGTTTGAGTACCATCAACGAGAAAAGACACAAAAACAGAAGGTTAATTGGTGCAAGTTTGGGGAGGAGACGAATTTTCACCAACGAGCGAGATATGAACAAGACAAAGCAAAGCTGGAGTATGCAATTAATGAAGGTCTCAATGTGACAAAATCTAGTTGGAGAAAGATCAAGACACCTCTCCAAGTCAAGATGGAGGTGAAGGTCGAGTTAGGAGAGGGCCCTTCTCGGAGGCTATCTGATGGTGGAGTAGTGAGTTCTTGACTTTGAATTCCTATTTCAATTACTTCTTATTGTTTGTATTTTCTAATTGTTCTTTGTACTCTGTTCTTCTTCCTTATTTTATATAGATGGGAATGTCCAATTTTGTGAATGAACCTAATTACTTTCAGCTTGTATGGGTTGCAGCCAGAATGTGTCCAGCATCTATCCCTCAATCCTGCCAAGCTTTCAAAAGCAGAAGGGGGACCTGCATCTAATTCTTCTCGGAACAATTTGGAGTATATGGAGAATCTTCTGTGAGTATTGGCAATGGAGGTAGAAGCACTGAAGGTTAATTCCAGCACTGCAGAAGCAGAGAAGGAAGAGGCCGGAAGCAGAGTTCGGGTTTTGGAGTTGGTGTGTGATTCATTTGGTGCAAAGCTGCAATCTGTAATGAAGATGGATTCCGAATTTAAAAAGTCACATCCCCCTGACTTGGTGGGACTCAAGAACAACGAGGCAAGGAAAGCATTGTTGGAGGAGGTTGTGGACGAAAAGAAACTGGAGCTGAATACTTTGAGGATGGAAGCTGCTAAGTTGGAGCATGCAGCTCTCGAATGCCTGAGACTCCTATGATTGAAGCAGATCATGCTTCAAGGTGTGAAGGCTGAGTGCGAACTGCTAAAGATGGGGAAAGCAAGTCCCGGCTTCAATCCCACGCCTATTGTCTACCCCAGCCACAAGGTTGAGGACGATGACTTAGGTGAAATCATGTTTTTAAAGATCACCATTTGCTCGCTTTGTGGTTTTGGATTCCCTAAGAGTGATATCATAGTCAGTAGTTGTAAGCACATGTATCATCCTTTCTGTGCCAAAATTGTGTATCAAAGTGGCAATAGATGTGCTGATTTGAATTGTACACAAGCTTTGGTAGATCCTGATTGGTTCAGGAGTTTGGGAGTTGGTAAAGCAAATGAAGAATTACAGCAGAGGGCTGCCTTGTTACATTGTGCTGAAGAAGGTGCACAACTCTTGGCTGAATGGGCTGAGAATGCACGGTTAAAGTGTCCAAACACAGGTACGTGACAGTTGCTTTAAATTCTTTGTATTTTTGTTGTTGCACTAATATGATTAAATTTGCTTTAGATGCATGGAAGCACTCTCATAACATGTAGTGTAAAACTTTGTACAATCTCTGTAGTACTATTAGTATTCATTTTGGCAATCTATAGTAGTATTCATAACATTTACAGTGTCCAGCAGTAGTGCATATGGCCTGTGAGTATTTGTAGTCATCATATGTACATATTTGGGGTTCTCCTACTGACGTCTTTGTACTCTTAGTTAATTAGAATACATTCTTTATAGTTATACTTTGTAATATTGCTAATTCTAACTACTTAGAGTACATCTCTTCAGTTGCTTAGAATATATGTCTAATTGCTTAGAGTACATGTATAACTGCTTAGAGTACATGTCTTATTGCGTAGAGTATATGTCTAACTACTTAGAGTATATTTCTAACTACTTAGAGTATATGTAAACTATTTACAGTATATGTTTAACTACTTAGAGTATACACCTAACTACTTAGAGTATATCTCTAATTACAATCGTACACTCTGTCAATTGGAGAGGTATTCATTATACAGTGCAATAGTAAACACTGTCAATTCACAGGTATGCATAATACTTTTGGATGTAATTGTAGTACAAGATACTACTAGAATAATACTTTTTGTACAGTCGTGGTGCTTACCTAATTTGTATCTAACTTGTTTTTTTTATAATCACCCAACTCCAGTATTTGATCTGTGTACTCCAGCACTTGTGAAGGTGGTTTTCTTTGCTTTTTTTTGTTTGCTAGAATTGGGACTAACTAATTGAAATTTTGTATGAAATTCCAGATTCTTCTATGAAGGCCTCTTCCTACATGATCACTCCTAATGCTAGTTTAGGGGATAATAATAGTCAAGCTCTCTGCAGTACTAAAGAGAGAGGGCCAGATCGTAGGAGTAAACCTAATAGGCCTATGGTGACACTCGAGACTCAGGAATCAGTCAGGAGAGTATCGAAGTCAGGTATGTCTCATGGGGTACCGAAAACCCCTAAACCTCCTAATTTTCCAGTACAGAAGAATCAAACAAAGGTGTTCGAATGTTTTGACGAAGGGAGGGGTCGTGGCAAAGCACCTATCAACGAGCCAGAACTCACAGACGAGAGTAGTTCAGAAAGTGAGCATGGTATGTGTTCCTTTTTTATAATCCTCTTTCAATTTGATTTAGCTTTCAAGCTTTAGGAAATCCTATTAGGATTATAGGATTAATGAAGTTTCTTTTAATGGTTGCAATGTTTGTTTAAGAGTCCAAATTTTATCTTCATTTGTGTCTTAGGCAACAGCTGCAGTTTGCAAAATTTTGGTCTATTAATGTATTTTAGTGTTTTCTTCTTTGGAATGCAGAGGTAGTCCCTCGTTTACACTCTTCTTCTGGTACATCTTTAAGGAGCCCAGACGACATGGACATTTCAGTTGAAGAAGGCAGACCACAACATGAAGATGAAGGGGTTGAGGTGCAAAGTGTACATGCTATGGTAGCAGTACTGGAAAAGGAGCCCACGCCTAAGGATGTGCAACTCTATGAGCCATTAGTTGCAGAGGTTCCAACGCTACAAACTGCCATAGTGTTTGAGACAGCAGAGATGGAGAAGGATTTAGTGTCCCCGTTGACAACAACTAAAACTCTTGCTGCGTCCAATGTTGTGCCCCCCATCACTTCTTCAGAAACCTTGTTGCCAACTGTGGACAGTATTGCAGAAGAAACAACAGTTTTGGATAAGGATTTGGAGAAGTCTGCAGCGAAGGATCACAAGACTGGAATGAATGTCAAGGATGTTCAATTACGGTCCAGTAAAAGGAATAAAAGAAAGGCTACAGAAGACTCGAGCGGAGCTTTGAAGGCTGCTGGAGGGGAAACGGGCAAATCTAGGAGTCCTGCAGCCACAGACCCAGAAGGTATTGAACCGTTGGCCAAGAAGACAAGACCCTTACCGCCTACAGGGGTTGTAACAAGGGGTAAACGAGCTGCTCCTACAGAAGATAACCTGGGGCAGAAGCAGAGGAAGGTTGATGATTTCTTAAACTAAGTGCTCCGGGGGAACTGACAAACAAAAGTCTTAGTGTAGCCTTACCTTTACCTATTAGGGTAGTGTAATGTGCTCCTACAGATTGTCCATTTCCTCCCCTTACCTATGATGCTTGTATTCAGGGCAAACATTTGATGTACACTACAATTGTATGCCCTGCTCTTCTAATGTATTGGCCCTGTTTACATGTTGTTATGTTTTATTATTGTGTATCTCTAATTTTTGTGATCTGATTCTGTTGCTTGTGGAGTCATGCCAGGACCCACAGCATATAAAAGAAGATCTGTCAAGGGGTCTTGAATGCCAACCAATTCCAGTGTTGAGGTCTGCAAATGGGGCATCTCCCCCTAGAGACTTCCAATATATGACTAGAAGTATAGTTTCCAAAGCTGCTTCTGTGAAATCAATTTTGGATCAAATCGAATGCGGTTGTAGTAACTGTGGAGACTCTTGTCTTGCCGTTGGCAAATCATGCTCATGTTACGCAAAACTTAAGGAATTTGCCTACTTGCCGGGAGGAATCTTGAAGCCTAAGTATCTTCAACAGGTAATGTTCAATGGAAAAAAAGGTTGTCATGAGGAGATAGTTTAGCATAACTTCTGAAGTTTATGAATTGGTGCTTTCATGAGAGTTTCAGCGTGCTTGGATATAATATACGTGGACGTGTGAGTCAATATATTACTCCTACTTCTGTTCATGAAGTTGGACATAGTAATTTCACGTGCTTAATTTTGTTGTAATCGTCCTTGTCTATAAATCACCTTCTACAAATTATGTAATTGAAATCACTTTCACTTAAAGAATTCCTTGTTCAAAACTATTTTGGGCATGGTCTGTCAGGTACACACACTAATCAGAATCATGTAGGGGTCCCACAAGATATTCTAATGTGCTTGTAAATTGCTACTACATGCAGGCAAATCACAGCGAAATCTTGTACTGTGCCGAAGGAGAAGGATGCTTCCATCCGGATGAGGAAGACATAGCAAATTCGGAGGAAGCAACGTGTCATGGCCATATGTCACGTCTCTTTATTGAAGAATGTAATATCAAATGTCAATGTCATGCTTTGTGTGGGAATCGTGTGGTTCAGCAGGGCATGAAATGCAAGGTTGAGGTGCATATTCTGACCTACAGGATTATAGTAGTGATTCATGTTTTAGAATCCATGAATTTATCATTGTGAGTATTCTAACTTCAGCTTTTACATTTACTTTTGACTGTCACGACAAGGAATTGGAGAGCGCTCAAGTTGAGATTGGGCAGCTGCGGGGATTGCGCTTTCTTTTGAACTTTTTTTAAATAAATAAAAAACAACGAATGAAATATAAAATAAATTTAAATCTTAAATTAGATCCTCCAACTGCGGCTCCCTATTTAGAGCCTGCTGTTGCATGCCAAAGTGCTTTGTTTTTATTTAGAAGCAGCTGCTGCGCCGAAATGTGAGCCAAAATTAAAGACCTTGATCTACGAAACATAGAGTCTGTCAAGCATTTGGTACGAGACAATTCCTTAGATAAATTTAGGTAATTTTCTTTTAGAAAAAACTATGTAGATAGGGTCCTTGGATTGCCACGCGACCCCTTTCCTGCTCCAATGGGCATGCTGCGCTAGTTTGTTTTATTTTCAGTGATAGGTCGGTACCTCGCCAAGTTTAGGAACTTTGATTTTATGATATTAGAGTGGCTGCTCCTCTTGTTTCCGGCTTCCCGTAAAGGTCAAGCTGTTTTACTTTACTAATTTCTTTAGGTCATTTTTCTATTGCAGGTATTTCACACTGGAGATCGGGGTTGGGGAGTAAGAACGAAGGTGAATTTGGAAGCTGGGAGGTTTGTTTTTGAATTGGCAGGGGAGATATTAACAAATTTTGAGATGATGCAACGGAATCAGAGATGGCATCAGGAAATGGGTTTTAAGCAATCATACTCTTTGCAATTGGATGCTCATTGGCCATCGGAATGCACAGCCACAGATAATATTGCATTATGTATCGATACAACGTTTTTTGGGAATGTTGCGAGATTCATGAATCACAGGTAAAGTTATCCTTGCCCTTCTGCTGCAATTTTGTCTTTTTTTTTCCATTGAAGTTCACTTAGTAATACATATGTTACTCACATTTTCAAATTTTCATACAGATGCGAAGATGCTAATGTTATAGACATGCCTGTGAAAATCAACGAAGGAGACAAGAGATTCTATCATGTTGCCTTTTTTGCAAAAATTAGCATTTCAGCAGGGGACGAATTGACCTGGGTAAGTTTTTTTATAACTAGTTCCTTTTTCCTTTGTGTACTTTTATTTTATTTCTTTGAACACTCTTGGCCCAAATCCATTGACAATTTGACCTTGGTCACTTGTATTTGAACTAGTTACTTTTTCTTTTTTCTTCTTTTCATTTATTTCTTTGAACACTCTTGGCCCAGATCCATTGACGGTTTGATCTTGGTTATTTTTTTTAGAACTAGTTACTTTTTTTTTTCTTTCCTTTTATATTTGTGAACACACCTAGTCCGAATCCATTGCAAAAAATAAGAGAACATAGTATAGCTAGAGTAGACAGCTGGAAGATACGACAGTCAAGGAAAGGAGAGAATATAGGAGAGCCCGAAGATAAGGCAATTAAGATGGAAAAATTTGTTTTGTGATTCTAGAAATAGCAACCAGAAGAGAACACTGTTATGGTTTTCTTGATATGTTCACCTTATAGACATGCATGAGGTTTTTGTTAACCAGATTTTTGTTTTCACTTTTAGTTTTGTGTTCATTTATAGGATTATGGTGAGGACTTTAGAACTGCCGATGCTGAACTACCTTCTTTTGCATGTTTATGTGGTAGTGCTTACTGCCGTTACAAACCCTAAAAGAAGGCTGTATTTTTTATAATGTACATTACGTTGTACATAATTAGGGGGAAGGTTTTTTCATTGAAACATTATAAGGCACATTAGAAAACTGCCCTTACACATTGCATGCATACATTCTAAGTAGGTGAACTACAAAGGCTTACAAATTTGTAGTTGAAGCCCAAGTTACCTCAGATTCTTCAAACTCATTTACATTGGTGTTTGGAACTTATATTTTGCAGCAAGTTTGTTGATGGTTTGTCTTCTAGGAATTTGTGTTTAGGTGGAATGGAGCCGCCTAGAGGTAATCATTGTCTTTGCCTTTATGTAGTCTAGAATCTGAAGTTATGGATTTGATCATTGTCTTTGTCTTCATGTAGTCTAAAATCTGAAGTTTTGGAATAAGGAGAAGTTGAACTTAAATGTTCAAAGATGTGATAGTGTAATGATGTCATAGTGTAATAATGTCAAAGTCTAATTAATGGAAGTTTACTTAATGGACGTCTAATTAATGTTAATATTTTAACGACAGTGACCGCTGCGAGCTGTGACACGGGATCTTTGCCACATTGTGTGGACTGAACATGAAGAAGCGGCTTTCAAGGACCATTACTTTTATAAACCTCAGGTCTCCAAGGTTTAGGATTACAGTTTGTTTAACTAGCTTGCAATTGCGTTTTTGAAGAAATCAATTTCTGAAGAGAAGAGCTAGCTAACAAGGTCAGATACTCTATCCAATCATTCATCATTGCTTGTCATCATCATTCAGCATTGCTTGTCAAGTGTTGAATGCGGAAGTCTATAATTGTGCTGATCATCATTCATCATTGCTTGTCAAGTGTTGAATGCGGAAGTCTGTAATTGTGTCGAATTTTTTTGAGAGGGTCAAGTCGGATCAATAAGTGTACTTACTGTACAAATCACTCAGTACTTACTGTTCAAATCACTGGAGACTACCGCATTTCAGATTGAAATTTTCACTGTTGCATATGTGCAGGAATGAACAAGGACAGAAGCAACTACTTGCCAACTAGGTAAGACATCCTACTAAGCCAAACTTGAATTTTTACAGCGCATCTTTGATTCAGTAAACTACTTTTGAATCGGACTGGATTGCAAGGATACTAAGCCAAACTTGAATTTTTACAGCGCATCTTTGATTCAGTAAACTAATTTCGAATTGGACTGGACTGCAAGGAAGCAAGAACTAGGAGTACGAGTGTTGCTGAAGGATTGAGGAAGTTCAGTATTGGAGTGCATATTTGAAATGCTACTGTACAGGAATAGCACTGTACATTCAGGTTCCCTCCAAATTGCCATATTCCCGTTCTTCTTTAGTGCCAATCCTTTTTTTAAAAGGGTTTAAAAATGGAGGGAAGTAGAGAGGTTACTTACAACTATAAATGGAATTGTAGAAGTTGCTTTGTAGTATATTTGAAATTGTACAAGGTATATTTATATACCGATGAAATAAATGATTCTTACATCTCAATTTTGTTTTCATTTGAGTGACTTAGATGATCTAATTTGTGTCTAGGGTCTTGCTCAGTCTGGATATCTTTCCTTTGCCTACAAAGTCCTTTGGGAGGCACTTCTAAATCAGTGCAGGGCTGCTTTTTCATTTCTATTTTGCTACCTAAACTGGTGATTGAATTAGAAGGTTCCAAGTAATGCCAAGTTGATTCCAACCTGCCGCATTGAGTAAATGAACCGAAATATGATGAAAGGTGGACCATATGTTGTCGGCCTTTTCGGAAATTTGGTGTCTCCGTCTTTGTTCTTCTCTTCAGTTTGTAGTGGCTACTTTTTCTCTCCTTTGACAGGTCTGTAGAGTTCGCTGTTCCAATTTCTTGCAATGGTACTTGACATTTGATTCAAGAACAAAAAAATGTAGATGTTGAAACACTACCCTTGGATGGTATGTAATTTATGTATTATTGTATTTATATATTTTTGGAAATTTAATTTGAATTCAAGTTAGACCATTTAATTTTTCATCCTTTTTGAGACTTAACAGAAAATGGAATCGTAATGTAATTGAGACTTAGTTGAAGCCCAAGTTACCTCAGATTCTTCAAACTTTTTTGCATGAGCAATACAAATTGTACATTTGACTAATCGATGATGAGCTTATATCCTCATTAAAACAAAGGAGTTCCTCAAAGTTATTTCACAAAAATTCTAACAAACTTTTGGATGCTAATACCTCATGTTAAAATTGTGCTTCTATATACAAAATTTAATTCTATAGCACATTCTATAGATGCATCTTTAAGAGACAAAGAATGTAATTTAGTAAATTCTAAACATCAAATTGTAGACATTTTAATTAGTTTCTACAATTAATTTAGGATATCATAGGACTTTGTTAGATATACTTTATTACTTATTAGAATTTGAATATCCATGTAAAATTCACATTTGCACTCTAAGTTTGAAGAATAAAAATTCAATGAGGTTTGTGTATATTTTCATCTTTGAATTTGATATCTAATGTTTGGTTTTATTCAAAATGAAAACAAAGGCATTAGTTCATTCTCATTATTAAACTCTATATCTATATATGTATAGCTCCAATGATTGATTTGATTGAAGATATGAATTTGTCGTGGTGCAATTTAGGAGTAGAAAACCAAAGGATGATTTTAGGGTTTAGGCTAATGAAGAGAATTTTTTGACTAGTTAGTTGCTTATATACCAATACTCTTTTTGTTGTTGCCTAAAAGTGTCTCTAGACTACTCTCATATCAACAAGAATTGTGGATTCAAAAAACATGAAAGCATTGTGCGAAGAAGCACAAATGCACAATGCAGAGAAGCGCTATAAATCTTGATCAAAAATCTTTTATAATTACAAAGTCGAACTACATTTTAAGTCAATCCAATGTATGAAGCATTTTGTAACCCCAATGTCTGATCCCAATTTGTTGACCTAGCATGGAAGGCGCCAAGGCTCTTTGATTATTCAATATAATATGGCTTAGGGTTTAGGAGTCAAAGTGGAGGGCTTAGGGTCAGGGTTCCAGGCTTAGGATTAAGGGTATACGGTTTAGGATAATTCCAAAAAGTGTTTTTGCCTATAACCTATAATAAATAATTGAGACTTTTTCAAATGCAATTGTATTTTTGGTTTTAGTAAAACATTTTTTTTCCATTTATAAACAAACTTATTTTTTATAGCTTCTTAGATGAATATTAATTGAACAAAATTCAGTTTACATAACCTTCATTGTCCACATTCTGGTTGAATACGTAGGAATGAATCCAATCAACTACACCATTTACTTAAAATCTTAAGATTTTACTATAATCTAAGCTATATTAGGTATATATTATAGTATACAGAATAGATTAATTTAACACACAAAAAACATAGAATTTGAGAATGATTTGTGCGTTAGACCATACTCTAAAGTCTAACCCAATTAAAAAGAAATATGCAATGAGGAAATGTTTTTGGCAATTAAAATCATATGGTCGAACATAAAAACAAATTATGCAATTAGAAAATGGTTCATATTTTAGTTCATAAAATGTGGCACCCAAAAAAAATGGAATATGCAAAAGTGTTTGGTGTTAGATCATATGATGTAACACAAAAACCATTTCCAAATTCCATATTTTATAATAATATTGCACCATATGATTTAACACCTAAACCATTTCCTACTTTCATTTTTTGGTGGTGTTACATAAATTGAACAAACACCAAAACGAAAGTCATATTCCATATTTTGTTTGGGAGCCAAAACTCATATAACTAAACATATTAAAAAATATGCAATGTGGAAATGGTTTTGGTGTTAGTTTTGGTGTTAAACATTCATCTTTAAAAAAATTTATATTTTAACAACACTACCCTTAGAACTTCAGAAGAAAATATCATCATTTAGAAAGGCTTGGTGAAACTGCATTCTAATTTTCTATTTTGTATTATCCTTAAATATTTGATCCTAATTAGTTCATCTCAATTACTTGATCCCAACTGGTTGACTTGCTGTAATGTTACTTAACATGGTATGCAATTAATTGGCTTGGCATGCGAATCGTTGACCGAGGTCTAGATACAACTTAACTGGCAATTTACTGGTCAGAATACAACTTTTTCTTTGGGACCAAATGCCAGATCCGTCAGAACACACTTTTGTTGAGCATTTAGTGGTCAAGGCAGAGGGTTCAGGGTCAGGGTTTCAGGCTTAGGGTTTAGTATTTACAATAATAAATACTTAACCCTAAACTCACAATTTAAAATTATCATCAAAGATTCTTTTTTTAAATTTGCTAAAACGAAATTCTAGCCCTAAAAAATAGGAGACAAGAATACAAAGGAATAATAGAAGGGTTTAGGAAACCCGGGTGGGTGGGAGGGACATCCCCATACAGGGCTCTTCCTACAAACTTCCAAACTAATCATGGCTAAACCTTGACTAGTAATTTCCAAAACAACACTGATAAGATAGGAATTTTAAACTATCAAATCAATAAAATCCAATTAGTCAAAGAACTTATAGACTTCATATGGCATAAAAAACAATTGATAAGAGAGGTATTTATCATCTACAACCTTCTATCAATAAGGTTTATAAACCTCCAAAAAAACATATAGTTTGCTAGAATAAAAATTCTTTTTAAAGTAAGAAAGGCATGTATAATTCTAACCATACCAACTCACCAAATAGTACCATTACATCCAATAGTACCATCACACCAACTACAAATCTTTCAACAAAGATTTCCAGTAAACCATATAGATCATGCCAGATCATTACATGGTACTACAATAATTATGAAAAGGGGATCAAGTACTTAGAGGCTAATATCTTCATGTTACACACTCAACCATATCTAAAACATGATTAAGTAACCCAAAATATTGAATTAAATATTGAATTTTTAAGAAAATAGGATCTAAACTATGTTGAATAAAATCCTACCATAGCTTAATAGGTATTTATAAAAGGTACCCCTACCAAAAAATAAATTATCTATAATTCTCCAAAGGGGGATAATTTACCACCATATCCTTTGAAAAAAACCCAACATTACAAAACACATCATGTGCAAGACTGAGGGTTTAGGGTTTAGGGTTTAGGGGCCAATGTGAAGTCCTACAATTTAGGAAGAAAAAATGGGGCTCTAAAGAAATTAAAAAAACTATGTCCCCTATTTCCTTTCTTTCTCTTGGGGCTTTCGATTGGATGCCACGAGCAATAGATCAATGATTATGATTTATCTACTCACATTTATAATGCTAAGTGTCAACTTAAAATCTTGTTTTTCTAATGTTAAATTGACCATAAACTTTGGTTCACAAGAACTAACAAAACTTGGTCACGTCAAATTTGACAAAACTTGGTTACGTGACCAATCAAATTAAATTCTTCCTTCAGTTTATTCTTTTTACTTATAAGGGTGCTTCTTTATGTCAAAGATGTATATATGGATGTTACCCATATGTAATATACCTAAGCAATTGAATTAAAATAAAATTCATCACGAACATTTTCTAACCAATTATTACATAAATCTATGATTTTTTGATGACACAATTCATGAATTTTTCTAAAATTATTTTTCTAAATGTAACACACAACCACTTCAAAATTGCTTTTTTTTGCTATTAGATCATATGATCTAACATTGAGAGCATTTCCAAATTGCATATTTTTGTGTGACCTAGATCATACCCTATAACCTACAACCATTTCTAAATTGCTTTTTTTTGGTGTTAAATCATATGATCCAACACCAAAATGGTTTCTGAGTTGCATATTTTATAATAATAAAAAAAACACTCTAAAGGTTTGGCCGAGTTTTCGAAAAAATTCTTAATGTATTTTATTTCCAAAGTCTTAATCACATTAAGTCTATTTTTTTTATCAAGTTTCTAAAAAGGCTTATAATGCAAATTAATAAGACAACATAATGCTGGATGAAAAGTTTATTTGTAATACCATACCCTAATTCCATTACAATTGTATGCCCTATTCCATATTGCATTATTCACGGAAAACTAAATCATTAACCATAGTAACATCCATTTTTGAAGTTAGTACTGTAAGTGACATGTGGCATATTGTGAAAAAGAAAGTCATTTCTCACTAACTACACTAAAATCCAAAATAGAGGTTAGTGCAATTAGTAACATGTGGCATATTTGAGCAAAGAAACCCTTTGTCCCTAACCACACTAACCTCCAAAGTAGAGGTTAGTGTAGTTCATGATATGTGGCATATTTTTTTTCCCATTTTTTTTTCCCCCAACAAATACTAACCTCTATTTTTGAGGTTAGTGTAGTTAGTATAATTTGAAAAGAATTTATAAACTAGATAATTACACTTATGTCAAAAATATACATTTAGTAGAATTAGTTTTTGGGGGTCTACTAGGGGGTAAGGGTGGATCTGTGACACTGGAGTTGTAGAGGGCTATGCAATTAAATCCATAAAAAGAAAATTGTTTGATCCTCCAAAAATGGAGAGGATCGTATTTTTTAGGTTCTAGTAATGTGAAAGACTAAATCAAATATCCATCATATCACATCATCCATCCATACCTAACCCTGGTCCATAGAAGGACAAGCTAGTCTTTGAGAAAATCATCCTTTTGAAACAATGTGAATCATCACCTTAAAAAATTCAAAAGTATTCATTGGAGATCCAACTATTGTTTATGACCTCCCCCTTTTGTACAAAATTCCAAGGTTGAAAAATTGCACATTTGTCTTACATGCAAGAAATCTCTATCATCCATCACACACTTAGTGTCCGCAACAATGTTACAAGGTTTAAGTAGGTTGTTGATTTGTTACATTGAAATCTCACAAACCGTGCATCCCTCATTTGCATTCTTAATACCCCCACAAGGCTTTAGGCAAGAAGGGCGGCATAGGCTTTGTCTTGTGGCATTTGGACTCAAGATGTGAAAGTTATTGAATTTCAAAGTTTTTTTAGAATTTGAAAATTACTTTTGTTTTTACTTTTGTTGTGGCAAAGGCAAAAGGTACACTAGTCATTACACCTTTAGGATAGGCTATTTTTTGGTTTTAATCTCTAAATGCTTGAAGAGCCAAATTTGGTGTTTGCAAAACTTTACAAAACTTTGAAGTCAAATAAGACCTATTATTATTTTCAATATTTTTTAATTTTTTAATTTTTTAAAAGTTTACTTTTAGCATCAAAAAATTGATTTAAAAAATGATTGACTAAGATTTTTCTATTCAAGATTTTGTGCAAGGGTGTTTGTTGCAATCTTGACTTCTTGCACTATTGAAGGCTCTTGAAACTGAGCCTCAAATACACTAGATCTTGGAAAAAAATCACATCAAAAATTCATTTCAAATAATTGTAAAGTAGATTTCCATAAGCCATAAACTAATTGGGGTTATGCATGCAATGTCCTTCAAAATCATATTTTTTGGTGACCAACTTCTTAGATTTCACATGTAAAAAGAAAATTGAAAGACTTGAACTCACTTTTCTGGTTTTAACACCCCCATAATCAAACATTAGAATCTTTCACTCCATATGTGATATTGTTGTGATTCCTTTTCTAAAATGATCACTAAATATGTCTAGTTTAAATTTGCGTGATAACATTTCAAAAAATTTGATAAAGCTCATCAAAATGTTGACTTTTTGTTCAATTTACGATAAATTCCTAGAAGCTCATTAAAGACCCTGGGTATTTAGGGGTCAACAAATTTATTTTCTTCTTGAGAAAGTGCATGAGATAGAAATCACTTAAATTTTTTTTGGAGCATTGTACTTCTACACGCATTCATCTCTTGCTCCAAAATTTAACATTCATCCACATATTGGATACAAAATATCACATTAACACATATTACATGTTTATCATTTGATTTTCATCCAAAATTTGGCAATTCTCATCCAATTTTTTTTTAATGTGAAGTTTTTTGGCGATTTCATCCAAAGTTCTTGGGTTTGATAGGGTTTAGGGTTTAGGGTTGAGGGTCCTCCTTTGGTGTCCTTTGAGTAGTTTCTTTGCTCTTTTTTCCTCTCTTATGCTCTTTTTCTCTTCGTTTGCCAACTATTCATGCTTGGCGTGTATTGGTTCTTTTGGTTTCTAATGTAATGCAATGGTTTCTTCCCATTTGTTCAAAAAAAAAAAAAATTGGAAGTAGTTGGCTTTTGCCAGTTGTTCCCAAAAAATAAATCAAAAACTACCCGGAAATGGTTTGTTTTCCTATCCAATTTTTTTTTTCAAAGTGGGTTGAGAATTTGCTTTGAGTTAAATTTCCAGTCAGCTTTATATGCCCATAATGCAAATTGAAGGAATATGAATCAAAAGAGGGTATTAAATAGAAGTCAGCGTTCCTTGCCGGCAATATGCATTGTTGGGCAACAATGCCAATCTGAACATGCGGTGGTTGATTTCGGCATCATGACAAAAGCTTCCGAAGTGCTTGCATTGGAGTCCGTCATAAAGGAATCAATGACTGCCAGTTAAATCTAACTTTATCACAATGGAATAAAGTGGCTAATTCTTTTTTTGGTGCTTATAGCCCTTCAAAAGCATGGCCCCGCGCAGCAAAAGACTGCAAGTCAACACTTTAAAAGGTCGAAACCTTCCACGTGTTAAACACCGAAGAAAAGAGGCCCCTGAGCGGGGTTTGAAAGAAAAAAAAGAAAGAAGAAGAAGAAAAGAGATGAGACGGACGAACGAGTCCCTGCCTCCCTGAAACTCTCTGCTGCCGCAGCTGCAGTGCTGCCTATCAGAGGCCCCACAAAATGTATGCTAAATTGACTCTTCCATGTCACTTTTTTAAAAATGGAATGATGGCACTTTTCATTACAATTTTCATGAAATTCTCAAGAGTCGAGACGTGTCTTTCACCTTCAATTTTTAATGGAAAATAATTTATGTCACCATCCTATTCTGAGAAGTTCAAATGAATATCGTTTATTGATAAATTTAGAAGCCAGCAAAGCCTTTTTAATTTTCGAATATGTGTTCAATGCTTCTTAGTTTTAGACTCAACTGTGTCAACGCTAGAAGGCCATTGGAATGAATGTACCACCTGTGTTTCATATACAATACTTATCACTTTCATTCCATTCAATAAGTTTTTTTTTTGAGAATTGAGAATTAAAAAATTTTACTGTTATAGAATGTTCAAGCTACAAGTATATCAGCCTATAAAAGCATGAAAGATGGAACTTGTCACCTCTTACAATTGGTCAACTTCAATTCATCTTTCACATTAATATTTCCACTAAGCTACAGACGCGCAACCAACTGATTGCCTTTAATATGTGTATTCCACACTTGACAAGTTGTAGACTACAACCTTTGAAACAGTCATAAGCAGGAGGGGAACAAACAAAATTTTTAATTCACTGCTTTACGTTTAAAACCACTTGTGAAATAACAAAAGAGTAATATATTTATATAGGAAATCCAAACGTGAAATTCTCTAGCCACACATAAAATGATGAAAAAAACAATCCAAACTGTTAAGCTACCAATGACAATGAACTTGTAAGCCCAAACTCTTCAAACCACTACCCTAAACCTGAACCCCCAAACTCAAAACACTAATCACCATCATCTTCACTCATCGTTCTGTTCCATCCACTCTCTCAGCAATTGCTTTATGACTTCAATTACTTCGGAGGCAATCTTGTAAACTGGTTCACCTCCCTTCAACCGGTAGGAAGCTTGCTTCATAGTGAACTTGCAGGCTCGAACTAGATGAGCACCAACATGAGCAGTTACAGAATTCTCCAAATACTTGTATGTCTCTTCTCCGTGGCCGAACTTCTTGTAGTAAGTCCCTTCTATAACATAGTCACCTGCCTCATATTCGCCACCCCATGGGCAATGAAGCGGACTTGTGAGTTGATACTTGCGTCTCTGGCATTGGAGAATGTAGAAATCGACGCCGTCATCATTGTCGAACTCAGCAGGAACGACAAAGTTGTCTCCAACCTCTACGAGGTCGCCTAGTTCCCCACCAGTACCTCCGGAAGCTGTGGATTGTCACCACACAGTATAGTCAAGACTGTTTCAACCATTATCATACAAAGAGTCCTCTTTTTGAGCACACATGAGCAGTGAGATTAGTAGCAGTAAGGTTTAAAACAAAGAACCGAATGGCTACTATTGTCAAAAAATATATTAAAAAAATTGAAGGCATTGATGGACAAATCACAACTTCTTGGTTGTTCAAGATTTATAATTTCAATGAATGAGTCTGGTGAGCCTAAAAGAAGTTGGAGAGGTTTGGCAACAGAGTACCATGACACACGACAATTCAATTCCTTAGATAGAGATTGAACCATCAAATAAACTATGAATGACTCATACCTGCAAACTCAAAGTCATCAGGATCTTCTGGATCTTCAGGTCCTGCGTCGGCACTTCGGGGTTGCATCTTCACAGCACGCCATGCTCGTACGTGGGCCTTTTGCTCGCATTTCTCCCAGTCCTTCTCTATACATGGAAGACAGAAACAGGAAAGCTTCCTCACCAATAAGCGTGTACTGTCGGAAGATGAATTTCCCATGACTGAGTGTAGGGAACGGGAACCAGGAAGGGTATTGCATGCAAAGCTGCGCCGCCTATCAACCTCAGACTCTCCAATGTGCCAGAATGTTCGCTCAACGTTGGTAGTAGTACTGCATGCATAGGAACTACGAGGCCTAGTGGAGAATCCTTCTTGCAAAAACTCAACACATTGATAAGCGTTTTGCAAAGGGCGGTCAGGGTTCCTAATTTGTTCTTGTCGAAGTGCACGCTTCACAACGGCCCCTGCGCCATCCCATTCCCATGCATCGATTATCAGAAGTTGCATAATTATTGATGACAGTCCTAAACCAACCCAAACTGAATCAGTGAAGTGAGCATAACAAAGAAAAAAATTATAGAATATATGAGATTGCAATTGGAGTACACATGTTTACCCTTTCCATGACCAGAGGCAAAAAAATTCCACATCATGATGCACCCTCCTGTCAAACTTGGATATCGAGCTACAAAATACAGAGCTGTAGCCCCTTTGAATTGACCAGCACATCCATCGCTGAACACCCAGTGCTCAAATGGCCTCTCTCCGGTATTCACAATCCATTGCCAATGGAGAAGGAGACAATGTTGAACGAATAGTGAATCGTGCTTCTTGTCGTCAGAGACATAGTAATGAGTGTGCTTGGTAATCACAAGTTCACCTTCATCAGATCGCTCTTTTTTCAAGGTAATGTGAACAAGCAAAGACACAGACTGAGACATGTAATACATAGATTGTACCTCGTTTTGAATCTGGAAATCATAGTTCTCAGCAAAGTCAATGTGTGAAATGAGCACCCCTTCTGGAACATTGGCCATCATCTCTTTGCATTGTTGGTCTTGCCAATTTGCAATGAAGTTGTGCTTTATGAAAGCCGCCACTTTGGGCTTCAAATATGAAATGAATTCTCTCGGACTGGTCTCCTTGAAAACTTCATCGATCCTTTTCTTCTGTTTTCCAGTCTCTGAGTTCGTACCCACTGTGATGTACTCAAAACATTTCCAGCGCACCTTCAAGAAACATAGCAAGCCACAGAAAAAGGGATTATCAGGCCTAATATATTTTGTTAATTAAGAATCAAAATACATGTGCTTCATCAAGTCAGAACACAAGAAAACTATTGCCTAAACACTGTCTAGCCAATGCACCTTCAACGAACCTTGTGGTCCATAGATGTGGAGAGCTCCTGAGGACAAAGTGGGATATGGTCAACACCACAGTTCTTGCATGTTCCCATGACACATTCCAACCGGTGCCATTGATCAAGTTCTCCTTTGGGACACACGCACTCTGTCCACAACGAAGTCAGTCGCTTGTAGCTCCTTGTATGAGCACAACACGGTGGTTGCACCTCTTCTTCTTCAGACCCTAAACAAATTGGGCAAGAACACGAACACTGTAATTTTGCATGCAGTCCTCTCACCAAGTCTCTAAGGGCGTTCAACCCAACTCTCATCAGGTCCATCTCAACATGGTAAATGCAACAGCATACATTGCGTTCTTTCAATGGCCGGACATACCAAGGCTTGATTTTCTCAAAAGCCCTCTGAGCAATTTTGCATTCAGGATGCTTTTCAGTGAACTGCAAGAAAAATGCAGTCTGATTGCACATGCACAAACAAATGTAGTGTTAGTCTAATTGTCAAAAACTAGTTTGGTAGTCAAAGTACACATTGTACTCTGAATACAACTAACATCATATTCATTAATTTGGTAGATTGAGGACCTCCCAAAATAATATTATCCATTTGCAGGGCCAAAAAACCATCTATAGTTGTATTTAATTTAGTTCGAATGGATCTCATTTCATTAGTTAGAAATTATAATTTCCATTAAAATGATAGGTTGAAGTCGTGGAAATATAGCATCTCTAATCTTAATTTCGTGTTTCTATTCAAAGTTACAATATTTCATACAAACTGGTACGTAGTGAATGTTGCACTTTACCTATTAATATGTGAATCTTTCTTTTTGGTAGTCACCCTATTCAGTTAGGGTATATTGCGGGAAGCGATGCAAGAGACTGAGTGTTGTGTGATTGGAGGTCCGGGTTCGAATCTTGTTGACCTCCATCTAATTACGCCGTAGGCGCTATCCTCATACCGAGCTAGAGTAAGGTTGTATTTAGAACTCAAACACAATTTTTTGTAATTTTTTTATGTCCTAATTGAATATATGTTGACCTGACAATTGAATTCTACAGAATACAATTGACACTAATACAGTAACACTTTATAAAATAAGGCTTATAAGGTTTTACAAGTAGAAAGTGAAAATTTCATTATTATATAGAGTGAAAATAGTATTCTCTTCTAAAATTCTGAAACTATACTCTAGAACCTGTGTTAATAGCACAAAAAAGACTTGTCAACATTATTTGAAAATAAATGAAATAATTATCTCAAGAATTCAAAAATAATAAATCAATATTAAAAAAAAATAAGCTCATAAAAGAAAGCTCATTGAAGATCCAAACTTGATATTAATGACATTCAAAGTGTTTTCAGAAAATTATAGAATACCTAATACTATTATAACTATTTGTCAAAGCTAATTACAACAAAATCAATTTAAGCCTACGGCTTTATTCACTAAAACATATTTAACAAAGATCATATACCATTTTTGACTTCCCTACTGCAGAATATCCATTACAACAGCTTCACTAGAATTAAATGTAATTCAAATACAACATTTTTGATACAATGGATTTCAATAGTTCTTATAATTTAGTCATTTTTTAAAGAAGAAGTTATATAAATAATAATGAAAATCTAAATTTCTTTTACTGTGACTATAGTAAAATTGTCAACATCTTCTTGATATTTGAAAATAAAAATTGTTTGAGTGGATGCAACCAAACTACATTACCTTGATTAAATATGAAGCCCCAAAGTGAAAAGTGAACACATTATCCTGGAATAGTAGCTGTAAATCTTCATTTAATTAATGAAAAGCTTAATTGTTTAGAATGAGTGAACCTAAATTGCAATGATGAAGAAACACATTCCATTCAATTTGAATGAACTCAAAAAAATAAAAAAATCTCTCATCACTCAATAATCCTAGACAAAATGATGGGGGCTCAACTGTTTAGAATCGAGCTAACAATTTAGGTCGACTCAACCTAAATCGCATCCTCTTCCAAACGTTAATCCACAAATGCACTGTTGTTTTGTTTGAATTAACCTAACTTGATTCCACCTCTAAAGAACAACTATGTAGAAGTTGCAATTTAGGTCGACTCAACCTAAATCGTAACTCTTCACCAAATACACCAACAAATCCAGTAATTTATGGATTTATTCAACCTCTACATCAAGCATTCATACACTGAATGCAAAAATACGCTGAAGGTACCTAGTAGTCAATGATAACTTGCAGTAACGATTCCATTTGCTACAAAAATAGTCTTTATTAAGAATACTTGGAAAATCAAAGCAATTAAACTAACACCTTATGCAATGGTTTGTTAGAAACCGATATGCAACGTAAGACAATTAACAGCAGAGACAAATCAACACCAAATCCAATCCAAACCAACTACTGTGATAATAACATTCGACGGCATATATGATGCAACTTAGACACTACTATAGGAAGTAGGTCACCATAACTATAACACCTCAAGTGAACATTTCAAGGCTCCGGTTTATCACTTCAATTTGAGCACTTGGAATCTTCAACAAGCACTGTCGAGTATCTTTCTTGATTTGAGACTTCCATGCTGTCATCAAAGCATTAGTATGCTCCCAAATTGGAGGATCATTTATGTCCACCTTCCAACGTAAACCTCTTGTACTATCCCAACCAGTATAGTAGTCTCGCACATCCTGGTCTCTTGATGTCGGACGGAAGTATTGGATGAGAACACAATTTGGGTGCTCCGGGTTGCAATCTGGATTAGACAATGCCCTTGCAATCCAAACTGGCCGTGTATCACCATCTGCAGGACGAACTGCTACAAAATAACCTTCAAAGAGATCACGACCAACCCTGAAAGATGGTTGCGAACGACCACGCAAAGGCCCAACATAAGCATCGTCCTCCCCAAACTCCTCAAGTTCATCTCCATCTTCTCCTAATTGATCGGCTGCAATGGCTTCAACTCTAGTACTTGGCCAGAAACCGTCCTTCAAAACCATGCATGGAAGTAGTGGTTCTTGCAAAGCATTCTTCACATCACGCCAATAGTGTACAACATGCTCATAACGCCTCCGACACTCTCCTGTGAGATCTGCATTACACAAGTTCTCCCAATACTTCACAAAGCCTCCAATGCCTTTTTCAATGTCCTCCAATCCTCTCATTGGTTTGGGGGAAACAGGCAATGGCACTCCACGAGGCCACAGACTACGTCCCTCAGAATCTTCCTTCCACAACTTGATACCTCTACCATCCTCCCCTAACCATTCAAGATCAGTACAAAGCAATTTGTACTTCATGACTGGAACTCCATTTGAATCCAAGTAGAACTTCACTTGTTGTGGCTTTGTATGTCCAACAAGGATCTCATCACCATCAACAAATGAACCTGCTATAAATCCCTTGAAGTCCGGCACCTCCTCAATGAGGTGGGGAATAGTTGGAATAGATTCCACGTCCATGAACGATTTCATGAGTGCTGGAACTGTTGGGAAATTCTCCTTCTTCAATAGCATACTCCATCTCCCAAACAATGCATCGATGTCATCGTGTGTGTGCCCAACAATCATGAAGTTCACGTAAACTTCTCGAAAAATCTTGTTGGCGACAAGAAGAGACCAGAAACAAAAAACATACCGATTCTTGTTGTCACCTGTGGCATTGTCCATCTGCACATTAAGAATCGGAGGCAATGGTGTTCCAAAAACAAAGGTTTGTGGTGGCGGCGGTAGTGATGCTTCACACATTTCTGCACCCTTCAAAACCCTTTGAAATAAGTTGGTGGACCCTGACCCCACAAACAACATCCTTGAAGAAGACTTTGGCAGTTCCTCCAAATCTCGTAACAACCTCGCCATGGAGCCGATAGTGTAGTTTGAATCATGGGGGAAGATATCCAAGCCATAATGGGCATACCGAACGTCACCATGTCCGTGGGCAATCATGCCCGTGACAGAAATTGGCAACTTCACCAAGCCATCGGTGTCCTTACTCTTGTGTGAGAATACTAGGCAAGCCGTCTTGGCATGATCCATCTTGTCGTGCATGATCGTGAGGCACTCATGCGGAGAATTGAAAGAGCGGTATCGATTGGCGTAGTAGTACTCTTTGTGGGCACGTGCGATAGCCAGATGTTTGTCCAACCTACGTGACCACTTCAATGCGCTGATAGATCCAGCCAAAGCACTCTTCCTCAACTCCTGCAACTGATCACAAGTGGCACATCTAGCAAAATTGTCCCCTGGCTTTTTCACTTCAAATTCAGAGAATTTCTTAGACCTTATTTTACTCAGATTGGAGAGGGAGATATCTCTCAAGCCGAAGGCAGCGTTTGTTTCATTGATTGTTTTCATCTGCCCCTTCTATTGAAAGGTAGATGGCAAAATCATAGAGACCACCTTCTCTCCAGACTTCATACTCCGTGTTTTATGTGGCATGTGGTCTGCCTCGTTCTCGAGGATGCACTTTAGCGTAGCCGCTGCCTGTTCAATGTGTTGCCTTGGCTTCAGCAAACCAAAGTTGCCATGGTCCCTTGCTTCTCGATTGTTGTTTGCATATCTTTGGTAGCGGTAGAATGTAGCCTCTGGGACTCCAGAAATGAGCATCCACGCCCGCATGCACACACTGATCCCCTCCACGACAACCATCTTCCTCCCACTTGGATCACGGTGCACGGACCTATGAACTTCTGTCTTCATATGGGCCCTAAACTTGAACGTCGAACCCTGGTACATGCGTTCCCGAAATGCTTTTATCTTCTCCCTCGGAAACGGCTGAATGCAATTTCCGGAGCAGCAGATTTTGCTGGAGACAGCGTTGATGGACTCTTGTGTGAGAAGTTCCTTCGCCCTCAACCCAACTTCACGTGGAGGATTTCGAACGACACTTGTGTAAGGTCGAGCAGATGTCAGTGATGGAGGATTCAAAATACTTGCTTGGAGGCGGTTGAAATTATCCCGGGCTTCGTGGTCGCGAAGACTAGCCCCTCGACAATGCACGTAATCAATTGGCCATGCCATCAATGAATAGACCTGCTCCCGGGGGATATCTTCTTCGGAGTGTGTCTTTGAGATGTGAATTGCAACATGGGTGTCTCCAAGAGGACCGTTTGCACCCAGGACAAGGTCTGAGGACACGCTATGACAAGTTCCCTTCCCGACGAGCGTGCCCTGAATGTTGTACAGAGTAACACACATCGTATTCCAAAGTCGCCGTGGCAGCCCTTCACACTCAGGAATGCCGACATTCATTCCCTCAAGAACCTGGAACTCATCGTCTGAAGAGTCCATAGAACCCCCTGGAATGATCGAGGAAGACATGATATCTGAATCAGAAAATCAGACTCACACGTTAGCTATAATTGAATGGTAATAGAAACACAGAAGAAAGTCTTCTTCTATGAAACAATTAGGTCGAGTCGACCTAAATGACCAATCATACACTAGAATCTAAATTATTTGTTTCCAAAACGTCAACAAGTAGAGATTCAATGTATTGTAAATAAAAACCACAATTACTTCTTGGAAGACGCAGATAACATAGTCTCTAAACTAGCATAACTGTATACTGTAAATTAGGTCGAGTCGACCTAAACTCATCTAATCTAAAGGAGAAGGCAATATTATCTCATCACATCACTAATCGTATCTTGAGTAAATAGAACCATCTTTAAATAGGTAATGTTATTTTCATTTTAACAATGGAAAACAGGAAACCGGACATTTTGATATATTTACCATTTAGATCGATTCGACCTAAACTGTTCAGTCTCTCTTCATTGTAATTCATTTTTATAACATTAAAAAATAATGGTGTACTTCATCACAAATGGCGATAATTTTTGGGTTTCAGCTGATCTCCAATTTAGGTCGACTCGACCTAAACAGTAGTGATATAGGATATATTCTTAATGAATGGTTTATTTAGGTCGAGTCGAGCTAAAAGGGTCCCCAACATGAACATGGACGTGACAATCGGCTTATTTAGGTCGAGTCGAGCTAAATAGCTCCGGATTTCGCGGAAGTTATTCTGTACAACCGAACACTTCTATGTTCCGGGTTTTGCGGCGCGAAAATAGGAGTCTTCTTGCATTCCCTCAGATCATCGAAAGCACAATCGTAGCACACAACAATGTATCGCAATTTGCACCACTGGAGTTCGTGATGCTAACATACACAATGAACAAGAAAATGCATCTGTCGACGAAGACTGCTGAGCGACTCCAGTATCTGACAACAGAAATGTTCAGAGCGAATTCAGAAAACCCTACGGAGCCTACAAGAAACGTGTATGCCATACCCCAAGTCACCGAAGCTTTCCACCACAACCTTCGACACCGCGGAACTCTACAACGTACTACAAACAACCTTCGAAATGCGCAGCACACCTAACGTTTGCAGAACACGCCGCGTGCAAACGGAAGAGCAGCAAGCGGCCTCAAGAATGTGTTCACGAAAATGAGAGAACGCTCATCCTCCGGAGGGAGTTGGAATATAGGTTGAATGATGATAATTTCTTGGCGGGAGGGACGAAGGCGGCAAGTGCAATGGAGACGTTTGAATTAGGAAGGAACCCATGCAATTTCTTGGTTGCTGATCGGAATTTGTTGGCTTCCTTTTTCTGTTATTGGAAAAAGGTAGGCGCGGGTGAATGATTCCAGCCCGTTCCTAAAGCTGTAAGACACTTCATGGCTAGATTGAACATAAATAGTATTCCGTTTCATTTGTGTCCGGGAAAACATGGATAGTATCTCGAAGTTTAGGATATGTTTTTGAACAAGTACTTCTAAAACTACATTCTATTGTTACAAAAAGGGCACAGGTCCATTTCGCCGCATGTAGCCAATGCCAAAATTCCACTCTTTTTTTGGCCATTATACGAGGTTATGGAGGATCATTGACCTCAGCTTGTATCCAAATTCTTCTCTTCCCTTTATTCCCTCCTTTTTGACAGGCTTTTTCTTTTCTCCGTTGTCATTATGGCAAAAAATTCTCTCAAGAATTTCAATTCCCGTTCCGTACTATGATTGGAATAAAGCACAGTTATTCTTTCTACTGTATATTGCCTTGCCACTCAATTCAGGAAAAAGTCTACAATCCCAAATTTTAAAATAGACAATACTTTAAGTTTAGAAAAAAATCTTATAGGTAAATTTTGAGGTTCCACATTGTTTGTAACTTGAAAGGGATATTTCGAATCCTTTTGCTTCGAAGTAAGTATTATAGTTTTTGCGTGATAATGGTGAATAATAAGGGAAAATATGAATCTTCTTTCTATGAAACTATTGGATTTCAAAATCAAAATCAAAGATTTCTTCTTCTAGGATTTTAGGATTTATAGTTTAGGATTCAAGATTCAAAAGTTAGATTTTTAGGATTAAAATTATTGAGATTTTTAGATTCTAAATAATAACTACATTCTCCTACAACTATGTTGTCTAGAACTAGTCAACTTTAAGGCATAGAATTTAATAAGGAGAAAACTTTTAACGCGTAGAATGTAGACGTTGTTTCAAATTTCATTTTGCCACGGAATTTTAAAGTTCTCAATTCAACGTCTTCCAACCTTTGTTTAAAAAGGATATAAAACCAAGTGAAGAAAAATTGTAGGGCTCATTATTTTATTCTACTCCCACATTTATATCATCCTAAATAAATGGGACATTGTATTCTATGAACAAAAATCCAGTAAAAGACATTTTCGTCAATGTAAAAGCGTAGGGAAAAAAACGTACGATTTAAAAATATTTGTATACGTCCTACAAGAAGCACAAAGAAATTACAATTTGTACATCATGCCCTTTGAAAATTATTCATGAAGAATTGAAATAAAACTTGAAGTGGTTATTCATTAGTAAAACTTGGTTAATCAAGTGCTTTGGCTTCTCTAACTAATATGCTTAAAATAATTTTAGACGTTGCTAATGTTTAATGGAATTCAAAAACATAGGAAATTCAAAATTGTAGCTTCCTAAACTTTGAGCTCTTAAAGCTAATTCAATTTTACTAAACATCCTAAACATTAAGACAAAATTAAATTATAATTATTTGATTGGAACAATATAATATGCAATTTACATGAAATATTCTTATATATACATAATTTCTACAAGTTCATTTTTTATTTAATTTAATCATCTTTTAATGTACAATAAGAATGAAGACCAACCCTTTACTTACTTTCTAGAATATCCAATCTATTTAATGAAGTTCTAAAAAAATGATTAAATATAAATTATGGAATTGGAATGTACATTCTAGCATATAAAAATTTGGTACCATTATTTAATGCTTTGATATGTTTATCTTCTTATACACCTAAAATTTAGATGAAGATCTCTTACATTTTTTAAAAATGAAACTCACTCTAACCAAATAAAAGAAAATGCAAATGGGCTACAAAAAATAATCGAAACTCCTATGTATAATTTATATAAGAAATTTAAGCCACTAGTACTTTTTTAGTTCATAGGATTATCTTAAAAACAATGAGAATGAAGATGAAAGTGTCATTAATTTCTAAATACCTTATTAACTTTGCTATGACGATGAAAATAAGTAATTTCTATGTAACTTTCTTACATTCAAAAAAAGACAAGTACTATCTGTTTTTTAGATATGTCTCAATCCTAAACGTGCAAGAAATAAAATCACACTTATGGGTTCCTATTTAAAAGAATCCAACACACTTGAACAAGTTTCAAAACTAGGCAATTGAATAATTATGAGAGAGAAAAATAGAACTCAAATTGTATATAATTTTGACTCGTATTAGTACACTATTACTAATTACTTAAACTATGACCATAATTTCCTTAAGTGCAAAAACAATACAAACGAATCATTCATTCTCTTCTTGAATCTAGAATATGATTCAATAAATTCAAAGGACATTGCAATCGGAAATTCGGCATAATTAGGAAAAAATAATAGAATTTGTATATACAATTTAGGATTGTAAATACTGTCCACTAGTTCTTTGTAATTAGACAATAGAATATTGTGGAATTTTATTGGAATATAAAACATTCCTATTACAACATTGGTCATCTACATTTCTTTTGTCTTCATGCAAGTACATTTGAAAATTTTTATATGCCATCCCAATTTCGAAGAAGTATGCCAAAGCAACTGAATTTGAAATATTCAATAGGAATGAGGCACAAGTTAGAAAGTATAAAATTCCAAATGGGTCATAGAACACAAACGTTCAATGGCATTCTAACTTACACAATTTTGTTTTTGGCTTCTACGCACGTGAATTTCAAAACATTTGCATGCTTATGTGATTTCCTAAAAAAATGGCAGGGCTGCCCTTTTTGTTCCATTAAATCAGAATGGAGCAATAAGATCTAAAAAAATTCAAATGGGTTTTAGAACACGAACGTTCAATGGCATTCCAACTTATACATTTCATTTTTTGGTTTCCATGCACGTGAATTTCAAAACATTTGCATGCTTCACTGGTTTCCTAAAGAAATGGCAGGGCTGCCCTTTTTGTTGCATTAAATGAGAATGGAGCAATAAGATCAAAAAAATTTCAAATGGGTTTTAGAACACGAACGTTCAATGGCATTCCAACTTACACATTTCATTTTTCGGTTTCCATGCACGTGAATTTCAAAACATTTGCATGTTTTTGTGGTTTAGGGTAGAAACGGCAGGGCTGCCCTTTTTGTTGCATTAAATCAGAATGGAGAAATAAGATCAAAAAAATTTCAAATGGGTTTTAGAACACGAACGTTCAATGGCATTCCAACTTAAACATTTCATTTTTTGGTTTCCATGTACATGAATTTCAAAACATTTGCATGTTTCTGTGGTTTCCTACCGAAAAGTGGTAGAAAAGTGCATACTTCTGGATCAAATCAGCTTAAGCAATTAGATTGCATGAAGACAACATTTGCCATAGAATATGAATGTTTCATAGCATTGTCACTTCAATATTTTTGTTGTTGACTTTCTTGCATGCAAATTTCAAAACATTCACAAGCCTTTGAAATTATCTACTGTACAAAGAAAAGGGTTTTATGTTACATAAGAATTATTCTGGAAATTAAAAACCAATTTTAGAATTCTAAAGAAGTCATTCAACATGAGTTCACTCTTTCAATCTTTGTTTCTAATTATTTCTGAACTTCTATAAAAATTCATTTGGGAATATAGTAGCAACGCGATTCTTTATTTTGAATTAGGCAGAGATTATAAATTACTTGACATGATATTGAAATTGATTACAAAATCTTATTCTTCATAGAGAATGGACATTGTTATTTGTTGATTTATTTATTTGGTTTTTTTGGTGGTTAAAACATTTGCAATTAAAAAAACTGATTTTGTGAGATTGCACGCCTTCTTCCTATGACCCACAAATAATGATTTTAACAAAGGCTGTTGTTTTCTTCAAAGAAGCACATCCAAGAGCTTCAAAATAGTTAACTTTATGTAGAAGCTTCTTACATATTAAGAACATTTACAAGCTGCAAGTCTAATAGTTCTCATTTTAGATAGACAGCAAAGTCCTTTTTCAAGCACTTCAATAACTATGACCTCTTGGTTAATACATCATGAACTTCAAATCAGAAATTAGGCATTGTACTTTGAACGGACATTAAATTTGACTAACTACACTGTCTAGTAGAAATCCTTGTAAGTTTAATGTATAAGTCATGATTGAGGTAATGAATACACTTGACAATGAAGAACCTTATCATGATGGCATGCATGATGATGCCATAATTCTTGTAAGGAAAAGCATTGATGTCACTTGTGTCATATGATTAACCCAAACCATCCATTCCAAAGGAATCAATTGAAAGGCCACTACTTTTTTAACAGTAGTGATATACTTTTTCTTCTATTTCTATGTATTCCAATAGCGGAATGTCTCAAAAAATTCAAAACCCTCAAAGATGATAAATAATTCAAATGTTGATTTCATGATTATTTACAATTCAAAAAATCTTTAAAAACTACTCAATAATTACTTTTAAATTATAGTCTCTATTGGCATGGATTTAGGGTTAAGGGTTTTAGGATTGTAATTATTTAATTATTGGTCTTCATTTTCATAAATTTAGGAAGATTTCCAATTAGAGTCTCCCCGTCTTCTAGCATATCCTATGTATTAGACTTTACGCTTAAGAAGAATCTAATGAGTTTAGGACCATGAACGAAATTTTAGAACTTCTTGAATGACAATTACTTTCCATCACAGTTCTTTATTTTTGTTGTTCTCTATGCATTTAAAAAAAACCTTAAATGAGATTTCGAAAAGATTTTGTAGGAAAAATTTAAATTGGTTCTTAAAACTTTTTCATTGTCTACAATTCTGAGAAGAAATCCAAAACAAAACTAAAGGTACAATAATTTTTGAAATTCAACGAAAAATTCAGAATTTCAAGTTTGACATGGGAATTATTGACAATTTCAAGTTTGGCATGGGAATTTGTTGTAGAACATGAATGTGCTATGACAAACCAACTTCCCCATACTTTTTTTCATCCTCCATTCACATTGATGTACAATTCAATAGTCCAATCAGAAAATAACCTAAAAAAAGACAACGTACCCTACTCTTTGAAATTCAACAAAAAACAGACAATTTCATGTTGATAATGAGAATTTGCCCTAGAATATGAATGTTTGTTGACGTTCAAATTTACACATATTTGTTTTTGACCCCCCTTTATGTTGATTTTCAACTCTTTAGGCCATTTACAACAAAACCCAAAAAATTGGTATGGTACTGCTACTCTCAAAATCCAACAAAAGGTAGAGAATTTGAAGTTTGGAATGGGAATTTTGCATAGAACATGAAAGCTCTATGACATTCCAAGTTCCCCATATTTTTTTTTGGCATAACTTTACGTTGATTTTCAATTGTTTAAGCCATTTTAAAAAAAGCCCAGGACATGGCCGAGTAGTTCTTTTCTCCAAAGCCAAGAAAAGGTAGAGAATTTGAAGTTTGGATTGGAAATTTTTCATAGAACATGAAAGCTCTATGACATTCCAAGTTCCCCATACTTTTTCTTGTCATAACTTCACGTTGATTTTGAACTCTTTAAGCCATTTTAAAAGAAGCCCAGGACATGGCCGGGTAGTTCTTTTCTCCAAAGCCAACAAAAGGTAGAGAATTTGAAGTTTGGAATGGGAATTTTGCATAGAACATGAAAGCTCTATGACATTCCAAGTTCCCCATATTTTTTTTTGGCATAACTTTACGTTGATTTTCAATTGTTTAAGCCATTTAAAAAAAAGCCCAGGACATGGCCGGGTAGTTCTTTTCTCCAAAGCCAAGAAAAGGTAGAGAATTTGAAGTTTGGATTGGAAATTTTTCATAGAATATGAAAGCTCTATGACATTCCAAGTTCCCCATACTTTTTCTTGTCATAACTTCATGTTGATTTTGAACTCTTTAAGCCATTTTAAAAGAAGCCCAGGACATGGCCGGGTAGTTCTTTTCTCCAAAGCCAACAAAAGGTAGAGAATTTGAAGTTTGGAATGGGAATTTTGCATAGAACATGAAAGCTCTATGACATTCCAAGTTCCCCATATTTTTTTTTGGCATAACTTTACGTTGATTTTCAATTGTTTAAGCCATTTAAAAAAAAGCCCAGGACATGGCCGGGTAGTTCTTTTCTCCAAAGCCAAGAAAAGGTAGAGAATTTGAAGTTTGGATTGGAAATTTTTCATAGAATATGAAAGCTCTATGACATTCCAAGTTCCCCATACTTTTTCTTGTCATAACTTCACGTTGATTTTGAACTCTTTAAGGCACGTTCAAAAGCTAACCCAGAATACAGCCGAATAGTTTTCATTTGGCAATCCGAGAAAAAGATAGACAATTTCATGTTAGGAATGGAAATTGATCATAGAACATTTATTTTATATGATACTCTAGCTTCCCCATATTCTTTTTGTCCTTCTTTACATTGATTTTCAACTCTTTAAGCCATTTTTTTAAAAAAACCAAAAAATGGCAAGGTAGTTTTTTTTTTTCAAATCGAACAAATGGTTTAGGGTTTAGAATTGAAAATGAAAATTTGTCATAGAACATGAATGTTCTATAATATTTCAAGTTCCCCATGTTTTTTTTGTCCCCCCTGCATATTGATTTTCAAGTGTTTAAGCCATTTTAGAGAAGAACCCAAAAAAGGGCAGGGTAGTTTTTTTTTTCAAATCCAACAAAAGGTAGACAATTTTAAGTTAGGAATGAAAATTTGTCATAGAATATGAATGCTCTATGAAATTTCAACTTCTTCATAATTTCTTTATCCTCCATTCATATTGATTTCTTATTCTATAGGCCATTCGGAAATTAACGCAAATAATGGCAGGGTAGTCTATTTTTTGAAATTCAACAGAAAGTAGACAATTTTGAGTTTGGAATGGGAATTTGTCATAGATTGTGAATGTTGTATGACATTCTAACTTCTCTATATTTTTTTGGGTCCATCCTTCACATTGATTTTCAATTTAGTAGGCCATCAAAAAGAAAATGTACGAAATTGCAGAGGTTCATGAGGGATGAATGATTTCATTAGAAAATACGATTCTCTATACTTTATTTTATTGCAAAGCACTCAAATGACTTCTACCTCAGGCTATGAAGTTCTTCAATCTTTCATGGTATATGATGGAAAATAATGACCGTTCTCTTCTGATAATTACTTCAAGGAACCAAACTTTAACAGCTATTTCGTTAAAATGATGGTATTGCTACGGCACTTTTCCATTCAATTTCTAGGATTGATATAGATTTGAGACTTCAAATTCTAGAAATCTACAAGAGGTGTACACCCTAAATCACATGGTCTAAACCTTGAAATTGCCAAGTTTGTGGCATATGCCATTTTAACGAAATATCCGTTGTTTTTTATTCCCATGAATTGATTGACAATTTCAATGAAGTATTCTGAAGTACATTTTGGGTTACTTGTTACAACGCCTACATGATGCATTCAGTAATTGTTTTGTGTCTTATGTGTCGATCAAATTAAAAAAAGGTTATTTGATTTTCAAATGGGTTTTAAATAAAAAAATTTACATTATCCTCCCGCATTCCCATTTTTATGTAATTTTTAGAATCCAATTGCTTTGACAATCAATTTAGGACAATTCATCACATATTCCATATAATTCTGTATTTGTATCACGTATTTGTAATCTATATAATTCCATATTTATATTTGTATATCCATATTAGCATTTAGTTTTTATCTATTCAAATTATCTTACACGTTTATATGAGGTACAATACTTGTACAATGAATTTCAATTTCTAGTTTGATGTTTGGAATTCAAAGTTTTACATGCTTACCCTTTTGCGTTTCTGTTTTGAATTCTTGTAATTTTCAGAATCCAATTTATTTAAAAACAAATTTAGGACAATTTATCCCATATTCCATATTCTGTATTTGTATCACGTATTTGTAATCCATATCTCATATTTATATTTGTATATCTATAATAGTATTTAAATTTATCTATTCAAATTATTTAACACATGTATATGTGTTACGATATTTGTAGTTGTTTTTGTATTTGAACAACTTAAATCATATTTGGTGATGGTCAATGGCTTTTGATTTTTCATGAGATGAATGAGGCATTTTGGAAAGCACAATTTTATTCGTATAGTCGTAGGTGGTCTTAGTTGGATAAATCGTGTTTTACCAAGGATTTAAAGGGATTAATTTTGAAATTTATATATGTGATAGTTATTTGTGTTTGTTTTGACGCTTCCTCGCTAATTTAATGTCTTTGATTGCGAAAATCAATTCAAAATTTGAAAGATAAAAAAAATAAAAAGAATAAAACTTTCAATGTTCTCCCTTGTGATAAATCTAGTATGTGGGCCCACCTTTGAATGTAGGATTTGAGACTACACTTTTGCAAGGGAAGGAACTAAAAAAATAAAAGAGCCGTGGCTTCCAATTGTTCGGGAGGAATTAGAAGCTGAAAGAAATCAACCGCCTCCGATTTTTTGGAGAGAGGGGGGGGGGGGGTTAATACACGAAGATTGAGCTTGGGTATTGGCAAGTCAATAGCAGGTATCGTGGGGTGGGGTGGGTATCGTGAGGTGTAGGCGGGTATCGTGAGGTGGGGCGGGTATCGTGAGGTGGGGCGGGTATCGGGAGGTGGGGGCAGGTATCGGGAGGTGGGGGCGGGCATCGGGAGGTGGAGGCGGGTCTCGGGAGGTGGGGCGGGCATCGGGAGGTGCAGGCGGGTATCGGGTGGTGGGGGCGGGCATTGGGAGGTGGGGGCGGGCATTGGGAGGTGGGGGCGGGTATCGGGAGGTGGAGGTGTGTCTCGGGAGGCGGAGGCGTGTCTCGGAGGGCGCTCGCATTTGTTTCCCATTTGCAGCCCTAAATACATGAGGGAGTTGCGCGTTGAAGGTTGTTTGTTGTCGCGTGTTGTGGGAGTTGTGGTTTGCTCTCCGCGCCTTGGGATTCGTAATTGAAATTGTCGGGTTTTTTGGGTTCTCCAATTGCTCTTGAAGTTTTGAGTCGGGGAGTGAAGGAGGCTTCAATCTGTACGGAGCGTCGACGTCGTAGCCTCCGTGGTCGCTGCCTCCGTTGCCGCTGCCTTCGTTGGCGCTGAAGCTAGAGGTATGTGATCTCCCCCTTCTTTCCAAACTCTGAGTTTTGAAGTTTTTTGTTTTGATGCATTTTGATTAATGTGTTGCAATTACGGTTGGTGTGGGTTTAGGGTTTGGGATTGCTCAGATCTGGCTATCTCAATTGTAACCTCGTGCTGTTGTGTTTACGTAGCTGTTAGATCTCACAGATACGACATTAAACTAAAGAAAACTAGTTGTGTGTAATTAGTCTGCTTTATCTAATGGAAACTTAACACAAATTTGAATTGTTTCTAGAAAGCTTACAAAATCGAGCTTGTGGAAGAATTGAGGTCTTTGTTAGCTTGTAGTTACAATCATTCTGTACTACTGAGTGGCTTTGTGCGTTAGGGTTTAGGGTTCTGTGATGCAAGTTTTGGTCTGTGATTCAGCATGTTGAGGTTGGTATTTGTAGTTATTCTTGCTCGATTGATAGGAATTGGAATTAGCGGCTTCCTAGTCTGATTGTACCCTAAATGGAATTAGTTCTTCTTTGTTTCTTAGCTAAGTTAACCATGACAGCTAAATCGGTTGCTTTAGGGAAACCTCAGTGTTCTCACAAGTGATTTTCACAATGCTATCCTGTTTGCAGATAGTAAGCAGTGAGGACTTTGCCGCTTCCCTGAACCTCTATCCATATCCTTCTTGCAAGTGTTTAACAACGTCTGTGCTTTGGTTGTGTGTGTGTTTAAGTGTAAGAGCTGAAGTTTACAAGGATTAATTGATCGGGAGATTGTTACTGTCTTCTGCTGAGAGAGCAACGAAACAAGCAGGTGAGCACACTTTCAGTGCAGAATGTGGAATGCAATTGAGAGGTTGATACAGAATCCTAGTTTAGGGTTCGTGATGGCTCTGAATACAGATGAATCTGTAAGTGATTAAATGTTACGTTGTTATTGCATTTCAATGGTTTACTGATGTACACCAGTATTGTATTGTGCATTATCAGGGTGTTGAAACGCAATCTGCAGAACTTGTGGGCGGTCTTCTTTTGGGATCAGGTAATTCCTTCAATTGAAACAGAAGCTGCCGTATGTAATTGGAGAATTCAATCATAGCAGTTTAGCTCGATGTCACTTTAGGTCGACTATCATCGAAAAACGAAGTCTGGAAATGTAGCACTACAGTAGGTTGTTTAGGTTGGGTCGACCTAATAAGACAAATAGGCAAGAAATTACGAATAAATTATTCAATGACATAAGGAATAATAGTCAGAGAAGGTTCATTTAGGTCGATTCGACCTAAATGATTCAGCACTGCATGTATATTAGACAATCTAATTCCAAATCACCAGTAGAAATTGGGTACTTATTTAGAGAATGTCTAAAACATACGGTCGCTCTTAAGCTCCTCCGAAAAAACCAACCCTCAGGTAGCTGGGACCAGTTAGGTTGAGTCGACCTAAACCGAGGTCATATACTATTAACTAAGCTCTCAGAGGAGAAAAAGTAGATGCATAGATGTAAATTGTTAAGCCTCAATTGAATAGATTAAAGCAGGATATCAAATTAGATCGAATCGACCTAAACTAACATCCAAATGTCCATGTAATGATAAAGACTGAGGCAACTAGATCAGTTACACCGAGAGGAAGAGGTAATATAGAGTTCAAATAACAACACACTCCAGTAAATTAGGGAAGCAATGGAATGCTCTGTAAATATCAAAATTAAGGTTGAGTCGACCTAAGCTGCACAAGTTGAAAGCGAATTATTTTATATATTCGACGAATAGATGAAAATAGACCAAATCAGACACATAGTTCAAAAGCAGATTAGATCTCCCATCTAAAAAAGAACGTGTCCTTTTAGGTCGACTCGACCTAAACTATAGAACTAAAAGTATTTGACATCTTTAATACAGGATGGAAGAGTAGGTTCCTAAGCTCGAGCAGTATTTCAAGCGGCTGAACATCGTTGCTGCTGACGATGATGATGGTGATGACTTCAACAACGAAGGAGAGTATTGGGAGTTGAAAGATCCCGAAGTCGTTGAATGCTGGTCTCTCATGTTAATTCCAATGACGCACAAATATTGCTTCTGTCGGAAGTACAAGGACCAGTTGCCGTTCTACCCAATCTCGTACGACGAGAAAATAAAGGAGGTCTCCCCCAACGTGGGAACTGTCATCAAGATACACTGTGTCACAGCGCAAATCGGAAAGAACGATGACGAGCAATATCACTTCACACTTGTGATCGACTCATTGAAGATTCCTTTTTACATAATACACTTTCTCCACAGTCTCGAGAATTCACCATACAAAGACGAGATTCCGGAATTAGAGAAGAAGGTGGACAGTGGATACTGGAGGACCAAGAAAGGAACCCAAATGAGCGGCAAGAATCTGTGTGACAGATTAAGGCAACTCTTTGTCGATTTTGCGGTTTTGAAGGGGAAGATGGATCTGAAGAAAAGTCAGATCGCACCACGATCTGTGTCTCATGATCCTCCAAGTCAGATTGAAGGTCAGAGCTCCCAAGGCACGCTAGGAACACAGCAAAGTCGTGGGACCCGACGAAGCATTCAAACAGGTACTCCGCCGACGGCGCCTAGAAAGAGTAACCTGGCATCTTCTTCTGCTAAGAAGAAGAATGACAAAGACGGGAAAACTCCTGCTGATCTGAGCTTCGCGTCAGCTGTAACAGACGTGCCCTCCGCTCATGATCCAAAGCGCGTGGTGGACTACAAAGAGTCGACCGAGGCGTACAAGAATTATTGGTCATTGTGTAGTGATGCATACATCTTCGAGCTTGACGAGAAGAAGAGGCTGCCCATCGATAAGCTTGTAGCCGCGCCGGCCGACGTGAACATACGAAGCCACGAGCAACGGCTTGTCGAAGATATGTTTCATTTTTTGATGCATATGCCAGACAAAACTGGAAAGCAAACTCTGTGTGTCATGCCGAAGCACCAGATTGAGAAGCCCAAAAGGGAGGATTGGGAGCAGCTGAAGATGGGAGAGTTTTACATTGTGAACGGCCAGCACAGTGTATCCGCAAGCAAACTGATGGTCGAGAGGAATGTGGATGAGGCCATCCTAAAGCATTTTCGCGAGTGGGACTGCTACATAGTGTGGTCTGACAAATCAGAGATTCTCAGGACAATATCCACATACTATAACCGTGTAAATCACTTCGTTGCTCTAAAGCCATCTTGGTCTACAAATATTCTTGGTGCAAGAACATGCTGGATCAATATGGATAGGCCACGGAATCCGAAGGATGCGGCACCAGTGGGAACAGCCTCAGTGGCCAGACGCAACGCTGACAACAAGAAGAACTCCTTGAAATTCAAGGTAGGTTCTTTGAGGTCGAATCGACCTAATTCTCATGTTTGGAAGTCTATATCTCATTAGCTATGTTCTTTTAAAATCCGCATCTGCACGCATGGTTTAGGTCGAGTCGACCTAATTCAGTACTCCTACTAATGAGTTTGCACTGTATACAAACAGGAATTTGTGAAGGCTATGAACGTCAGATTCGCCATGCTAGACGTGGTGAAATCACAGAAGTCATCAAGAGGGAAAGACGCCGGAGAGAAGCTGAAGATAACAAACGAGTTGAAGATTATCACTGCGCCAGACGACGTCTACGACCTCTGGAGCGAGGTGATTTCAAGTGCTGTGCATGGAGAGCTCATTGACCCAGACACTCTGGTGAAGTTCAAGGACAAATCCGGGTGGAAGTCGGAAAACAGGAACCTGACACATGAATTCTTTAAGTGGTTAGGCAATCTCTCTTACGACGACTTGAAGAAGCTCGCGCAGCACATTCTTCATATGAACCCGAAAAGACAGAACCTTCAGTACCCCAAGGTGACAATGAAGATGATTTCATCGGTGTTGGAGAGCTGCTACACCGCAAAAGACTGGGTGGAGCGGCGCAAGCGAAAGTACTTGGTGAAGCGGGAGTTGCACCTGTTGGATCCTTCCCTGGGATTGTTAAATGTGTTCAACACTCTGAACGTTGAGAAATGGAGGCAATTTAAGATTAGTCGCTCCATAACCAGCGCTACAATGAACGTTCTCCTTGAAAAACCAGGGGAGGATTATTGGAAGGACGCCAAGCAAACCAAGTCCAAGAATAGGACAGCGGAGGAGCTGTCTCCCTACGCCGCCCAGTTCTTCAAGGCCTTCCTCTCGCGTCGCAATAACTTTGTGAAGCCGCAAACAGTGGCTCACTACAGGACATATGAAATCGAGACGGACAAGCACCACAACTGGCCTGCTGGCGCATGGCTGCAGGAGACGGTGCAAGGCATTGGTTTCGGAGTGATTGACTTCAGCTACACTCCTGTGGTTTAGAACAAGGGAAAGTGCACACCACTGAACCCATACTTTGACGCGGTGATGTGCTCATTCCAAGAGATGAAGAAGCCAACACTTGAACAGATCCCGAGGTGGATGTTCATTTGCGCAGATGTCGTTGAGCAGACCCAGGTGCTCACATTCATCTCTCAGAACCCTGTCTTGAAGGAGTACCAAATGGACAGCGCTGAGTACTTGCCAGCTAAGAACGAGAGAATGGGTGACTATTCTGCGAGCAATAGCAAGGCGGTAGAGAAGGTGCTTCTCATTTTCCTTCAAGACAAGTCCAGAGTGGAATGCCATCTTCCAAGCAGGACGTACAAGGCTCCTGACACAGATGTTTTCAATAAGCCTCGAATGTACAATGAGATTGCATTCAGGATTCACAATACAGAACTCCGCATGGAGTTCTATTTGAATATCCTTTGCCGCTTTGCACTCGGATCAGTGAACGTGTTGTCGGTTTTTGGTGGTGCGAAGTTGACATGCGCTGCCATGGTAAGTGTTTTTAGCTCGACTCGACCTAATTCCATCGAATTCTCTAAGTCTTTGTTCTCTACACATGTTCAGGTCAAGTGTGGCATATAATCTTCGTTTAAGGTCGACTCGACCTAAATTGGTAGTGGTTCTGCTTTCATTCTCACCAACTTACAAAATGTGCTTCTGTTCTCAGATGCAAGGATATCGAGTGTTCGCCGTTGGAACATCTGATGAGTCTGAGCTTTGGTCTGAAATCGTTGAGGTGGGCAAATCTTTAGACCAAGACGACTTCCTTCCAAAGGGGTACTTCGTGGATGAGGAGCTTCACCCGCGAAAGCCTCCAACGGAATCTACGCCGTCCTCGTCTCGACGAAGAGCGTCTCTGTCCAGGGCGAAGAGACCTGAAGTTGAAGTGGAGGAATTGTCTGACGACAACGCCAACACTGACGATGACATGGAAATGACCGATACGCTTGCTTTCAATAAAGAGCAGTGCACACCGGTGAATCTCACTCAGAGTGTGCGGGGGTCGTCCGCGTCATCGGGGCAGCCCATGGATGTGCAGCGTGCGAGCACACCCGTTCGGAGCAGGTCACAGAAGAAGAGAAGAAGAGACGAAGACGATGACGACGATGACGACGACGACATGCGGGTGCAGCTAGAAAAGATAAGGGCATCCCGGAAGAAGGAACGCGCCCAGAATCTTGCGCTGCATGTAGAGCAAAGTGAGCGGCTTGATGAGATAAAAGAACTCCTCTTCTCCCACAATGCCGACAACAAAGCGACCTTGGCGGCCATCGTGAACCACTTGAAGGGCGTCACTCCCATCAGCGCTTCCCTTCCAGGACCGGGTGACTCACCTTTGATGATCCCGGGTACAGGTTATGGATCCTTTGGTTCATTCCTCAATTATGGAACAGGTCTTCCTCAGCCAAGGAGCTCGTCTACTGCACCCCAAGTTCTGATGCCAGCACCTGCGGATTTAGCTGCTTCTGTACCGTCGACATCAACTTCTGCTCCCAATCCTTTCATCGCTGAACCTGTCTTAGCCGCATCCGCTCGTACCTCGATGGAGAGAGGGAGTCCGAAAATCCAGGGTGAGCAGCCTCCTCTTCCTCCCGGAGATTCTCCAATGATTGCTCCGCTACCACCTCCCGATTCTGACATCGATCCAGCAGAGATTATTTTAATGGATGTTGAGGACGATGAAGTCGTTGCACGTGCCGTGGAGAGCGTCCCTGCTGTGGTTGATGACACGACGGCTACGCTGGATACCTCGGATGCCTCTGCAGGTGCCTCCAGCTAAAATTTTCATGTGCTGCTTCGCGGTTTAGGTTGGGTCGACCTAATGTGTATCATAGTTTTTACATAGTCTTACAAGATTATAGAGGTTTTATTTTCTTCGTTATACAGATCTCCAATGTGGAAAAACCATAGGGATCTTCATTTTGATTTTTGAAAATCAATTTTGTAAAAAATCACTCATCTTATAAGAAATTTTTATACGGCATTCTCACATTATATTTTTGACCTTTTTTCAATGGCAGGCGCTGTGAATGTCATGAGTAATCCTTATGGCATTGAGTATGAAATTGCAGTGGAATCCGAGCCAATCGCGAGCGATGATAATCTGGCTCTGCCTGATGAAATTACTCGTGCTGGCCTAGGAAGTCGTGATGCCACATTGATGGAGTTGGAGGTTGTTGACACTGTCGCGTTGGGAGATGGACATATAATGACGGGGCCTCCTCCTGAGGTTAGTAATATGAATGAATGACTGCTTGTTCACTTGACGGATTCCTTTTTCTCTTTTTTTATTCGCTGCCGTTTTCTGTTTCCCGTATTCTCATAGTAGGGAAATCAATCACGAGAGGTTGTTTAGTGACTAGCATCGTCTTCTCTTCGTTTGATAGCAGGCATCAGACCCTGCATGTTCTCGTGGTGAATCGTCGGAGGGTGTTCCGGTCCCATTGAGTTCCAGGTTGGCGGATAGGTGGCTTCATGTCGTCCTGGACCTGAATGGGATCCTATGTGTTTGCGAGGATGCAAAGTCCAAGGGTTTTCCAAAGTGTCTTCGAGACTCTAGGCAGCCACATTCGGCAACCACCCCCGCGCTTATCGGGCCTAAACTAGTTTATGTCCGTCCAAACTGCGCGGAGTTTTTGCGACAATTGTCTCTATTTGCCTACGTCTCAGTGTGGAGCTCTATGAGAAAGCCCACTGCTGAAGAGATTTGCTTGTATCTCTTCAACGGCTTAAGATATCCAGATTTCGTTTTCGGGCAGAACTCTTGCACCACGCTGAAGTGCAGAGAAAATTCGGGGTACGTCACGGTATTCAAGGAGCCAGGCACAAACAAGGAGTTGTTTCTGAAAGACCTCAGTTAGCTTTTCACTATTACCCGCGGGAATTTCAAGCCGACTAATACAGTCATGGTCGACGACAGTCCGGTGAAACATATTCTCAACAAGCCAGAGAATGTTGTTCTCCCAGACACGTGGTCAAACAAGGGCAACGGTCCGAAGGACACGTTCCTGCTTGACAACCTTTTACCTTGGCTCCAGCGTCTCCATCTCGCTCGCGACGATGGTTTGAAATCCTTTCGGGATAATAGTTCCGCAAAAATGGGACGCAGAATGTTGTGTGATGAGCGAAACCGGAAGGAATACAATAGGCTCATGGAAATCGTGAGGCAATCGAGTAGCTTGAGATAGGGTCTTATAATATTTTGCATTTTAACGCGTCCTCTAGATGCTTCTCTAGTGGTTATTGGAGGTGTGGTCATTTTAGATCGAGGCGACCTTAATTGTACATAAGCCTCCGATTTTGCTTTGGCTGAGTATGTACGGATTTACTTCTAAATAAATATTCGAGAAATCATTTTTCGTTCAATATGTGGTTACTTCTCTTTAGCTCGGCTTCACCCTTCTCTGATTGTCTTGTCTGTTTGTTTCTTTTGCCAATGTTTTCTTCTGGGTTAGAGTAGTTTCTAAATTTATATCATTCTTGATGTTTGATTTGTTATCTCTTTATTTCTAGACCAATCCTCAGGAAGCTATTCCGGTCCAGGAAGTCACACTGCCGTGCTCGGCTTCTATTGATTCCTTCCTTGAGTACGGGCAGAATGCAATCTTAAGTACCGGGAACTTCCTTTGTTCCGCAGCGACGGCCAACTCTACAATGGACTTCTCGGTGAGGCCCGTAGAAGATGGTGTAGTGGATAGTCCGCCAAGTCGGACGCGTTCGCTAATGAAGTCGTGCTCTCCTTCACCTCTTCGGTCCAAAGATCCTCTCACGTCGCGGATGTCACCTTCGCCTTCCACTTCCGAGAAATTGACGCAGAGGAAGCTGTATGAGCAATTCCAGCTCGAAGAACCAATGGTGAAACCAAATTGTCCACTGCCTAGTGAATCAAGGGAGAAGAAGATTTGTGTGCGTTCTCATGGTGGCGTACATCCGCATCTGCGAGCCAGCGCCCTAAATATAAGAAGGACGAAGTCACACAATGGAGTTCCCCTAAGCCGAGACACTCATCCGATACAAAATGAATGGGATCAGAAGTTCATACAGTTACAGAAGCTACAAGAGCTTCAACAATATAAAAAATTGTGTAATGGTTACAGTCGTGGACCAGAGATTTTGAAGGCGATGGGGACAATTAAGCTACAATCAGACATGTAGCTATTTTCCACAGTGTACAGCTGAGTAGTACTCAAGTATATAGGTGCATTGTTCCAGCGTCACACATTATACATTGTTTGAGTGAATGACACTCCTTACAAATACATACACACTAATGACGATTTCTACATATTGAAATGTCATATGTGGAAGAGAATTTGAAAATATACGGCTCTCTATAAATATAAGAGTTTTTTTTATCATGGTAATGACTTTGTTCAATGCCTTATCCTTGTTAATATGTTACATTCATGAATAAAATTTAGTTCAATTCCTCAATTTTTTCGGAATGTTTGTTGATAAAGAGTGTATTTGGAAGCTTTCAATTCAGTGGAATACTCTCATTTTAATGAATATAGTGTTAACTTGTTGTACCACAACTGAAGCCTTCTACCACTATATGTACTGGTTCTAAATGAAGAAGTGATTTTGAAAGTCACAGTAGTACTTCTAGTGAACCTTAAGATGTAGATCAATACTAATTATACTAGGTGAACATACTTGTAATATATAGAGTACAATTAGAAGTTCTTGATGTACTACTATGAAATATTGGAAAGTAAACCTTGGACACCCAAGAGTACATTTTCTCATTACATTATTAATTTTAATAGTCTCTAAAGTATATTAAGTATTCCTGACAACCTCAATGAATAGTTCTTGTACAGCAAACATTTATTTCGTGTAGAACATGTATGTTTGTTAAGTAGGGTGAATGCAAGAAACACTTGTACTATTTGTTGCGTTTTGTCACACCCTATTTTTTTCTTTTCCTTTTAGCCATAACTTTTGTGTTTTAGCTCCAAATGACTCAAAATTTATAGGGAAGGTACTCATGGATATTATGTATCTAAAACGAATTTTGGAGATTTTTCAAAAATAATTTATTATTTTTAAATAGCCCCGAAAATTTCTCATAGTACTTGATTTAAGGGTTTTTAGCACCCCGTTTCTCCAAAAAAACGAATTTTGCCCTAAAATTTGGAGAGCATGGTCTCCTAGTAGACTTATACCTACTGTCCAAAGGAATTCTAAAAATACTTATTTTTCAATGTTGTAGAAGTCCACAAAGAGAGCTTCATTCTGCATTTTTTTCCAAAAGTATAAAACATTATTTTGGTGATTTTTTTGGTTAAATCTCATCACCAAAAAGTTTTTCAAATTTTATATTTTTACATATTTTTCAAAAAAATAATACTATTTTTAACAAATTAAAATGTCACAAGTTGTATTTTCTTCACCGGAACTTTGGACATAGAATTCTCATAGAATTCCAGTGAAGAAAATACAACTTGTGACATTTTAATTTGTCAAAAATAGTATTATTTTTTTGAAAAATACATAAAAATCCAAAACTTGAAAAAACTTTTTGGTGATGAGATTTAACCAAAAAAATCACCAAAATAATGTTTTATACCTTTGGAAAAAAATGCAGAATGAAGCTCTCTTTGTGGACTTCTACAACATTGAAAAATAAGTATTTTTGGAATTCCTCTGGACAGTAGGTATAAGTTTACCAGGAGACCATGCTCTCCAAATTTTAGGTCAAAATTCGTTTTTTTGGAGAAACGGGGTGCTAAAAACCCTTAAATCAAGTACTGTGAGAAATTTTCGGGGCTATTTAAAAATAATAAATCATTTTTGAAAAATCTTCAAAATTCATTTTAGATACATAATATCCATGAGTATCTTCCCTATAAATTTTGAGTCATTTGGAGCTAAATTACAAAAGTTATAGCTAAAAGAAAAAGAAAAAACTAGGGTGTGACAAAAGGCTTTAAGTGTTTCTTGCATTCACCCAGTACTCTGGATACTAGTACTAGGAACGAATAGTATTCCAAAGTACTTTTAAAGTATATTTATACAATCTTAATGAATGAATTAAGTTATGTACTCACTCCATATACATAATATGCACCCCTAAAGTACAGACTAGGTTGAAATATGGTACGTAATGTACACATACCTTTTATACAATGTAGTTGTACATCTATTAATCAATCAGTCAAGGACCTAAGGGAAATTAATCTTAAAAACTAATGTATATTGTTGCTAAACTGATTAGAGATTTCAGAAAAAAAAGTTCATTGAAAATATGCCAAACAAGAAGAGGACATGAAGAAGAGATGAGAAATAAGAACCTGTGTGATAGTAAGGTAGTGTTTTGCATGGGTCAGACCTCCCTTCTTGTCTCCCCCGTCCTTGTTGACCACGTCCTTCTTGTTAGAACTCACTCTAGTGTTTTCATGCCACCAAGTTTGTACCATTAAAATGGTATATGCACTTGTACCATCATCCCTTTTCTGCCTTTGGAGAAGAGTGAATCTGGATGACCCTTCTGATATTCCAGAAGATTGTCTACCCAAAGCCGCCATAATGTTGTCTGGCTTTATTTCAAGTACCCTCGCCAATGCTCTGACACCACCTACCCCCTCCCTCACTGCTGCATCCAACAATGCACCCTTTCTAGAAAGCATATGGTTTGAGAAAGGAATAGCAAGGGCTTGTAACTCAGCCTTAAAACTATTAAGGAACATATGAACACTCTTAGCTTCACTAGGACGGGGATAATAGTACGGTAGGAGGGTCGAAACCGTATTGTGCCGGATGACCTTCTCTATAACATGTTGCCTGCTTAGTGGACCAGGACAATTACTCAGCTCTCCTTGTATGCATTGTAAGATTCTTTGCGAAATTCTGGACGAATCCGTGAAGGAGATGACATCTTCCTCTCCTTCAGCATTCTCTCTGGCCAAAAGGGCAGCCTGCTCTTCTTGAATGCAAAGTCGTTCTCTATGTGTACGTTGGTATACACGGTCGCGCTCTGCTTTCTCTCGCCTCTGCACCTCCAACAACTCTGCTTGCGAGGCTCTCTGAGAAGGACCAGGCCGAATGACCCCATCCCTAGCTCTCTTTCGCTTGGCAGTGTTACCCATCCTGCATGAAAAAAGTGAATAAATACAAACACAATATCATATCTTAGTACTCAGATATGCCACACATATATACAGAAACCTTGAAGACCATAGGTAAGGACCTTAAGTAGAGATTGGATAGATTGTAAATACAATGTAATAAGAATTGAAAAAGTACACCAAGGTAGATGCTAACATGATTAAAAAAAAAGACAATTAGGTCATGTATTTGGGGTGCAAAACACTCACCGAGCTGGAAAAATCCACTCTTGATTGTGTAGATTCCTCAATTGCCTCAGGTGGATGGGAGACAGGGGCAGGAAACAACGACTCCGGACCTCTGGCCACACGTTTGCGGCCCGACTGAGCTTCGGTGTTTGAGAAATTCAGGTACCAAGAAATATTTCCAACCTTTGAGGTTGGTGTACCTGAAATGTGAGAGTTCTGGACAGTAGGAATACTTGGATGCAAGCTACTGAACTGGGAATTCAAACTCTCTGTATCACTAGAGCTGATAGAATACGGAAAGTAGTTTGTTATCAATTGCTGCACTAGTGGTGCAGGTTGCTTTTCATGGTAGTATTCGGTAATAAGTGTCTGGACAAAGGGAGAATCTGGAGAACTTTTGTCTATAGACATTGAGGTGTAATGTTGAAGAATATACAAGAGGTTGAGAAAACGGCACTGCAACCCTGCGTACCAAGACACTCAAAATAAGTAATGAAAAGTTAATGAAAGGATATTCATAAAAAAAGTAAAAGTCACAACTTCATTACAAATGTGCATCCAGTTCAATTATTTGTCATGACACATGAGCGAATGACCACATGTGCGAACCAATTGAAAAATACACATCACAAAAATAACTTACTTCAGAACAAGAATGCTGAGTGTCTTCTGCAATACCTTCTTGCTTTCTGTGTTGTGATATTCGGTTGTGTGTCGTGATAATTTGTTCTACATCGATCATAAGTACGTACACCTGCACCATTTGTGCCAAGAGTAATGAGAATGGTGTCACCCTTCTTCTAAGAGGATATACCACGACAGAAAACCTAATATCACAACACAGAAAAAAAAAAGTTTCACAAGAAAGCGCCTACAAAATCAGGACTAGAGGACCAAAGTTTTCTTAAAACTTGTAACACATGTGACATGTGAAAGCCTTCAAGATCCTAAGCCTCAGTGTCATATCTATCTACCCGGCCAAAGCATACAGATGAACATATTGTTCTACGGATTCTTAGAGACTACAGTAAGACACGCCAACAGTAGGTCTAGATGTTCTTCTTAGATCAGGTTGTTTGAAAAAATAGGCCCGGTCGACATATTCAAGAGCTTGCATTATGACCTTCCTCGTATTGACACTAACAATATTAGTCTTGAATTAGAGGATCCAGAAGAGACAATAACGTAATCGGAACCTCGTACATCCTTCAGATTATTTTGCTTCCTCGACAGCGGAAGAACGACAAAGAAAACACAGTGATTCTCAAACTCACTTGGACCAGAATTGCCGTGCACTGTAGAAAGTAGAATCCTTTGGCCTAGAGTCTCCCAAATCAACAGATCCAACTTCACTCGCAAGATTTTCACGTGCACCGTAGAAAGAAGTTTGCACCGCGCTTTTGCTCCAAATCAACTTCAACATTGAAGCTACTAATTAACTGTGTGCAGTTCCATCTTGAATGAGATTACTAGGAAGTCAGGAACTGGTACGCACGACCTTGTGAATTGTGCAGAACTAAGTCCCACACAAGAAATCCAAACGGTGCACAACAAATGCCCACGCTCTACTGCCTCTACATCCATACTCAAAGCGCTGTAGACAAGGAATAAAACTGATTGCATGGGGTAGCACAGTCTACGCAAGGTCCAGACAAAACGAGAGTGACGATGACGGCGGCGGCGATATTAGATCCACAATAATAGGATCTAATCCGATAATGTACGGTTCAGATCTAAGAGAACTATGGAATGAACAGCAGAGATTAACTTAGAATGTACTCCATGTACTTACAATACATTATAATACTTTTATCTGTAGTGGCGGGGAATTTTATATCTTCTCCTAAACACCTATTTTCAGGGATTATACCGTTAGCCATCCTAGAGTGCATGGGAATGATGCTTCCAGAACCAAAGAATAAGCATAAACACTTAATTTTCTATCCGTTTTTTAATGTAAAAGGGAATGCCACATAAGCTCCAAAATTGCAGTATAAAACGCAACTACGCTCTATGCATGACCAGGAATTCCTCGCACAACTAATTATATATTGAAGTATATAAAAACCAGTTGAAGTTCATTGTTTGATTTTCCTGGACAAAGTACTTTCCATTTTTTTGACAAATCTGACGTACTTTTAATTCTCAAAAAGTACTTTCGCTAGCTCTGGAAAACCGTTTTCTATCTGTGATGGCCATTGATTACAAAACTTTACAAGGTAACTCATACAATTCATATGATTACAAGCCAAAATTGTTTAATTCTTCAATCTGAAAAAGTACTCAAACTTCAGTACCTCCCCCGAAAGTACTTTTCTGACGTACTTTTTAGGGGGGTGTAGTGTGCTTTCACCCCTATATCAATTTCAACTTTGATTTAATACACATTTAACAATCTCATTTCTTTCTTCACCATCATCATTATCATCACTCTAAAAACAAGAGAAATTACACAAACAACTTAGGCTTGGAGTCTCAATGGAGCTTTCATCAATGGATACTCTAAGTAGGACAACTAGAAAAGTGCAAAATCTCATGAAAATTGGTACTTTTTCATTTTCATTTGTAAAAAATAGGAAAATCAAATTTTTTTAAAACTAAAAGTTGAAAATTTTTATAGAGTTGATTTTGATGAGATTTCATCAAAAGAATAATCTAAGAACCATCTTCAATATTCAAAAAGTATGCACAACGGAAAAAATTCTGCACTCATGTGGAGGACATGAAATAACACATTTTTAGATTTCATTCAAAACTTATATGTCTTACACTTATACATATAGACCATGAAAGTTTTGTTTATAAATCATTAAATTTGGGCACTCATAACATACTGATTTTTATAAACTACAAATTGTGACGCTCAACAAAAATGATTTTTAAAGACAAAGTGTTTTTTCTTAATTTTTGAAAAATAAGGGTTCTAATAACCTTCAAGTTAGGTATGTTCAATAAAAATTTCATGTTCATTGAACTTAATTTCCAAAAGTTATAGTAGACAACAAAAAAGTGATTCTCATTGTGACATGAAATAGGACCGGTGTTTCTTGCAATGATCCTAAATGCACAAGGTATTTTGCTTGTTTTTTGGAGAGGGGGGATTTTGAACTTTGTTTAAATGTTACTATATGAAGATGTCAACCTCCTCAAATCAACTCAATTTGCATATTTTACTCTTCTAGGACGTAGATCAATTAATTTCAATCCTACCTTTATTGTAGAATTTTATAGACCTAATTAAAATGATTAAGAGATTTAATATCCATTGGGATGATTGCAAAAAACACTTCTACTATTTTATATCACATAATGTGTGCTAATATGTTTTTTGGCCATAACTTTTGTGTTTTGGCTCTAAATGATTCAAGACTTATTAATAAGGCATTCATGACTATTATACAGTTTGCATAATTTTTTTTGTAACCTTTAAAAGTAGATAATTATTCAATAATAGACCCCAATTTAATATCACACTTGCATATTTGGAGGTTTTTAGTACTATTTAGCACTCCAAAAAACAAATTTTGAGAAGATGGTCTTCTAGAAGACTTGTAGCTAATGGCCATAGTAATTATTAAAATAATTATTTTTGTATGGTGTAGAAGTCCACAAAGTGAGCATCTTTCTACTTGCATTTTACTAGAGTATTTTGAAACATGTAAAAAATGAATTTGTTGAGTTTTCAATGAATCGCCATTTCCATAAAGTTTTTGCAAATCGACAATTTTTATTTTATTTTTGAAAATTTCTTCCTATTTTTCCTAATTAAAACATTAAAGTATGTATTTTCTTAAGATTTGACACTTTTTTAGTTCTCCTACTTAGAGAATTTTTTTTAACATTTCCTTTGGTGGTTACCTTGGTCTTCAAGGTATATACATTAGTCATATTTTTTAAGTTCAAAAAATATTATCTTTCTAATTTTAAAGTACTCACAAAAAAATCATGAAAATACAACAAAATTGACAAGTCTTTCTTGCAATCACCTATAGTTGTTGAAATATAATTAATTTTTAGATACTAAATATTAAAATTTAACTAATTTATGGATTTTGAAGTTCTTATTTCTCTAATATGTAGATATTTCAATTTTAACCTTCTCTCATGCAAAGATTTCCAAATTCCCATATATTCAAATTGTATATATTCTTGAAGCTTTTCAAGAAAGCCCAAATCCATAGATTTTAAACTTAGATTAGAGATTTTTAAACCGACTCTCAAGAATATGAAAATTCTTGAATTTCATAAATTGAATCCAAAATTCAATAAATTACAAGTTTCACTCTATTGTTGCTCTTGAATGTCTAGTTAAACATCAATTGCTGTATTGGTGAATTCTATGTGCACACAACACACCAGATTCATCACTCAAATTTATCTCACATACTGTATGAATCGACCTCAGCATTGACAGACAAAAACCAGTTGAAACGCACAAAGCTCTCAAGAAACGGAAGCTTTTCATGTACAGTATAATTATGCGCGCATAAAGCTGTGTAAGGTGTCAAGTCAGCAGTTTCAAAGCCGTACCAGTAATATTAGTGTCATATATATCGTTTTCACAATGTGTGAATAAAGAACAATCTAAGTCATCTATAATGAATCTGTACAAACTAATTGGAGCTGCAGTTTGGAGTTTGGGGCTGGGGCCTCATCGGAGCTTCTGATCGAGTTACATTTAATAGAACAGTCGAGATCGCCCTATTCAAGAAACCTGACTAGCTCGGTCCAAATTCGATCGATCTGCTGGTCCTGCAAGATCTTTCTAGCTGGGACATTCAATTACTATTCATTCTTTGTTTGGAGAAATTTTGGCTTTTCACATAAAGAACTGGCCGGGACATTCAATCGAAGCTGCAATTCTTGCCCTCTGCGAGCTGCATTTGTCAACAGTCGACCATGATCTCGAGCAGCTGTCATGAACCCAGCGAGCTTGTTTCACTGACGCTTCGAGGGAGGTCTCCACTTGGAAGAGCCTCCATCCCCCATGGGACTAGACTTGGACGGAGGCCTCCACTTGGACGATCCTCCGTCGCCAAAGGGAGAAGCCTTCGACGGAGGTCTCCACTTCGATGATCCGCCATCGCCCGTCACGGCCATGGTGGCAATTGGCTCCCGGACTGGAAATTCAAATGATTGTCTGGCCGGTCTGCAAGCTTAGATCGGATCAGATAGCAGGAGTTGTCAGGTCACAGATCGAATGGATGTAAGTAACCTGGCTTCGAGTGTCAAATTGGTGCTGCGGGCGTTCGGTGGTTCGATATATCACTGGCTTCTGCGTGGAGCTTGAGTTAGTGTTGGACTGTTGGTCGATCGCTCCGATGTTGTTGTTGTGACAGAATGAGAGTGTGATGGGTTTTTATACGTTCTGATTCATGCTGCAGCGATCTGTGTTCAAATTAGGCAGACTTTGTCAGCAGACGCCTCATCTTGACAAACCGAGGGTTAGGTCCATTGCAACGCCGCTTCAAATCGCCTTCCAAAAAAGAGGGTAATGATCTGACAGTCAGAGGCCTGGGAAAACATTCACCTTGAACGGCGCTGTGCGGCTGAGGGCAGACGGCTACGCGAACCACGCGACGTGTCGTCCACAGTCGAAGCCGTTAGTGAGTCCGAGTTAGTCGCAAGGGAGCTTAAGGGAGGAGGTCCATAAACCGACCATCTAAGGTCTGGAACAGAATTTTGGGCAGGTGAAACATCTTTAAATGTTTTTCAGTGAATTTTTCTAGAAAGACAGCTTGAATAGGCATCTAACCCAAGTTGTCTCATATTTTTTGGAGCTCTGTAGAATTAGTTACGAATTTCTGAAGTCAATATGGCATAGGGCTCCAAAACCGTCCACCCCTTCAGATGTTCACTGTTTGTACATTGCTGTAAAGATCAAAAAGCATCATGTACCAGAAACATACATTTCAGAAGGTGAGCGGGTTTGGAGCCTGAGCGGTTTTCGAGCCTCCTCCCTTACTATCCTCCAACGTTGGAAGTCAGAGGAGTACATCCTGGACGGGGTTTCTATTAGAACAATTCTCATTGGACATTGTCCTGAACGATGATAGCGATCACTAGCTGTTGAAGTGTAGTACGAATGGATGATATCGTAGTCGATGATATCTTGTTGTGGATGTTTCTTGATTCTGTCGTCTCTCTCGAGGCGCTATGACTGTCCGACTTCCAGGCTGTGTTTGCGTTGTTGTTTTCAGTAAGCTCGGCATCACATCAGAGTTGCGCAGCGAAACTTGTGTAATAAAGGCAGCTTAGTCAATCTATGTGTTGTGAGTAAGAGCACTGGTCTGGTTCCTTAGTGCGACAGGTTATGGGCCCACGACGCGCTAGAGTTTACAGTTGCGTTTCTGTATCGAGAGGGTAAAGTTAATCCAGAGAGTAGGATATAGATTGAAGTTGATATTCTGAGGAAGAAGGTGAAGAGTCCAAGAGGAATACAGACATTGTGAGAGTCTAAAAGTATTTTGAGGAAGATTGCAATCACAAATCCAAGAGGAATACGAATGCAGTGAGAGTTTACAGAGAGGTTGCAGTGAAAGTTTATCGATATTCTGAGGAAGACGGTGAGAAATCCGAGAGGAATACGAATTAAGTGAGAGTCTATGAGATAAGACTGAAAACATGGCTACGTCATCAGAGATTAAAGAGGTCCATATAGTTGAGAGGTATGATGGCTCAAATTTTGCGTTATGGAAGATGCATATGTCTTTCATCTTCAAGTCTCGTGATCTGTTCTCGATTGTCAGTGGGACGAAAAAGAAACTCGATACTATGAGCGATGAAGAGAAATCGCAGTGGGAGCAGAGAGATAAGCAGGCCATTGTAGCCATTCTAGGGTCGATTGATTCTTATCACAAGCAAGAAGTGATAAATTGTGAAACATCTTACGAGATGTGGACACAGCTCCAAGCTTATCATGATAAGCAATCCGATGAATGTACTATAGCTTTACAGGAGAAATATTTCTCTTGCAAGTTAGGTGAAGGAGAGTCGATAGCAATATACATCAGTACGTTACAAAAGCTGTATAAACAGCTTAATGATCTGGGAGAAAAGATCAGTGAAAAATCATTGATTGCCAAGATCAGATGTGGTCTCCCCCCATCTTATGATCCACTCATGCTTGCATGGGACAGCGCTCCAGCTTCAGAGCAGACGTTGAAAAATCTCCAGATGCGTTTGGTCAAGTATCAAAACAAGAAGAAAGATCGTGAGGGATTATCTGATACGCAAGCAGATGCTGCATTCTTTACAAGAAGCGTATCTTCAAAACCTTCTCTCTCAGTTGAGCAGAAGAAAGAACGAGCAGACCGATTGGCTAAGTTAAAAAGACATTCTCGATGCTACAAATGCGGTCATAAAGGACACTTTGGCAGAGAATGCGAACAGAGCCAAAGCTCAGAAGAATCAGTGTCCCCTAAACGATCTCATAGTCATCGACACAAAGGCAAAAGCAAGCTTAAGAAAAGTCATGCTAATGTTACTGCGAGCATTGTTCATGAAGTCTCGTCGCAGTCATCGGAGTCATCGAGTGAAGCTTTCTGCGTTAGTTCAGAGCAAGAGTCAGGGCATCTATGGTTCGCAGACTCAGGAGCAACTGAGCATATGACCGATAAGAGACAATGGTTCCAGAATTTTCAACCAATCGATAACATGACGTGGAGCGTATCAGTTGCAGATGATCGCAAACTTTATGTTCGAGGCATAGGAAACATTACTGTTCAAGCTAAAGTGAATGATACCGTCACTTCACTGAAGCTTAAGAATGTCTTGTATGTTCCTCAGTTGCGCCGCAATTTAATTTCGACTAGTCGATTGACAGAGAAGCGAGTTGCAATACTTCATGTACGAGATATTTGCAAGATGATTTCAGATGATGGATCGGGTCGTTTATTGATGACAGCACATAAACATGATGGTTTATGGCGTATGGACATTCACGTTACCACAGATCATAGTTCAGCCAATGTGGTTGAATCAAGTATGGATACTCATACACTTGATACTCGTTCTCGTTCTGACAAAGAATTGCAGAAATGGCACTACCGACTAGGCCATGTGAACACTCATACGTTGAAGCAAATGGCGAGGGATGGCATTGCAATTGGTCTACCAGCTTTGGAGAAAGCAAAATTGAATCTCGTTTGCAAAGGATGCGCTCACGGAAAGATCCATCGAACTGCATTTCCAGTGAATCCTGAGAGGAAGAGGAGCTCTAAACCTGGTCAATTTTTCCATTCTGATATTTCAGGACCTTTTCAAGTTCCATCATATGGTGGTCATCGATATTTTATATCTTATAAAGATGACTACAGTGGTTTCCGATTTGTGTTCTTTTTAAAGGATCGACAGGATATTATTACAACTTTTCAAAGTATGTATAAGCTTGTGAAAAATGAGACAGGGAATAGGATGGTGAAATTACGGACTGATAACGGGAGTGAATATCTGTCGAAGAAATTTCAAGACTATCTCTCTAGCAAAGGAATTCGTCATGAACTCACGGCACCCTACTGTCCAGAACAGAACGGAGTAGCAGAGCGTGACAATCGGACAGTAGTAGAAAGCGCCCGTTCTATGTTACATCAACGAGGTATGCCGTTGGAATTTTGGGCTGAAGCTGTTAATACAACAATATATGCTCTTAATCGTGTGTCCAGCAAAACCACTGTAGGATCTACACCATTCGAGATGTGGTATGGAGAAAGACCAAATCTCAGCAATTTCAAAGAATTTGGTAGCTTGTGTTACAGTCATATTCCAAAACAGAGACGTCAGAAACTAGACAGTAAAGCAAGAGAGACGATTTTTGTGGGATATTGTAATACTTCTAAGGCCTATCGTCTATGGTGTCCTCGAAAGAAAAAGATTGTAATAAGTAGGGATGCTATATTTGATGAGGAGAGCCATCAACATTTTGGAACAAGTAAAACAGGTCATAAAGAAGCTACTCAAATTGAAGTAATCCTCCCAGATACTTGTAAGATAGCTTCTACCTTATTGTCTCAACGTCAAAACTGTATTTCATCATCCCGATGCGTAGACCAGATTCATCAGAATCTTCAATGCGATCGAGAGGGAGTGCTAATCGACATGCAGGAAACCCCTACCTATGAGAGTACTGATCGAAGCAGTGGGAGCACTGATCGAAGCAGTGGGAGCACTGATCGAAGCAGTGAGAGCAATGATCGAAACAGTGGGAGCAATAATCGATCAATGAACAACAATGTTGGACGGAGGGAGAGTTCTGAAAGTAGCAGGAGTGCTGCAAACCGTGGGAGTCATCGGCCTATATCTCCAGCATGTTCCGATGATGAATTAAATCCAACAATACGAACGAGGCTAATTGAAGATCTTTACAATGCAACCAATCCTATTGAGGTACAAGAGCAATCATTGAAAACTTCTGAAAATTGTAGCAGATCATCATTATCGACATCATGCATTGCTGTCGCAAAAGGAGCTTCTACAGAGAGAATTTCAGTTCTTCCTGAAGAGCCTAAGACTTATAATGAAGCTATGAAGAGTGAATATAAGGAGCAGTGGCAAAGAGCTATGGTTGAAGAAATCGATTCATTGCTGAAAAATGAAACATGGACTATGGAGGTCTTACCGAAAGGCAGGTTTGCTATCAAAAATAAATGGGTATTCAAAATCAAAGTTAAGGCAAATGGGACTATTGAACGATTTAAGGCACATTTAGTAGCAAAAGGCTTCACCCAGAGCTATGGAACAGATTACGATGAAACTTTTGCTCCGACAGCAAGAACAGAGACTATACGCATCATGCTAGCAATCGCAGGAGCGGAGGATTTCGATCTTGTTCAATTTGATATCAAGACTGCTTATTTAAATGCAACATTGCTAGAAGAAATCTACATGGCTTTACCTGAGGGTTTTGAGGAAGAAATCTATCGAAGGTTTCCAGGAAGTCGTGGGAAGGTGTGTAGAGTCCGAAAAGGACTTTATGGCTTGAAGCAATCTGCCAGAGGATGGAATAAAACATTCTCAGATTTTTTGAAGCAATACGATCTGATTCAGAGTCTTGCAGATCCATGTTTATTCTTCTCGACATCAGCTTCGAGGCTTACTCTTATCCTGTGGGTGGACGATGGGCTTGCTATGTGCAAGGACAAACAATTATTGGATAATATGATCTCACATTTGAAAACAACTTTCGAAGTCACTGTTGGCGATGGAGATGTTTATGTTGGACTTCACATCAGTCGTGACAGATTTCGAAGAACGTTATACATCGATCAGCAAAGATATACGGAGACCATCTTACGTAAGTATGGATTCCAAGATGCTTCGCCAGTCTCGACACCAAGCGATCCACATGTACATTTGGTTTACCCTAGGAAAGATGATGGTGATCTCAATCCTCTTTTTCCATATCAAGAAATTGTGGGATCATTGTTATACTTAGCCATGCACTCTAGACCTGACATCGCATGTGCTGTATCAACTGTTGCACAATACAGTAGCAACTATCGAGAGATTCATTGCACTGCTGTACGAAGAATTTTAAAGTATCTCCGAGGAACAACTGACTTTGGCTTGTGTTATTCATCTGATAACAAACCAAATCAGACTCTTATTGCTTACACAGATGCTGATTATGCTGGAGATCTAAATGATCGTAAGAGTCGAAGTGGGAGCGTGTTAATCATCAACAATGGACCGGTTGTGTGGTTAAGTCGAAAGCAACTTTGTATTGCAGGATCCACAACTGAATCTGAGTATGTGGCTGCATCCCTGACAAGTAAAGAGGTTGTATGGACAAGGAGATTACTGGTGGATTTTGGGTATCGGCAGATGAATCCAACTTCATTGCTATCTGACAATCAGTCGGCAATTCGCCTTGTGCTCAATCCAGAGTTTCACAAACGAACAAAGCATATTGATGTTATGTTCCACATCATTCGGGAATTCCAAGCCAAGGGTGAAATAACTCTGGTTTATGTTCCCACTCGGTTGCAGCTCGCTGACATTTTGACGAAGCCTCTCACTCCTGAAATTTTTCAAAAACTTAGGGAGGCACTCAATATATCCAAGAAAGTACAGCAGCAAGTGGGAGAATGATGCTTTGAGATGCTTCTTCACGTTCTTAGACAATGAGTGGGAGTATTAGAACAATTCTCATTGGACATTGTCCTGAACGATGATAGCGATCACTAGCTGTTGAAGTGTAGTACGAATGGATGATATCGTAGTCGATGATATCTTGTTGTGGATGTTTCTTGATTCTGTCGTCTCTCTCGAGGCGCTATGACTGTCCGACTTCCAAGCTGTGTTTACGTTGTTGTTTTCAGTAAGCTCGGCATCACATCAGAGTTGCGCAGCGAAACTTGTGTAATAAAGGCAGCTTAGTCAATCTATGTGTTGTGAGTAAGAGCACTGGTCTGGTTCTTTAGTGCGACAGTTTCCAACTTCTAAGGATCGGAAGATTCAATTCGATCGACGGTTCACTACTTAATTCCTTTTACCTGTATTTGGTCAAATCAACGGTTACTCACAAACCGTTGGTGAATTTCGTCGCAGATACATGATTGATTACTGAAGTTAAGGAATCCGTAAATGTTTTGTACTGTTGCTTGACGACGAATCGATGAGTTCTTCCTTGGTAGGGTCCCGCTGCCGACATCACGGAAGTCAGCGTGAGCAACTGTCGAAGACTTTGTCTCCATTGGGTGAGGGAGGCCATGCTCGAGGCTTTGGACAAAGAACATTCCGGCACTGATCAGTTCGATGAGGTGGGCGCAGAGCTCGATCGTCCAGTGACTACTTTCACCCAACTCCTGCACAATGTGCAATTGTGCATGGGGGACCGTTTTGAGAAGAGGAAGAAACTAATTAATACATACAGTGAGGAGCTCGAGCTAAGACTTTGAGTAAATTTCATTGCACTACTTTGTATAGGAAAGCTTAAATTTAGTAGTATATCTTTCACTTCATATCACATACTAACATACAAAAACATTAAAATGTCCAAAGTGACATCTTTTTTCATTGTTAAAATCTAATTCTAAATACCACTTACTTTCTACAATAAAATTTTAGGCTTTTTTATTGCATAGCAAGGTTTTTGAAGGATTACAACTTACATAATCAAGTTTTGCAATGCAATTGATGCTTGTATCTATTAATCTATTATACTATAATTGTCCAACTTGAACTTCATGAGTTTGTCAAGGTAATCAAAGAGTTTAATGTAATCCTTACAACACTATCAACATATAGACAAATTGAATTATTTGAATATCAATTCATTGAATTAAATTAGATTTAAATTATTAGGTTGGAATGGATATGAATACTAAATTACAATCCTAATGAATGAATAGTTGAGTGCAATGATTGCAATAATGAAGATATAAAATTTGATGATCAACATTAATATCAAAAGATTTTATCAAACATAATTAAGAAATGGTGAATTTGATTAAAATGGTGATATTCTTCTAAAATATTCCAACATTCTAGTAAAATGGCATTGAATATTTGAATATGTCAAAATGACATGACATTCTATTAAAATGTGTCAAAAATGGCAAAAAAAAAAAACCACCATTTGAAAAAAACACTTGTACTATTTGTTGCATTTTGTTACATCCTAATTTTTTTATAAATTTTAGCTATAATTTTTATGTATTAGTTTCAAATGACTCAAAATTAATAGGGGAGATACTCATAGCTATTATGTATCTATAATGAATTTGATAGATTTTTTAAAAATGATTTATTATTTTTAAATAGCTCCAAAAATTTCTTACAATACTCAATATAGAGGTTCTTAACACCAATTATGTTTAAAAAACGAATTTTGACTTACAATTTGAAGAAGATGGTCTCTTCATAGACTTATACCTACTGTTCAAAAAAATTCTAAAAATATTTATTTTTGAGTGTTGTATTTTAAGTATAATCCTAGTAGTATGGTCTTTTAAGTAATGACTTTAAGCAATAGTAGTCACCCTGAGTGATCAGTTGCTCAAGGTAGAAATGCGGGGCGATGGTTCAGAATCTCTCTTGAGAGTATTTTTCCCCGAGGCTTCATCCTTTGGCAGATCTGCCGAAAAACTTTGGTGTCAAATAAGTTGACCCGCTCGTTCCGACATTCGGAATCGTCGATCATTCATACAAACATTCTTCGTTCGGGACCCGTTTTTGTATAGCAGGGGGCATGACCTAGAGTAACTACCATTCCTTGGTCTGAGCCAATTCCTGATTGGCAATGAATAAAAGACCTCAAGTGAAGAGAAATTTATCTTAAGCCCGAGTATCAAGCGACGAGATTGTCGAGCCATGTGAGTCCGGCACCATTATTTTGCATTATTTTGCACTCTATGAATTGGAAGCTAGTCTCAACATGTTAAAGGACGTCGCCGGGCAGCACTGCTGATTGGGTGAAGTGTCGATAGCAGTAGCTTAAGTATGACTACTAGCTTGACAAGACACACTGCGACTGCATTGTTTTGTTGATTCTCTACCTTGCTTCAACTGCACGCACTGGTGACATACTAAATAACAGGCACATACAGACAAGTGTAGAGCGTGTCCATCTGTATTCCCGATTGTAATCTGATATTGATCAGTTAACAATCTGATGTTGAGACTTGAGACCGGCGATGTTCAGTTTGGGGACTTTTCAGCTTCCCAACTCACGAGCTAATACAAGGCCTGGATTAGAACTAGGTTACAATCCAGATCGAATCCATGATCGAACCCCAGTCCATTGGACTGTGCAGGAGCTCGATGAAGCGCACTCCAAGTGGAACCAACCGTGCATTATAAAAGCTGATGCAGAGCAGAAGCGATTCATGTGGACTGGTTCGAATGCCTGATTCCCGTGTCCATAGTTTCGTGAAATTGGAGATAATCCATTACTTTGGTGCGGTTGAGGTCTGAAACCCAAATCTAGTTTCTGGCCTGGAATTAGACCTATTTGTAGCACTTGTTGGCTCATATATGGAATATCGCCAATTTGACGACGAACTTGACGTTATATGATCATCATGGAACTTCAAGTCAATTTCTTCGGTGCCAAAGTATCTCGTTGACTAATTATGAACTTAATGTCAACTAAGTGAAATCTGTGCAAGGAGTGCATTAAGAATTTTATATTATACAATCATTATGATGTAACAGTCAGTGCAAAGTCAATACTGAATTACTGATGTCCAAGAACCAATTGAAACACGCACACAAGGCACTGAAGTGTAAAGTCTTTCATGCAGTACATCAATCGCGTGTACAGTGATTGTCTAACGAGTGTCTGAGCAGCTTCAAAGCTGCGGTATTCTTTTCAAATTGTAAACTGTTACAATGTGTGAGTAAAGAATCAGTATCTTACTACTTCAGTCTAAAATGAATCTGTACAACCGGAAAGGAAGTTTGAGTTCCGAATTCATGAATTATAACTATTGGAATGATCGAGATCTCCATGATACCGGTATTTCCACGTTCTTGCTGGAGACCGGATAGCTTTCACTGGCATTCAATTGCAATGAATTCTTCAATTGAAACTTATCCAGAATTGGTCAGGAAAGCCTTGCGAAGGCTCGGTGCATTCGTCCACATTCGACAGTGATCTCGAGCAGTTGTCATGATCGCCATGGTCGAGCTACTTTCACTGACGCTTCGACGGAGGTCTCCACTTGGAAGAGCCGCCATCTCCCATGGGACTAGACTTGGACGGAGGCCTCCACTTGGACGATCCTCCGTCGCCCATGGGAGAAGCCTTTGAGGGAGGTCTCCACTTCGATGATCCCCCATCGCCCATCACGGCCATTTAAGGAAGCGCTCCAACGACTTAACCAGAATTCTGATGCTCTCGGCAAGCTCGTGCTGACCGCTCTCAAAGCTTGGGTGATCAACTGAATCGCTTCTGAAAAGGAATGCCTCTGAGGTGGAATTAGCGCAAACTCCGCACGTGTGTGAAGTTCAATTCTTGCTGTGGGTGTAAATTCGATGTATCACTTGCTGCTGCGTCTTCAGATTTGATCGATCGAAAACTAGAACGAGATTTATTGTTCTGGCAGAATGAATGTGTGATGCTCTTTATTACTTTTTGATTCATGCTGGAGCGTTCTCTATTCAAATTACGCGGACGTACTTGTCCAGCGGACACGTGATCTTGACAGACCCAAGGTTTGATCTCTTCAAACGGAGCTTCGAATCGCATTCAGAGAAGTGGGTAAGTATTGATCCGACTACCAGTGGCATGGAAGAACATTTGCGTTGAACGGCGCCGGCGACTCGGCGAGGGCAACGCGAAGCACGGGAAGTACGCGACGTGTCGTCCGATGAAAGCCCGCAGTAGAAGCCGTTAGTTCAAGTTGGTCGCACGAGATCTAACTACCTCCAAGAAAATTTTGGAAGTCAGAGGTGTAGTTCTTGGCGGGTCCCGCTGCCGACATAACGGGGTTCAGCATGCGCAGTGTCGCGGACTTTCAGTTTTTCAGCTTTCTAGTAGAACCATGCGCGCAGCCTTGGAAGACACTCTCCAATTCAAACGAATAGGAGAATCCGAGAATGAACTCATATTATTGTCGCAATATAATAGAAGCCGAAACTTATTTAGTGGAGTCTAATTAATTATGAAGGAATTAATTAGGTGCAAACTGATTTGTCATATTGCAGAGGTTGGAAAATCAGTGTGGAGAATCAGTGTCAATAAAAGGAGGTTCTTTTGGAGAAATGAGGAGAATACAGGAATATCTTTACCTCACCTAACCTGTCCAGCACTACTTTAACTCCTGATGTGCGTTTCTTGACAATTTCTAAAGTGCCTCAAATTCGACTTACACAAATTCTTATAACAACTCTACTTACATATTAAAATATAGAATCTTGTAGTAGACTTGTCTAAGAGTGTGTATAGTGTAAGACAACATGATTGCATGGATTGGGAGATCATAGCCTTTGAAATGAGAAAAAGTTATGTAGGATCCTGGACTCCTAATTGACAACTTCACCTAACTTTGACTACCTTCTATAGACACTAAATTTGCACTATAGATTATGATTTCATAATTTGAATTGCAAAACAATTATGTATGGCATGTACATGTGCATCAAATTTTAGATGCAGAAAAAGAGTGTTGAGAGTGGAGGGCTTTCATAAAATCTTATAATGCAACTATGTGGCAATAATTGACAACACTCTATCAAATTTTACAAATAACATATTTTTTTTCATATATTTAAAACTCAAATTAAAAATCACAATCATGGTAGATGAAAAGAATTTCTTAAACATCAAAATGTTAATACACAAGTATACAATTGAGGTCGAATGAGTTAAGGATCAACGTTTAGGGGTGTTGACATCAGACCAGAATGTATATGATGGATGACTTTCAAAATTCCTATAGAAGTAAAGAATACACTTGTTTAAAAAGTTGAATCATTTATTTTGAAGAGCGCATGCTGACGCCCATGATATCGGGAGCGTACACGTTTTCGAAGGCGGTGCTCTTGGTCTCCTGGAAAAGGTTCCCCAGGCCATGGAAAAAGTCTTTGAACCAGTACAGTATTGGACCAGCTAGCTGCGCATGCTGACGCCCGTGATGTCGGCAGCGGGACCTTCAAGAAAAATTTCGTCACCATTAACGGCAGCAGTTCTGGAGTGGGCCGGCTAGCTAGCTGCCCGGCGCCACATCATGGACGTGTCTGCGGACCAAATGGACTAAACTTTTGTGTGTGACTGTCGAATTGACCAAGTTACAATAGAGACCGTGCGTCGATTGAATCTTCGTTGGAAATGATATTCCCGCCCAGGCGGGCTGCACCTCGGACTTGAATTCCAACATCGTCGGAGGAAGAGAGATCGCCCAGCTAGGTGACTACGAACTGCAACTAAGAATCGGACGTACTAACATCGCGTACCGCTTCGCATTGTCCTGGTGGGCGCCGTTCAACACAAATATACTACCATGTCGTTGACTGTCAGATGATCCACATTGTTGGAATGTTTTCTCAATTCTCAAGCGGCATTCGCTCAAGCCTTGGTCTGTCAAGTCCGCTGACAAAGTCCGCGTAGAGTGAATAGTGCTCGCTGCAGCAAGAATCGGAACGGATAAAAGGACACCTCACAATCATTCTGTCACAACAATCTCATCCGAGTATTACGTCAATCAAGTCTGAAGACGACACTATTGCTGTAGTAAGTGAAAAATCGAATTTACAACCGGAGCTCCATCGGAGTGACGCACGTTCCCGGCTTCTTTTCCATCGGAGAGGCCTGCATTCTGTGTGGGAACTGATCTCGCTAGTACAAGCTTACAGAGCGACGAGCATTATCGAGAACTCAACGACTGAAGTCTCATCGAGTTCCAGAGCTAATTGCATTGCCATCATGGCCGTGACGGGCGATGGGGGATCATCCAAGTGGAAACCTCCGTCGAAGTCTAGTCCGATGGGGGATGGGGGCTCCTCCAAGTGGAGGCCTCCGTCGAAGCGTTTCTGAGAGTAGATAGATCGTTGCGATCTTGACAAGTGCTGGAGATCGATCATTGTCGACCGTCGACTGTGGATGAATGCAACCTTGGCAAGAATTTCCGCTTCATTTGAAGAAACCCGGCCGGCCAATTCCGGGGCCAATACTTTACTTTCTTGCTCTAAGTTACTCAATTGCAAAGTAACGAAGAATGCATTGCAATTGAATGCCAGAGCTAGCTAGTCTATCCGGTCTCCGGCGACCAGCAGAATGTGGATGTTCCGTGGAAGAGCTCGACCATTCCATTCATGAGCCTGGAACTCAAACTTTCATTTAGTTTATACAGATTCATCTTTGATGATTAGAATAGTTCATGATTCTTTAATTCGTGCAAATTGTAACAATTAACTAACGATTTGATCGTATCATAGCTTCTTTGCGCGACTGTATATACATAATTATTTTGCAAGATCAAATGACTTTTGGACTTCACAGACTTGAATGTACTTTTCAATTGATTCTTGTCACATCTGTCATTGTTGGCCGGGCTCACTTGGGAGCTGCATCTGAGTGTGGTCAATCGATCTGGAGCAAATAAGATCTGTCTTCGATCATTACCCGTAGACCTACTGAGAAATGAGTCCCGACGTATCATCAGATAAGGCATGATCTGTTTCACAGAATTATTTCCTCTCTGGATTATATATCGAGTTATACTTGGGCTGTTGGTGGCTCTATATCTAAACGGTGTAACTTCCAAGTTTTAATGAATCTGCCATAAACACTGGCTTCTTTTCTGAAACTGTAGGCATTCCTTCTACTTCAGTGAAGTGGCCGGTGTACGCCAATTTAACGACATTTATGTTCTGCTTCCTGAGGACAGGAGTTCCAGACGGGCGGCAGAAAATGCTCCCATTTCATGAAATTTCGCCATATCACCGAATGGAATGATCAGAGTTTGAGTTAGTGTTGACTTGTTGATTTATCTCTCTGGAAGTCTGAAGCTGTTAGGTTGTCATAACGTTAGTCCGGTTATGACTTATGATTTCACACCCATTCAATTGCGTCGATCGTTACGCAATCGATCAGTCTCCCGACTTTCCGCTGTACACCATTTTATAAAATTCTGCTTGCACAACTTGCCGAAATTTCATTTGAATCCACCCTAGCCTTCAGAGGATGTTAACTCCTCTTCCTTCGAAGGTAGATTCATTTGAAAAAATTGAAGATGTGAGATAGGGACCAGGCTGCCAAAACTGGTTCCCTTTCTGTATTTACGTGGACCAAGCTCGTTAGGGCGGACTCAGATATTAATTCATATGAAGTACAGTTAAATGTACAGTTCAGTTATTAACCAGTCAATAGGATATTTCGTGACCCAAGATTTTGGCTTTTGGCTTCAGAACCGGTCTTGGAACCAGTCAACGAGAATAATAATATATGTGCCTGGCTGCTGACCTGCAACCCTGCATCGCCTTAATTCTGCGAGTTGGATCCTGGTTGGGAGTCCTTTCCCAAGCTATCCTACATTCCTACCAGAGTCCGTCAACCCTTTTTATACAAATTGATCCATGTTCTCAGAGTTTTACCGTTGGTGATTGAGCACGAAAACATTCCTTGCAATCTAGAGGCTCAAAGGGTGGTAGTAACTAATATTGATCTTGCTCATTTGCATGGTTAGAGCATCCCCACGAGCTGCAGAGGGAGAGGCGCGGCCAGGGATGCTTGTGGAGTCATTGAAGAAACCCAGGTCCGGACAAAGAAATTTTTCCCATCCAACACGGGGAACAAGCACACGGAACAAACAATTTCGAAATTTGAGGACTTTTGTTGTGAATTCCAAGAAAATAAACTCATAGTCAATGCTAAAGTACCTTGAAAGGAGGATTTAAATTATTTTTGAAGCACACTGAGCTTGGCCAACTTCTCACCATTTGGCCAAGCCATCATTGAATTAGGCCGGGCCTAGTCTTTCTTTTTGCTTGGCCATGCCTCCCATGGGACAATTTATTTGCATGGGCCCGACCATTCCCTGAGTTTGCTCAAGCCCTGAATTACTCTTTGAGGCCCATAGGGATGCTCTTAGAGTGTGATCACAGCTCACATGGTCCAGATAGGGACCACTTGTCAAGTCATAAAGGAAGCCCGGGTCTGGCCAAAAAAATTAGTCCCACCCCAACACAACCAACAAGGCAGGGAAATATTGTCAAAAATAGGTCTTCTATCTTGTAAATGGGTGATTATAAGAAATACATGTGCTATTAATTTTGTTGCATTTTGCAACAATATTCATGATTTTTTTTGGAGTACTTTAAAGTTAAGAATTTTTTTAAATTTAAAAAAAATATGGCCAATATATATAATGAATGTATGCACCTTTAAGAGTTTAAGATGAAAGTAACCACAAAAGAAAATTTGTTAAGAAAATCTCTAGTTAAGAGAATTAGAAAAGTTTGTATCAAATCTCAAGAAAATATTTACTTCAATGTTTTAATTGAAAGTGAATGCAAGAAACACTTGTACTATTTTCCATCACAAGTCATAATTTAAGTGTTGATCTATTTTTTGGCCATAACTTTTGCATTTTTGCTCAAAATGACTTATGATTTTTAGAAAAGGTACTCATGACTATCATACACCTAATATAATTTTTTAATAATTTTCAAGAATAATTTAATACTAAAATAGTACTAGTGATTATATATCACAAATGACAATTTGGCAGGGTTGTCTATATTTACGTGACGTGGGCTTTTCCCGTCGGGATGTCATGACGCGGCAGGACGCGTCAGAGGCCGTCCCGAATGCTGACGGCGTCGTCGACAGCGCGGATGAAGTCCGTCGACAACGCGCAGACGGCCTGTCGGCCGCCTCGACGACTGGCCGTCGCGTGGACGGACAGAGCGTCCGCGGCTTTAGGGTTTAGGCGCGACGGCCAGGCTGTCGCCTCGACAGTTTTCTGTTCAGCGGACGGTCACGGCGTCCAGAGTCCGTCCACGCAGCGGGGACGGCCAGAGCGTCCGCGGCTTGTGCACTTCGACGGGACGGCCAAGCCGTCGCCTCGACAGTTTTCCGTTCAGCGGACGGTCACGGCGTCCAAAGTCCGTCCACGCTGCGGGGACGGCCAGGCCGTCGTCTGGACAGCGGGACGTCCGCTGGACGGCTAGAGCGTCTGCGGGGACGGCCACGACGTCCCGTCCGCGGCTGTCCACAGTGCGCCAACGGACAGGCCGTCGACTGGACGACTGCTGCCAGGCCTTCACAGTATATAGCACAAGCCGTGTATTTGAAGGTCACTTTTCCTTGCTGATCTCTGCTCTTATGACCTGGTTGGCACACAACCATTGCACTAGAGTGAAGTCCAAGAAGAGTGTGTGGGAGGAACACTTGCTGTGAAAGCAGTAAGTGTTATTTCCACATCACATCCAAACTGAATACTAACCTGTTTTATTTGTGCAGTTTCAAGTGAAGAACCAGTGGGAGCAATGGGAGGGGGGAGGACACAATGGGAACCCTGGTACAGGCTACAAGAGGATGGGAAAGTGGAATGCAAGTTCTGCAAAACGAAGATTAGTTACCGCAAGGATCGCTTGCTTTTCCACTTGGGTTATAGACGAAATGACACCCTCCCTAGAGTGAGAATGTGCAACAAGGCCAGTGCAGCAGTGAAGGCTATGTTTTTCAATTGTGGGGGGAATGTTCCTACGGTCTCCGAAGACGAAGAGGAACATGATGTGGAAGTGACATCACCGTCATCGAATCCAACGAGGGTGGTACGTGATCAAGAATTACCCAATGCTTCAATCTCAATTAGTGGAGGGGGAGGAAATACTTTGGGCCAAAATTCTCAAGTTCGATCATCAGAGGCGCCTGTCCCTTCTTCGACCCATAGTCGACCGCTAAGGCAATTATCCGTACAAGAAGGGATGGACACATCCAAAAAGCAAGTACTAGACAAGAAGTGGGCAAAGTTTTTCTATGAAGCAAATATCCCATTCAATGTGGTGAGACACCCCGCTTTTGTGGATGCCGTGAAATCAACCTCCGAGTCCAGAGTTCTTTACAAACCTCCACCTTACAATGCCATACGTACGAAGCTCATGACATCAACAAAGGAGGAAGTGGCTGCACTGGTAGCGGAGAAGACAAGGGGGCCTATCCACAAATACGGTGTCACTATATGTTCTGACGGATGGGACAATGTCAGCCATCGGCCATTGATCAATGTAATGTTGTCGTGCACGAGTGGAGAAGTATTTTTGGGATCGGTGGACACTACAGGCAAAAGCAAAGACGCTGTTTATGTGGCTAATCGCATGATCGATTACATTGACGCGGTGGGGGGACAGAATGTGGTGCAAGTTTGTACGGACAATGCGCCAAACATGCGTTTGGCTGGTACTCAAATTACTCGCGAATTCCCTCACCTATATTTCCAAGGTTGTTCCGCGCATGCACTTGACCTTCTACTTGAAGATTGAGGCAAGCAACTTTGGGTGGTCAAAATGGTGAAGAAAGCAAAATCAATCGTGAAATTCATTCGCACGCATCACATGCCACTCGCCATTTTCCGACGACATTCTCCTAACCTCATGTTGAAGAATCCCATTGAGACACGTTTTGCGACCATGTTCCTCATGATCGAGCGTTTGGCCGAGGTCAAGGAAGCCGTGGAATCTACAGTCCATGATCCGCAGTGGAACGAATATGTGAGGTCCTCGAACGCTGCAATACACAATAAGGCAGAAAAGGTTCGACGTAGGGTTCGAAAGGACGAGTTCTGGAGGAGGTGTCTCAACTTTGTGCATATGGTAGAGCCTGTGTTGGTGGCTCTTCGAGAGTTTGATGGAAAACATCCGGTCATGGGCAAAGCATGGATCGTGATGAAGAAGCTAGAAAAGCATGTTTTGGCTTTGAGGAATCGACCATTTTCATTGGAGGCAAATTATGCGGACCGTGCTGAATACGCGTTTTACGAACGATGGGATTTGATGAAGACTGATTTGCACTACGCAGCTGCCCTGCTCAATCCATTCCTCCTTGATGAAATTATACTAATAGACGATAACGAGGCAAAGGAGGCCATTCTTAGAGTACTACGCAAATTGGCAGTTGGAGGGTTGGGATATGCAGCCGCTTTGTTTGAGTACCAATCCTTTCGAGACCGCCGAGGCATGTTCGCTGGACTTCCCGATGTGAATACTTTGAATTTGGAGCCGCATGAATGGTGGGATCTTCTCGGAGCCGCTGCTCATACGCTTGCACCTATTGCAAGAAGGATCCTCGCACAAGTATGTTCCGCATCATCATGCGAACGCAATTGGAGCATGTATTCATTTGTCCACAGCAAGTCTCGCAACAGATTGACATCTGAGCGCGCGGAGGAATTGGTTTACATTTATACCAATTCGAGGACTCTCAGGGAAAGGGGTGCGGCGGATGCAGCACGATGGTACACTGAGAACATGTTGTCCGAAGATTCCATGACAACCGAATCAGATGGCTTGGATCGTGGTTCGGTTATGTCAGACGCTAACAACGATGACTCAGACGACAGTTCCAATGGCGATGATGATCCACCATTTCGGCCTTTGGGTGAAAGGCAAGAAAGGGGTCCCCTAATTGACGAGTCCGTATTTGACTTTGATGGCACGGATAATGATGGAAATGACCACGGGGGAGATGAGGATGGAAATGACAACGGGGGAAATGATGGCAGTCCGTCATGGATGCCACGTACATCGATTGCGGGGTCAAGTGGTGGAAATCAAAACGAAGGGGTTGAAGCCCCACCTTCACCGGTTATAGGGCCGATTGAAGAAGAAATGCGTACCCGGAGACATGAACATGTCGTTGTAGTAGAAAGACAAGGCGAAGATGAGGTCGTTGCCACAGATCCCCCAGTGGCGCGGAACACTCGTAGCCACAGATCCCCCATTGGTGTCAAGATAGACTTTCGCACATTGCGTCGAGACACGATCGGCGTGCGACCACAAGCGCCTAGCTTGGATGATCCACCCGTCCAAATTTCAGCACGGCCTTCATCTTCTAGAGTCCGCCCCAACCAAGAAACTCCATCAGTCGGTACACGATTGGCCGGTCTCTTCCCAACTCTAAATATGACCGAGCGAAGGAATGCACCTCCATCCTCAGAACAACCCGTTGCACCGCCTACACGCACTACTAATCGACGCCCGCGGCCACGTGAAGAAAGCCCTACCAATGAACGAGTGAGTAGAAGAACACGTAGAAGGCTAAGAAGGGAAGAAGCGGCGAGTATACCATTTCTCCACGAAGGTCTTCTCCCTGGACCGACGGGGCCCAGTGTGGATACCGTTGGAGATGGAGTAGGAGGGCGAACAATCCGCAGATTGGCTTCTATAGTAGGTGAAGGCTCAGACAGCCCTGACAACTCACCAAGCGAAGTCGGTAGGGCAACGTCCAATCATGATGATGAATCCATGGGTCCTAGTATAGGTGAAGATGGTGAAGTTCCGGGAGATAGTGATTATAGAGGGACTCGTAGAGGTCCTCCACCTGCACCTCAAGACAATCAAGCAACCACGCGAGAGGCTGCTGCAAGGAGCATGGCTCCTAATCATACACGTGCAAGACGTTGAGAGCATCTAGGGAAAAAAATGTCTCCATGTCATCTTATGTAATATTGTGTAAGGCTGAATACCTTGCATGTGAAATTCGGCATTAATTATAAATACTACACATGCTTCCTGTGTTCATGTAGGGCGCATGGGTAGAAATTTTTTATCTTCACATGTCACAAATTCTACAACGCAACAACGGATCCATTTATGGATATTTGTCCCAAGAAATGGAAATATTTGCTTTGTCGTTTGCCATGTGTTCTATACTCTTAAATTTGGATTCATTCTTCGAAGCTGGTTACCTACATGCTTGGATATTTTGAGATCATTATGGATTTTGCCATGTACAAGAAAACAAATGTAATCTGGAATATGGAGAAAATGATTGAAAGTACTGAATTAACCCCTAAAGGACCAAGAGTCCCCTCGGGGAACTTTAAGAATTAGGGCAGGTACTTGTGACTTCAATTTTTAATGAATTTTATTGAAATTTTCACATAAGATAAAAAAACTGATTAGCTCCGTGGAAATATTCATTTTTTTTCAATTGGTGACCGGGAGCAAAAGTTATGCCATCATAAACATTATTTTTATGTTGCCGGGCAGAAAAAAAATCTACAGAAACTTCAAAATTAAAATTTTTTTTTTTTTTTCTTATAGATTATATTTTTGTCTACAAGTAAAGCTTTGATTCATTCCATTTGGATTAGTAATGTGAAAGTTATGAACAATCTTGTTTTTCGGGCAATCTAAGCATCTTCTTGAAAAAATAACTTCTAGGATTCATTTGTGAATGCAATTTGCACAATTTTTAAAAAAAAATTGTTGGACAAGGTTGATTTTGTTTTCTAGAACAATCTCACCATTGGGATTATTGTGTTTCAATTCCATCTATGAGATATTTGCAATTTAGTTTTTCTTTCAATCTTGGACCTACATCTACTTGACAATTTTTTAAAGAATGACAAAAAGTCTTTATTTTGTGAATTTTTTTTCCTAAGCTCTTAGCTCAATTTCTCAATAAAAAAATTTTAATTCAACGTCTGTAGTGCAAAAAGATTACATAAATGGAGGACAAAGTCATTTGAAGTTGCAAACTAGTGTTTAAGAAAACTTTGTTTTCCAACTTTGAATGCTCATATCTTCCTATCTATACGGTCAAACTTCATGAAATTTTCACCACATCATCTGAGTAAAGTAAAGTTCAAGATCCTATGGTTAGATTCTAAAAATTTAGTTTTTTTGGTTTTCATGGATGAATGGAACAAAAATGGCAGTTTTGAGTGGTTTTGGGTTGAAAAACGGCCGTGGTCCTTTAGGGGTTAACATGGCATTCAGTCCAAAATTTACGAAGGGACAGAACTACTCACAAATCCACTCACCGGAATCATACTCGAATGGAACAAAAATATTTACATATATTTATTTCAAAAAGGAGTTAGTACAAAATTTAGTGACGCAAAGTTCGTGGACTATACTGTGGTAAAAGCAAGTACTAAGGTACGTCTACGATTACATTGCCACTAAAATACTATTCTCTAATCTTCATTCCTTGCTTGTTCTTGTAGAAGTGCTTGCTCCTTGCGGGCCTCGCGGTAGCAATCAACGGGTGGAGTCCAAAATAAGGGGGCGCCACTAATTCGTCCCACGGCGTACGTTACCGTGCGTCGTTGTAGTGGGTCCTCTTTGCACAATTCGCCCAATGTGGCTTGAAATGTACCAAACGCTGTATGGTCGGGAAGCATTTCCGTATTTTCGCGGTCTTTCTTCCATATCTTCTCCGCAAGCTTCCCAACAGCATATCCGTCTGTATGTATACTAACACACGGTGCCCCATCTGCACGAGTGGGGGATACCGAAGTGCCCGCCTCTCCAGGAACATACATCAATTCAGGGGCCACCCACCAACGTTTCTGACGTGTAGCCCGCATTTGGCTTGCACATTGAAACTGGTACAAAGAATGGGTTTCTTCATTGATACGACTAGCCATTCCCCAATCACATAGCCCAATCCACACTGTTCGCCCATCATCATTTGGAAAATGCAACATGATGTTTTCTAGCGTGATGTCGTTGTGGAGCACCGAAGATTGTTGCACCGCATCCACGATGCAAATTAACACCCATGCAAGCTCGGTGCGGTTTCTACGATAAGCCAAGAGTCTTTTGGCTTCTTGCATCGTCTGTGGAGTTGCATGGTAGGCAAGCTCCCCGATCTCAGCATAATCTCGGTTTTTCTGGTCCAATGCGAACATGGCTCCCAATGTTCCTCCATTCCACCATTGAGAATAACACTCCATGGTCATGTCATTTATAGCAAAAAATTTTATGACCCCTGGATGATTACATGGACAAACCAAAGCCTCGATGGACAACTTCTCCCGTGACTTCTTCAATTGATCCACATATAGGGCTGTCTTGCCCGCCGATTCCATCATGGGGGGAATGTGCCTTGAATTTTGGAGGCTCACTTTACGCACCCTCCCGTGCCCCCCTTGTTTGTTGTGGCCTGACAATGGAACCACCACCACTCCTCGTTCAAGAAATACCACTCCTCCCGCACCCGCTTGGCCTAGGGACAAGCTTTGGCTCTGCTGAAACCATGGGGCAGAGTGGATATTGCTGGAAGACAGCGCTCGCATTGCGTCATGCCACCAATACACCTTTTTGTGCAACAAATGCAATGCTTGTTGCTTCGGCGCTACATCTCGTTTGAAGCCCTTTACCGATGCGGCGACTTGGGCGATGTTGAAAACACAAGTTTGCACTTGTTCGTCAAGCCAACGACGGAAGTGTTCCTTTGTGCGATCTTCAAGCCACTCATCCTCGCCCATTGTTGTCCAAAACATGTGGGTGAATTTTTTTTTAATTGTCTCCACCCCTTGCAATCCACGCGAGACGTAGGTCGTATTCAATTGAGCAATCGTATATTGCTCCAAAAAATCCAATGCCACTTCCTGCACTTTCCTGGTCGCAGCCTTCCTTGGCCAGTCGTCTGTATTCGTAGCCTTGTGCCTCCGCCTGCTCTTTTTTTTCTTGGCCCCCGAAGATTCTCCTCCAACCGCACCACCGACCCCTTCTCCGGCCAATACTGCCTCTGATACGCAGTCAATGGATTCTGGAGACTGCTCACCAACAGGATCTCCGATGCCTGAAAACCACTCATCAACCTTGCGCTTCGACGCACCTCGCCCGTCCATTTTGAAAAAAAATATGCGATGGTAAAACCAAGGAATTAGGGTTCAGTACTCACAAATGTGAAAACTATCCCCCCTTCCTCAGCCGAGCCTCCTCGCAAGCACCCGCGCTCCCAAGCAAGGACTGCAACCAATCCAGGGCAAGAGAGCACCGTCAGAGCAGGAGAGACTCGTGTAGAGTGGGGGACCTGGCCCACCTTATATAGTCGTTGGCGAGCCGTCGCATGGACGGCCGATCCGTTCAAGGAACTCGAAAGCCGTCGAGGGGTGTCGGGAACTCCGAGACCGTCGAGGGGACGCGCTGAAGCCGTCGAGGGGAATGTCGAGGACGATGAGGCCGTCAACGGGACGCACCCATCCGTCCCGGGAATTTCGAAGCCGTCGTGGGGACCGTCGAGGGGACGTGCTCGCCGTCCTCAGAATTGGGAAGCCGTCAAGGGGAATGTCGAGGACGATGAGGCCGTCGACGGGATGCACCCATCCGTCCCGGGAATTTCGAAGCCGTCCAGGAAACCGTCGAGGAACTGCGAGACCGTCGACAGGATGCACAAGCTGTCCTGGGAATTCGGGGGTCCGTCGTGGAACGAGGCCGTCCACGCGACCCCACAGGGTGTCCCGGGAATTCTGAACCATTAAGGGGATCGTCGGGGAAGCACAGGGCGGTGAAGATGCCAGCGAAGACTTAATGGCAAGCCTCGTGCAACTGAAATTCCTCTACAAGGTAATAAGGTAACAGGCCAGAAACCGCCCATCTAAGGGCTGACACTGAATTTTGAGAAGGTCAAAAACCCAGCCTAAAGCCCTTGCCAAACCGAAGGTTTTAGGATTTAGGGTTTAGGGTTTAGGGTTTAGGGTTTAAGTTCCTTTTTACTTTTGCGTAAATGAGGGTAAAATGTCTAGTTTAGTAATTTAATAACTTAAGAAGTGCATTATAATTTGTATTCGGTAATTGATCTTTATTTTCCTAGCGTCAATCTAATTTTGCAAATTTTGAAGTAATTAAAAGAAATAACATGAAATGATTAAACTTATTGGTTCTAGTCTAAACACATACCTCTTCGGTTGATGCGTATCCGTTCTCAGTTGTGTCGTCAAAAAGCTCTAATTCCTCCCTTTCCATCTAATTTCATTCTCCCCCGTAAATTTAGGAAATAGGAGCTAATTTTAATAATTTAATCCGGCTTAATTAGCATTTGCTATTTGATGGTCACACTATAACTCCTTGAGGAACTTAAATCATTTCCGTACAATGACTTTGCCTAAATCTAATTCAAGCGTACATACATCTATTTTACAAAATGGGGTCACATAAAATGCCTAATTGAATTCTTCAACCCAATTATATTGTTGTAACTTACTAGGAATCTAGGATGTTTTTTGGTATGAAAGATGTGCATATGGATGTTTCCTACATATCTCCTCTTTGCAAATTAATGCTAATTCATCACCAATGTTTTATAATCAATTATCATGCTAAACCATGAGTTTTGAATGAAACAATTCACCAAATACTGAATTTGACTTATGTGAAATCCACATTTGGTATGCTTGATTATATTATGCAAAATTCATTTCAATGGCAGAATTGGATGATTCTAAACTTGTTGGTGGGTAGTGTGTAATGTACACGGCTAAAATTTTACATTGCCTTCCAGTGCTTCATCTCATATCGAGAATGGCTGAAGTGATGGACCCTAAATTTTAGAAGTTGCCCTACGGATATGTAGGGATTTAAACTTCTCAATTTTAAATTCGGGAGCCATCCGACTAGGCATGTATTTTTTAGGAAATTAGATTAGTACTACATGTACATATTAGTATGTTACTATATTGCATAATATTCTAGTCATGTAGTCATGTACTCTACTTATGAGTTATGAAACTATGAGTTATGAAAGTATAAGTGAATGGCGAGCACTAATTAGGAGTTTAGGACGGGGGCACTGGCAAGCAAGACTCCGTTAGTGGGCACCAACCAATTTTCAGAATTCAGACTCTTCTGCGGAACCCTAAACCGCTCTAATCCTCTCTTTGCCGAAGTGTATGATAAACCCTAGAAGAAAGAGTTAGAATTCTGCAAGTGTGTTAATGGTTTGAACCAAAAATACACGTCAAAGGGTTAAAAAAGTTACCCCAAAAAAATATAGAAAGGGTTTGGAAAGAAATTGTCGAGCCCTGTTCGAATAAAAAAAATGTGGAAATGGGTTGGAAAAAAATGTGGAAATGGTTCAATTAAAAAAAATAGGGAAAAGGTTTGAATCCCCAAAATGGAAGTGGTGTGAATAAAGCAAAACGTTAATGGTTTCGGGTGTTGGGCAAAAATATATAGAAGGGATTTGGACCAAAAAATGGGTTAATGGATCGACTAAAAAAATATGGAAATGATTCGGTTTGGAAAAAAATGTGGAAATGGTTTGAATAAAAAAAATGGGAATGGTTTGAATAAAAAAAATGGGAAAGGTTTGAATAAAAAAAATGGGAATGGTTTGAATAACAGACTCGGGGGTTCACCCCCTTTATCTTTTGGTAACCACGTGCGATAATGGGGTATTTAATGGGGGGGTATTTATGTCCTTCTCATGTTTTTTTCCCTCCCTATTAGTAGAAATAAAGCTACCGGAGTGTATTTTAGAGTACCCTATTTTCTTTTGTAAATTCTTTGAAGGACTATTTTTGAACACCCTATTTTTTTTCTACATTTCATAATTACAAAATATTGAGAAGATCAAAAACATTGTATACAAGGAAACATGTGAGCTTCAAGGATTTTGATGAACTAAGAACATGGTGAAACGCACAGCATATGCTATCTATATGCCACTAAAGAGTTTGAAAATCAAAAATCAAAGCTACAACTATTTATATTTCACCATTTATAAGAAAACAAAGCACACAATAGAGAAATTAAACTATAGTATACAATCCTAATTAATGCAATATTTAAAACCAATTTAAAGGCACAAGAGCATATTCACATTCATTTATATAATAAGGAAAACTTAGGGAATTTAATAAGCCGATTGTGTTTAAAAACACAAGTATCAGTAAGTCTGCAAATCCATTCTAACATCTAAAATGAAGAAGTTCAAGGACCTCTTGCTCTCAAATCAACTATTATGGTAGGAAGCTCACACGGAGGTTAATAAACTATGCAGGCTTTTTTATCTGCTTAATAGGACTATAGGAAGGTCTGAAATCTGAATTGGAAAGCTCATTGTGAGGAAACTAATTGTGGATTATATTGAAGCATGCTAAGATTTGATTTTTACTATATGAATGGATGGTTTTAGAGTTACAATGGATTCAATCGTAACTAAGTGTACTTATAGGTGTCTACTAATTTTATTCAAAATAAAAAATGGTTGTTAAACTACCTTCTTTCAAATGTGAAATTGTTTTGAAATAATGATTAATTGAAGAATTCATTTCAGTTTTTGAAAGGGACACATTTAGAAACCATTTCAAACCATTTTTTACATGTTGCATTACTAGTTTATTCACCAAACCAGATTCTTTTAGAAACTGTGCATGTATAGATTTTCAAGGCTTACTGATCACAAATAGGGTCCTATGACAAATTGTGTTTGAAAATTAATAATTAATTCAATTTTTCTTCCAAAAAATATGAAACAACTTGTATTAGATTCCTCATCTATTTCTCCTTGACTGAAAAATAAACTAAAAATATTTTCATCTAAAGACATACACGAAAAAGGCAAATCAACTCTTAATTTAAATAAGTGCAATCTTTGCCTCCTACCATGCATACATGGCTAACACACTTGTCACAATCATGAATCCCAAAAAAATTTAAAAAGAAATACAAGATCTGAATGAGTCACACACTTGTCACAACCATGAATGAATCCCAAAATTTTTTAAAAAGAAATGCAAGCTGTGAATGTTAACTCACTGAGCTCCAATAAAAATTACAGTATACAAGTACTGCATTGGCAATCTTCACCAATTCACCCACATTAAAATTCTGCTGTCTTACAGCTTATTGCATCTCAACTGCCTAAATGAATACCAATTGCGTAATTGGATCCTGGCTGTCTAATTGGATTCCACCTGCCTAATTGAAATTCAGTATATATTGGGCCCACCTATTGGGCCCGTCCAGGACCTGGGCAGGCCGTCACGGGGACGGAGAGTGTCCAGAAAACCGTCCAGGAAGACGGGCCCGTCCAGGACCTGGGCAAGCCGTCACAGGGACGGAGGGCGTCCCTAAAACCGTCCAGGAAGACCGGCCTGTCCAGGACAGCCAGGGAAGACTGACCCCTCTATTGCCCCTTTTTTACCCTTGCAGAAAACCCTGGAATTTATTTTATTTTTCACACAAATTCTTTTTTGCAAATTCTGAATTCTTATTTGGAATCAGAGACCTCGATTTAGCTAGGGGACGTGTTGAAATCTAAAATTTAATCGGCATAAATTAGGGGGGAATTTTTTACATTTACCCTCCGGAGGGGCAATAGAGGGGTCAGTCCTCCCTGGCCGTCGAGGCCCTGAGCAGGCCGTCACAGGGACGGAGGGCGTCCAGAAAACCGTCCAGCAACACGGGCCCGTCCAGGACCTGGGCAGGCCGTCCGCAACGAATTTGGCTGCGGGCCGGAGCGTCGACCTGTCCGGGCAGGCTATCCACAGCGGAACAGTGGCCGTCCAAGACCACGGGCAGGCCGTTACGAAGAGCCATTTTTGGCCATCGAATTTGCAATTCGGCGGAGTAATTATGGATTTTCGAACTCATGAGTGTTTTCGAACTCGTTGACGGCGCCGGACCTGTGGACGGCCTCTGTGACGTCATCCCAAAGCTGTCGACGGCCTCCCGAACCTCCGTCGACGCTCCCTGGACGCCCCAGCCGTCGATGGCCGTCCGCATCAACGGCTCCAGGTGGTGCATGGCGATGTGATTAGACACAAATTAACACTCCTAACGAGGCTTGGTAATGGGGAGTATAAATCCCAAATTCAGCCACAATTAACCTTGCTTTCTCTCTTGAGTTGCTCTGTCCTAGCTTGAAAAAAGCTTTGCATTGCAATTCGGGAGGAAGTCAAGCATTTGGCTATTGCTTTGCCACATTCCAGTTGCCCTCACGCAACAGGAGGCAGAGCATAGTCATCAGTACATACACATCCGTGTTGTGGCATTGTGTGCAGGTACTATGGCCTTAAACCCACTAGAGATGGTAATACATGTGGAGAACCCCCCCATGGCAGAGAACCAGGAGGTGGTAGTTCCTGGAAATCACCCCCCAGTGGTAGAAAACCAGGAGATGGTAACCCATGAAGGTGAACCCCCACACAGGAGGCGTCGTGGGAACAGGAGCACTGTAGATTGGGCGACTTTCAACACTGGAGAAGTTTTGGCTGGGCACGGGTGGGAACAGGCGCTTGAGCCATGGACCCGCACCACATGTCAGAGATACGTGGACTGGGCCCACATCAACCGCCATTTTCCACGGGAGAGAAATGAGACGCAAGTGCGATCTGGCGTTGCATTGATCAAGTATTGCGTACACCCAACGTTCAAGAAGCGGTTGACCGAGGTGGCATTGGCACTTTGGGGGACCCTCTCGAAGAAGGATGGGACCCTCGCATTGTGTCAAATGGCGTATGCGGAGGGTTTTTTGGGCAAGGACGTGGATTGGAACACGTATCCGGCTAAACAACGGGGCGGCCGTTTCCCTACTAAAAGTCGTAGAATTCCACCAAATCCTGAAGTGCAATTGGAAGGCGAAGGAGTGGCTGGGGCACAAGGGGACGAAGCGGCGGCCGCGGACCCCATGGAGGTCGACAATGCACCTCAAGGCGCCAACGAACAAAATCCGGTGGCTCCCGAATTGGAGGCGCCCATTGCCGGTCCAAGCGAGCCCATGCCACTCGCCATTCACCCAATTCCCCCGTCCATGACAATTAATGAAGTATTTGGAGCAAATGGGGAATTAGAGGCATTACGTGCATTGGTGATTAAGCTGCGTGAGGATGGTGCAGAAGCTGAGCGAAGGCACGAGATGGAGGTACAAGCCCACAACGCACGAGTGAAGGCTTTGGAGGAAACGAATGCTAAGTTACTAGCAAGTAACATTGACTTGCTTGAACGTGAACGTCGCCAAAGCACGGATGGCACTCCACCATTGGATGAGGTCGTGGAGCGGGCCACATATGGTCTAATTGAGCCAGCTGACCCATTGACGGTGCGCCGGGTGCGGCCTCATGGTATATTCCCAACACCACATTTTCGTGGTGAGAGTTCAAATGCGGCAACCCAATCAACAGATGCATTGGGCTAAGAGTTCATAAGCGTTGAGCGCGTGGCATACGATGCCCTTGTGGCACGAGCGGAGCGTGCAGAGGGCGAGTGCAATGAGGCCAAGGCCAACATGGAGACTGTATCAGCGGCTTTGGAGGGACTACAGGACGAGTTGGCATTTGTAAATGCCATGAAGGATAGATTGTTGCAACAAACGTCAACTACGAGGGAGCAAAAGTTGCTTGCTATGAGCAACATGAGATTGGCATGCACTTTGGCTATGAACGAGGTCGCACAACTGCAGCGTGAAGTCAGGAGAATAGCTGCAGAATTTAGAGATGGTAGCCAACGTTATTTTGGCTTGACATCGTGGGCCCGACTGGAGGATATGTTTCCAGTTACATTGCCCCAAAATCGCGATAATGCAAGCATTGATTGGGACGGGCATCCGCATCTAGACTTCCAATTCAACACCGCGAGATATCGATACGGGCCCGTGGATAGAGAAGGCAATGCCCCCTTACTGTGGCCCATAGTTCCCGAGTTTGTGAAGGATGGAACGACGTGCACGATTTGCATGGAACCGTTTGGACCCGAGGGTGGATTTTGCCTTGGAACGTGTGGACATATGTACCACCCCGGATGTCTCATTCCGCACATGGTCACAAGAAAGCGGTGCGCACAATGCAAGGCTCCTTTGCACCGGCGGTTGTACGTCCAATTTGGGTTGGAGGATTACATGCCCCCACACTTCGAGTTGAACGAAGAGAACTTGCCTGGCGATGAGAATAGAGGGAGTTGGGGTAATGACATGATATGGATGTGGAAGTGGGGCCATGACAGTAGACACCTCGCCGTGCGCAGCGTGCAAGACATTCCGTGGAACGATGATGCGGAGATTACGGAGGTGTGCAAGAAGCTGATTAGTACGGGCGATCCAGGGCGGCGAGTATTTTTTGGCCAACTTGCTGGTGGCCATTGGGACTTGGACCGACAGGAGTTCGTGCGCCAACCACATCCAGAGAATGTGGTTTTTGACTCCAGTGGAAATCCTATCGGAATACTCCAAGACATGGATCATGAGGCACAAATGAGGTTCATCGAAGACACTACGTTCAATGAGGTGCAAATGTTGTCAACCATTTCTTCCTACTTGCACGATCGATATGATCGGACCGTAGTGGCTACGTTGAACAGTTTGCAATCTAGAGAAGGATTGCAAGATTTTTTGAGAAATAGTATAGGCAGAGGCATTGTAGAACCAGAACAAGGTTGAATACCTTCTGGTGATGAGTTAGGCCATTAGACGGATGTATAGTATATTAGTATTGTAAATAGTATTTGGCTATGACGACCATTTACGAGCGTTTGTTGCTCATGTTGCAAAAGTACATTTTTTGGGCAATGAAGCATTTTCATTTTTCTCGTACAACTATATTGTTTGTTAAACACTTAAACTGAAAACTTAACCATGAACAAATGAAAAGAATACTCAATACGTTTGCTTGAAATGTATGTGCAACAAGTTCATTTAAATCCAATGCCATACTTTCACTTAAAGTAGATTTTGTAAGTTCACTTTTAAAAATTGCCAAAATTCTATTTTTTACATATGCCACAAGTATATATGCTTTTGTTTTTGATTCCCACCATTTCGAAGTTTTTTAATCAAACCATTAACCCAAGTTTTTCCCACCGCATTTTTCCACATTTTTTTTTTCCACATGTCAAACCATAACCATTTTTTTACCCTAACCCATTTCCATTTGTTAGATTCAAACCCTTTCCATATTTTAGATTGAACCCATTTCCATATTTTTATTAGTCGAACCATGAACACATTTTTTTAAACCATTTCTATATTTTTTTGTCGTCCACATTTCAAACCATCAACGTTCTTTTTTATTCAAAGCATTCCCATTTTATTGATTCAAACTATTTCCAATTTGAGCCTTAACCATTAAGGCATTAACATTTTTTTTCCAAACCATTTCTAAATGTTTTTTATTCAACATTTCAAACCATGAAAGTTTTTTTTTTAAACCATTTCCATATTATTTTTAATCAAACCCTAAACACATTTTCTTTCCAACTTATTTCCATATTTTTTTTAGTCAAACCATTAACACATTTTTTTTCACGACCCTTTCTATAAGTTTTTTTCCAACCTTTCAAACCATTGCCTTTTTTTTTATTCAACCCATTTCCATATTTTTTTTTATTCGAAGCATTTTCATATATTTTTTAGTCGAAACATGAACACATTTTTTTTCCAAACCATTTCTATATTTTTTTGTATTCAACATTTCAAATTATTAACTTTTTTTTAATTCAAAGCATTTCCTTTTTCTTTTTCTTTGATTCAAACCATTTCCATATTTTTTTTTATTCGAAGCATTTTCATATATTTTTTAGTCGAAACATGAACACATTTTTTTTCCAAACCATTTCTATATTTTTTTGTATTCAACATTTCAAATTATTAACTTTTTTTTAATTCAAAGCATTTCCTTTTTCTTTTTCTTTGATTCAAACCATTTCCATATTTTTTTTAGTCGAACCATTAACCCATCTTTTTTCCAAACCATTTCTATATTTTTCTTTCTAACACCCTATACCATTACCGTTTTTCTTTACTCAAAACTTGGCCATTTTTTTACCCTAAACCATTTCCATATTTATTCTAGTCAAACAATTAACACATTTTTTCTCCAAACCATTTCTAAATTTGTTTTTCCAACATTTCAACCCATTTCCATATTTCTTTTAGTCAAACCCTAATCACATTTTTTTCCCAACCCATTTCCAAATTTTTTTGGTCGAGCCATTAACACATTTTTTTCCAAACCCTTTCTATATTTTTTTTTCATTCAACATTTCAAACCATTAACATTTTTTTTATTCAAACCATTTCCATAATTTTTTTATTCGAACAATTAACACATTTTTTTTCAAAACCAGTTTTACATTTTTTTTTATTCACAATTCCAAACCATTAACGTTATTTTCATTCAAACCATTTCCTTTTTTTTGATTCAAACCACCAGGGTTGACGAATTGCAACGTCCAGGGCAAAATTACGTCCAAAATCCGGACGTCCGGACGTAGTGGACGCAGTGGACGTAGTCCTCGGTGACCAACGGACGGCATCCGTCGGAAGTAGACGTGCGGACGGGGGGTCGGAAACTGCGGACGGGCGGTCGGAGATTGCGGTCGGACTGCGAACGGCACCGTCCGACCTCCCGTCCGCAGTCTCCGACCTCCCGTCCGTAGTCCGACCGACCACCCGTCCGCCTTCTGTCTTATTGAAAGGCCGTCCGCATGGCTGTCCGGTCGCCCGTCCGCTGGACGTATGTAAAAAAAAATTTCAAATGTCACAGGACGTCCGAGGGGTAGCGTCTACGTCCCATGGACGTCCGGACGTCCCGTCATCCCTGCAAACTACCAAAACCTTTTTTTTAAATACAGAATATATATTATATTTAGACTATGGAAGGCCTAAAATACAAAACCATGGGAAATTATTTTTTGAGAGATGGTTAAACCTCATAGACTAATGAGAAAATTTTGATTGCGAATATGAACTCAGACTTTTAAGTCTTACAAATAAAGAGTTCCAGTCCACGGAGCCCAGGCCGTCCATCCTGACCGTCGACGGCACAGCCAGGCCGTCCATCGAACCCAGGCCGTCCAACCTTCCTCTCAATCCAAGCCGTCCTTCCCAAGCGTAGACCGTACCCAGACCGTCGATTTGGAGGCGTCCGTCTAGGCCGTCCACTGGACGTCCTGTCCATCGGGGCCGTCCATACCCCGCGAGCGGGGCCGTCCCCTAAAACCGTCCACCGGATCCGGACCGTCCGCAGAACCCAGAGTGTCCATCCAAGCCGTCCAGTCAGCCAGGACCGTCCATCGGAACTGTCCACCGAGCACGTCCTTCCAGGCCGTCCACGGAGGTCGTCCGTGAGGGCGTCCACGACCGCTGTCACGATTTTTCATCCTCTGTCGCGGATTCTGTCGTGAATTTCATCCTGACGGACGGACGTGACGCGACGAAAGCAACCTTGCAATTTGGAGGTTTTTAGTACTAAGGAATACCTTTTTTTAATGCTTTTGAGATGAAATTTTGATGAAATGGTCTTCTAATAGACTTCTAACTTTCTGAAGAAGGGTCATTGCAAGAAACACCGGTCCTATTTGTTGTCACAATGGGAGTGACCTTTTTCTCTTGTAGTATAATTTTTGAATTTAAAAAGATTTGACTTTGAAATTTTTAATGGAGATAGCTAACTTCACACTACATGGTTCTACATTTTTTCCAAATTTTAGAAAAAACTTTTTGTATTTAAGAATAATTTTGTGTTCTTGTCACAAATTGGGTGAATAAGGGTTTCACTACGTTCATAGTAATTAGAAAGAATGCTTTTGAGTTGATATTTTGGTGGTGTATTCCTCCACTTAGTAGACTTATGAATATGGTTTAAAATCTAATTTTCAATTATTTTTGGATGATGTATATGCTACATAATACATCTTAATGGCGCACGCATTTATAAATTCTAAAAATACTCTACCTCTAATTTTTCTAGATGAAAGTGACCACAAGGGACTTTGAAAAAATGGCCATAATTAAAAATAAATTAAAAGGTATTTTTTTATTTTTTATGAATTAAAATTGGATCACGGTATTTTTTGATGAAAATCGCAGTCCATCGCTCCTAAGTACTGCTGCGTGGATACAGTACTCCCACATCTAACTTTGACCCCATTTTCATCCACCTGTCAGACTTCTTAAACAGTGTAATGTGTCAGATAATGTCATTCATTGGCTACATTAACTGTTGACTTCAGTACACGTGTCAAAAGCACAGTACAGTGGCAGTTTGCACATAGTACCCGTAGTACTCGCAGTATTATGCGGCGAAAATGTAGTACCCCTGAAAACGCTACGAAAAGTGAACAGTGTTTCTTGCAGCGACCCAGAAGGATTTTTAAAAACAATTAATTTTATGTGGTGTGGAAATCTACAAAGTAAACTTCTTTCTGCTTGAATTTTGAAACATATAAATTATTATTTTGGTGGTTTTTTGTTGAATGACCATCTCCATAGAATTGTTACAAATGGCTACTATTTATTTTTTGTATTACCTATTTTTACTATTTTTCTCGAATAAAAACATGAAGGTATGTATTTTCTTAAGGTTTTGCACTTTTCAAGTTCTCCTACTTAGAAAATTTTTCTATACAATTCCTTTTGTGGGTACCTTTGTCTTAAAAGTGTATACATAAATCTTTTTTTTTTAATTTAAAAATTAATTTTCTAATTTTATAGTTTCCAAAAAAAGTCATGAGTATTGTAGTAAAACGCAACAAATAGTATAAGTGTTTTTTGCATTCATCCTTGATAAAAATAGAAAAAAATTAAATAAAAGAAACAAAAATTGCAAATTTGCAACAACTTTATAGAGATGGTCATTCACCAAAAAAAACACCAAAATAATTTTTTACATGTTTTAAAATACAAGCATAAACTATATAAAGAAACTCACTTTATAGACTTCTATACAACATTTCAGTAGTTATTTTTAAAATCCTTTGAATATTAGTTGAAAGTGTATTATAAAAAGCATTTCCTCCAAATTTTAGTTCCAAATTTGTTTCTTTGGATGCTACATTATTAAAAAAAAATATCCAAAATGGCAAGTGTGATATAATATTGGAGGCTATCATTAAGTATTAAAATACTTTTTAAAATCTGAAAATCTACACAATGTGTATATCAATCATAAGTACCTTCTTTGTGAATTTTGAGTCATTTGGAACCAAAATGCAAAATTTATGACCAAAAAATAGATCAACATACAATGTGTGATAGAAATTAGTACAAGTGTTTCTTGCAATGACTCATATTTTGGGGTCTATAGTAGAAATATCCAAAATTATCAATATAAGTAATTTAACATAGTTGAAGGCACTTCTTTCTAAAAATAATATTTTTTTTAATATTAGTATAAGTGAAAATGAGAATATTATAAGAAAATTATATTTTTGAGTTGTAGTTAAATTGTGGTATGTAATTTTTCAAAGTAATGACTTCCTAGACCACTAAAAGTGTCACATAGGTGGATCCTAAATTAAAATTTGCAAAAATCAATAGTTAATAAATCAAAGTTAAAAGTGATTGCAAAAAACACTTGTACTCTTTTGTGTCTCACAATATATGCTAATCTATTTTGTTCCAAAACGGAATGACGGTTGCTCAGTGGAGTCGAAGCACCTATGATGGTGCCTTTCTGTTGCACCCTTATTATCATTTTTGACTTTTGGTCAAATGATCCAAATATATATATAAAATAGAATTTTGAACACTGGACTTTCTGTGTCCAGCATCTTACTTAGCAATTTTTGTTATTTGATGCGTTGAAGATATGCAGCATGGCATTTGCACGCCTTGGTTGTATTTTTTTGTCGTCCAATTAGATTTGCAAGTTTTCGTGGCTTCTTTGCCCTATGATGCTCAAAGAGCTTGGGAAGCCTTTTTGTTGTTGCCATGTTGTACCAATTATAGAAGCCACATTGGATCAAGTTGTCAAACAACTTCATTGACATAAAAAAAGTAGTTATCCATGGCCACCCAAATCTTGAAGTGGAGGTAGGCAACCGTCATTCCGTTTTGGCAAATTTTGAAGAAAAAATGGAAAGCCAACAATGCAAATCCCAAATGCACTTTTATCACATTATAAATAAAATAAAATTTAAAAAGGTTCTACATTAAATATAGATCTTTCATGTAAGAAAGGAGAATTTGAATCTATTTGTACGCAAATCAAAGTTAAAAAGGTGTTAACTTTTACTATTCTATGCCACCTCCTAGACTTTTCATATTTCCTCAAAATGCTAAGCATGGCTTGGAAAGTGATGGGCTCCGGAATATAAAGAGACCCATGCTCGTTCATTGGGGTGGATTTTTTTGGAACAAGTAAGCTTGATTGGTGTCAAAGACCTAAAATAAGCAATAGTATTGCAGGGTATGACTAATATTGTCAAATGACTAATATTGTCAACTCTATGATCGATGAATGTATATAATTGATACTAAGCGACAAGCTAAGAGTAACTGTAAAGGAATTTTAGTTTGCTTTGTAGTGGGCTCGATTGCATGTCAGTGACCTTTTGGTCGATGTGGCATTGTAGGGTTACCATTGGAACTTTTCATTTGTCCTCAGTCTGCCCTGCTGATGAGCAATCTCTGTACTCTATAAAGTTAACCGTGATTACCGTAGTCGCAATCCTTTTGTGACAACAGCCCTCCGCAGAATTGATTCAGGATCTTCCTTGTTAGGCATGGCGGCATGGCACAAGGACTTTTCACTCATCGCAGACTTCTGCATTTGCTCTTTTCGGGGAATAGAGTTCAGAAGCACTCGTCCCATTGTAATCTGAGCTTAAATGACCGTACACCTCGAATAAGGGCTTTTCATCTTCTCGATGAGCTCATTTCAATAGGATTGATATTCGATCGCATTCAGTTGTAGCTAGAGCGTAAATGGGACGCCAACTGCACAAACGCCATTGCTTTTGCGATTTTGACATTCACCTTACCCTTGGAGTTTGCAAATCACCATGCAAATTGCATTTCATCCGCAACATCTTGTGCACTTCTAAGCTAAGATCGATTTCCAAACTCATTTCATGTCCTTCAATTCTTGCGGGACCACTGCGCCATTCCCAAGGAATTGTTGTTTGGGGATATGATAGCGGAATCGCCACGTATCAGGTGATGCATAACAGTTGCTACTCGTATGCTGGAGAAATCTCAGCTCGACCGGTCATTACTAACAAGGCCGTATTCGTTAAATTGAGAAAAAATGGCTATATTGAGACCTTAAGTTCCCTTCACTTCAAAGATAAGTTGTTGAAGGCAAAGATAAATGCAATAGAGCCTATGTCTACAAACCATGTATCATGTGAAAACACCATAGAACAAGAAAACACTACAACAAGAAGAGATGAAAACCATATGAAATAAAATCCATTTGGGAGGTCAAAAAGTATTTAACATTTATAAATGGTCAATTTACATTGAAGGGCATGAATTTCCTTTGGGAACCCATGTACAAAAGAAACAATTTATCTCACATGTCTATATACTTCACTTCCTAAGAAATGAATTATACCGATAATTCTAATGATTGATTGATGTATTTGTGTAGGAATGTAGAGACATGTGCTCATTAAGACTTATACTGTGCAAAAATAAAAGTGACTCGCGTATCTAAACTCATTTCTATTAATAGACGCAAAGTTTTTGGGAAGCCTCTGGTTGGGGCATGAATTAATCCTTTAACCAATGTACTTGTTTGGAGAACTACTATTTGTGGCCTCTAAAGCTTTGAGCTTGGCCAACCCTCTAAAGATATCCTCACGACGGGAAGGCCTGGGTTGTTCAGATGCACAAGGAACACCCCACATCCCCATCCTAAGTAGTTCGCTAGCCTCTTTCCTCCGCTTGCGTTCACTTTGTAGAATATCAGAGCTTGAAAGAGATCGAGAACTCTGAAGAGGCGGCTTCAGTAGCGATCTGTTGAGACTGTTTATGTACGGATCTGCAGTAGTAATTGACCGTACGTCCTTTGATGGACGACAGTCTCCGATAACTGTTGTGCGAGATAGAGATACAAGAGAAGATGAAGATCCACTTCTCACAAACTTTGATAGAAGAGTTCCGACAATGCCTTGAATTTGCGGGCCTTCAGCTGCACTTCTTGTAACAAGCGCGACCTTCCTCTTACGTCCCCCTCCAGTAGAATCATCGCCAAGATCGTTGTTAAGACCAGTAGCTTCAGTTGCACCCTGAACCATATCCTTGTGTCGAGGATCGTCAGAATCTCCTTCGAAGCCTGCATATAGTTTTCTATGCGCAGTCATCTCTGTATGAGGAGTTGGCGACTCCGAATGCAGTCGACTGGGTGTTGACGCAGTCCGCTTCAAGGGGGATGGTGAGCACACGGGAGTCCTGAGCGGACCCTTGCTAGGAGGACTATTTACCACACCTTCTTCCACATTCCCCTTCGAAAAATCGATGGCTGCCGAAGCCGCATCCGTGGCGGAGCACAAAATAAGAGGCTTCGAATAAGCGAACGGCAAACAACTGCCTCCATCGGATTCAGACCTCACGGAAAGTGTCGCATCAGATCCAGACAACAAACTCCTTGTTAGTGGCTGGGACCGACGAAGAAGATGCATAACAGATCCTCCAACCTGGAAAATAGAAGAATGCAAACAAGCTTCCTACATTATCCTCGACTCAAAGATAACCAAGCCATAGAAAAAATCACTGCCACAAGGAAATTATAGAATGCACCGATGAAAACCGAAGATCGAAACACCTTATATTACAAATGAATAACATTTACAAATTTGTTCACATTCTCATAATGTACTATGTACAATGACATCTGCAACCGAGTAGGCACGACATGATGTCTACTTCTTCCGCCCCTTAGGCCCAATCACTAAATTCATCCCTGGCAATACAAAACTAGAACCGAAATTCTTCGCCGACTCTCTAAATCCGTCTAGAAGCATGTCGGCCCTATAGGAGGTAGGTGTGACGGGGGATTGACCGATTCGGTTTGCATCTACATACTCACGTAGGTGCCCGGGCTGGCAATCATCGTGCAGCCGCTTAAGCCAAGGGGCCAAGGTTCCCATGAGCACATTGTCACCTCGTTCACGACGATCCCATTTCTCTAAAAAAATCCCGTTGCCATTCTCATTGAGAACACCCTTTTGCGGGGAGTCATCTATCAGAATGGTGTTGTCCATGTTAAAAAACTCGGGGTCCTCGGGATATGTGAACAAGTGCTCGTTGAGCACTTTCAAGAACAAGGGCTTAAAAGGGTTCCCATCCTGCACAAGGAATTTCCCGAGACACAGCTCAACCTTCTTACAATTTTTTTGACCTAAAACGTCAAAAGGCTGCCTGTTGTGCTTGCACAAAAACGTGACGATTGGCTCGACTGTCTGCTTAAGCATGGAGCTCCAAAAAACAACGCGATTCGAGATCTTGTTGACCTCTTTCAAGAATTCCCAGAGATTGGGACGAACATAGACAACCTTCTTCCCAATGAGTGTGGGATTACGATCCGAGAACACGAAGTCCTCGGGTCGGTACGAGATTTTTCCTTTAAATAAGGACCTAGCGTCGCAATGACAGAGAACTCCGTTCAGATCGAATACAAAGTTCAACCAAGTCTTCCGCGATTTCGGAACTATCGGGGGCACACTCCGCGGCACACTCTCTCCGCGCCTCCCCGATACTACCTGATGAAATCAGAAACACGAGAGAGATGGTGTTACTTGTTTAAACGCAGAACCAGGTGACCCATACAACGGCGAACCCCACTGACCTCCACTAAGCGATTGCAGAATCCGTCCATTAAAACATTGTATGCGTGCCAGTGGACGGTGGACTTTACGTCTTTCTTGCTGGACAAAACATGTACGAAATCAGTTCACCATATACCAGTTGAACTAAATGGCGCATACGATTGTTTATTTCAGAATAATTCATGATACATTCCTCGGATTTCTACCTCATCACTATCGGCTCTGTACAACTGCAAACTACAATTCGCACTTAATATCGTCTATACTACAATGGACGATTTACGGTTAGGAGGGTTGTCGACGCCATCCAATCATTGACTCTCCACTCCCTCCTGTCAACAGGAAGAACTGGTATAAGAGTCTAACACTACAAACACGAAAGTATAAACAAACATCCATCGCATAACACTAGATAGACTCATGTCATTCTGTAGGGATCAGAATTTTGAGGAGAAGGTACCTGTCCGAATGCTAGATGCTCTGCTTTGTCGCCGGAAGCGCCACCAAAGTCCACGAGTTCTTCGTCATCGTCATCAGGTGGATTCTGTGACTCCACCATGAACTCCTAATTGGGGGACGTCCTCGGCGATGGAGATCGTCCCAAGGCTTCAACATCCCTTTCAGTCTCAAGGAAGGCCTCTGAGTTGAGAGACTTGCCAGCCTCAGTGTCAAGCCTATCCTCGACTCGAGGATAGTCAACAACATTGGCAACATCCGCAGATCTACTACCATGACCATGAACTTCCGCTGCAAGACTGGGGTCTTTGTCATGGAGGGGTAGGAAGAGATCCTGAGAGTCAAGATGGATAGCACCAGGGAATTCGCGAACAGGTGATGCACGCTTTGGTACAATGTTATCCTCGACCCGAGGATAACTCTGGGCTCTGGCCACCGAGTGCATCTGTTCAGAGGCTTGTGAAGAACCAACATCTACGCTGGTATCACCGTGACTCTGTTGTGATGCTAGAGGAGGAGGAGGAGTCTGTTGCTGTGACAGCCTCTCTTTCAGGATCCTGTTCTCCTCCATAAGAGCTTCTCTTTCAAGACGCTCTTTCTCCCTCTTCTGGGCTTCTTCTTCTCTCTTCTTTGCCTTTTTTTGATCGCGCTCTTTCCAGAAATCTCTGCACTCCATTTTTACCACCACGACATCCGTAGTGATAGTGCTCGGAGGACACCCACCTTCTTCACCCTGAGCTGCGTCAGACTCTCCCCTTGGATTAGAAGTTTCTCCTGCGCCAAAGGTTGTAGCAGTATCAATCTCTGGCCCAGAGTAATCAAAACCCTCTAGGTCAGAGTATGAGTCCACATCGCTTAGGTCAACGATGTTCTCCCTGGGGTGCTGCTTTCCTTCCTCCTCGTCCTCCACTTCTTCTGCAGGCCCTTTTCCTTTGTCAGCCGCCCTCACATCCGCTTGTGACTCTACATTAGCACCTGACAGTGTTTGAGGTGCTCGGGGTACTAGCGTGAAGTCATTAGGATGAACTTCAAGTTCACTACTACGGACGATGTTCGCATTAGACCTGAACTCGTCTATATTCAGGTCGGACTCACCCTGGACGCGCACATCCGCAGCCTCTGCACCCGCACTATCGCGTGCACCTTCCTCTCCTACTGAAGAATTAGAGCTCAGGTCTGGCGAATGCAACATGCGTGGACGAACATAGTTAACCTGGTATGGCGAATTGTCGTGTAAAAAATCATTCACGTCTGCCCTATCGCCAAATTCAACCACTTCGAGCTGTTTGTCTCGGTCGTGTCTGTCTGCAATGCCATAGCAATACATACCACACATCTGCAATACAAAACGAAAAAGATTAACACCCGTGAAAACAAATTATCTTCACGTCGAGGATAAGAGTAATAGAAATATACATGGAAGGATTTGTACATGCAAATTCTGAAATGCAATCACATGACACTATCTTCGAGTCGAGGATACAAGGCAAACAAAAGGCATTATCCTCGAATCGAGGATAATGATAAAAATTCTCAGACGAATTACCTTGGCAGCGAGTAGAAACTTTGAGCCTTCGTAGACACTGAGGACGTTCTCCCCCTGTGTTGCAATATTCTGCAGAATATCAATGTAGAACTCCATTCTGAGCTTGCTCGGATGGGTTCTATGCTTCGCTTCGGTATTGAAGCGAATTCCTGTGTAGAAAGTGCTCTCCGAAGTGTCGTACACTTTCTTAATAGCTTTATGCTCCCTTGGAGCGCCATCTTCTCCCTTACAAATTAGGAAGAGAAGCTTGAGAGGAGGAATTACCGCCCGAGAGGTGGCGTTATTCAATTTCTCCGCCTTACACTGAACGTAAGTGGAGATCTTCAACACGTACTTCTTCATATGCCTCTCCGCATATGAAGCGGCCTCCTACGCTTCAAATGAATTCCCGGGAATCCACAACCATATCTCTGGCCCGGAAAGAGTGGGCTTCATGTGGTTCGCGAGGAATTTAAGCAACGGCAACATCGGCGCATTCTGGCCTAACCCAGCGTTTGGCCTCGGAAGTTGCCGGAAGTCTATCACACCTAGAGGAAGTCCCCTCTTCTGGTAAGGCTAGACATGACTCTTCACAAATGCTTGTGGATAGCATTCGTGGCCCCGGATGTGTACTTCCCCTTCTGCCTGATCCACTGAATCCTTCATTTTCAAAAACCTCTTCAACAAAGGATATACCGCGGGGAATGGTTTCTCCCTGTAGTCAAAAGCTCTTTTCTTCTTCCCCTTGTTTGTTAGGCGCTTCACAAAGAAAAGGTTTGGCAAGGCGTTCAACAAAAAATCCCAGGACGCGGTTGTGAAGAAGTGTTTCTGTTTCCAAGCCCTCCACACTTCATCATCGACATCTCCATTGATGTCCTTCAGTTTCAGGGTCAAGTCGAGGGCCATGAATTCCTCGACAATAACCTTCTTGCGCTTTCGACGCTCAACCCAATCGGCGTGGGAGACATTGTCTTCGCAGACAAACTTCGTCTTCCCGATGGACACCTTCGGGTATTTCCTCGAGCGCCCAGGTGTTCTGCCAAGCAGATGGATAACATACTCTTTCAGATCCTTGTTAGTGAAGTGACCCATGTGCTTGAAAAATTCCCTTTTAAGCTCAAAATTTTTCAAGCTAAAATTTTTAGCACTCCTGTATGGTTCGACAGTGCACGGATCAATCAAGGACCCCTCCATATGCCGTGTGAGAAACTGCTCCCACATTTTGTAGACACCGTCGCTTAACGTGACTATTTGAATTTCGTTCTTCACGTCGATCTCTTTCTTGACATTACTGCCGTCCTTCTCGGGATTAATGTTCTGGTAACGACAGAGCACTGTGTCCACGAACTTCTGCAAGGGAGGGAGAATTAAAAACGATCGTTAGATCTGAGAATTGAATACAGAGCTAGGACCTTTATCCTCGTGTCGAGGATAACATAAACAGAACAAGAACGGACATCAAAGAAACAAGTCTCAACATCAAGGACGCTGTAGTTATCTTCGAGACGAGGATAAAAAACAATGACTCACCCAATATTTGTCCTTGTCGCAAACGGATTTGTTCTCTCTTCTCTGGGGCTCGGACTCCAGATCTATTGGCCGCTTCATGCTAATCCAGATATCTCGACAAGCAAATATCTGATTCCCCCATGTTGGCTGACTGTGTTTGAGGTGGTTCGTTTTGTTGTACCAATTCGAAATTTCAGTCAGTTTCTCGGCGCTCAGGGTCCACACAATCGTTGCGTCCTAGATCTGCAACTCCTTCTTCCGTTCATCACAGACGCCACCTTGTTGCAACTGTTTTGCAGCTGTGACGCTATGCTGACCGTTGATGATGTAGAAGCTGCCGTCCTTTATTTCATCCCAGCTCTTAGGACGCTCCTTCAGAAGTCTTTTATTCACATCCATTGGCATCAGACAAATTGTCTGACGTTGCTTAATGTCGCCCAGATTTATGAGCTGCTGCTTCACGTCATGTACAATCTTTGCCTCCAGTTTACGGATGACGTATTTTGGCCTTGCCAGAAAGCATTTGTCGATGGACACTGGAAACGTCTGCGGATCAAAGATGAAGCAGTCTTTACACTTCTCCCAGAAGTTCTTCTGGTAAGTAGCGACAAGCTCATGTTTTGCAATGGGCTCGTCGGCTGCAGTGCGTCCGGTCTGCACGGTGGTCAGCGCGGATCCTGAGCTCCCAACAGCTGTAGCCCGACTTGGTGCACTAACCTTCTGGCGTTTCTTGCTGCTTTCTCCAAGTGCCGGAGTTTCCTGCTTTTGCTTTTGCACCGGAGCTCTTGTCGAGCCTTTTCCGCTTCCTCTACTTGCCGACGTACCTCTCCTAGCTGAAGCAGACTGATTTGCGACCTGGGCACTCGTTCTTCGCTGCGCGGTGTCCCTCGCGGCACTGACAGGTTTCTCTACGTGCAGGAGTGCGTGTTTCTCAAGCCGACGGAAGAGCATGTTCATTCTTCTCGCCATAGAGCCGACGTCATTCCTAACCCACGGATGGAATTGGTTGTTGAGCTCGTCCGCCAGGGCTTCATTACTTCCTTCCCGGAGAGACTTAATGAGCTCTTCCAGATCAAAGACGGCTCTTTCGTCACTCTCGCAGCAGACGAGTGAATGAGTGTGCTTCAGGTCCTCACCCTTATCGGTTAAGGCTTGCAATGTCATCACTATGAACAGTTTCTGGTGATGCTCCATGAGCACAACCTTTTCGTTAAGGTTCCAAGTCATGTACATTCCTGAGTTCTTCACTTTGTGTCGGAGGAACACGTAATCCTTGAACCGGTTAATACCGAATGTCCATGAGTCGATGACAGACTTGAACTGCCAAAGAGTTCCATATAGTGCCTCCATCTCTGTTATGAAGGGACCCTCACCTATGTACATGTCGAAGGGCTCTATGAATGGAGTAGTGGCTGAGTAATCGTATTTCTCTTCCTCAGTCATTTTTGTGACCTGCACATGAAACAGATGAAATTCTTGTGAGATGCTATCTTTTTCTATCCTCGAGTCGAGGATAATTGACTCTACATGGAGGTCAGTCTTTCTGTCTATGTTTCTTGCGTGTGTTTGGGGTTGAGACAATCATCATTCCCAACTTATTTCTTAGGAGGAAGTTCTAAATTCACACTCTATGAGTTTTTATGTTGTCCTCTCGTAAGTTATCCTCGACTCGAGGATATATAGTATGTGATTTGTTTATAGCTGGTGCATTCTTTATTTCTGTTTGAGTAATTGTTTGATACACTAGAGCTTATTCCATAGCTTCTTTTAATCTGCTTCTGAAGGTTGAATCTGATGACTGCGTTCTATGATTCATGGAGGGTGGTATCCGAGGGTAGTTATCCTCGCCTCGAGGATAGTTATCCTCGAGTTGAGGTTAGTTATCCTCGAGGCGAGGTTAGTTATCCTTGCCTTGAGGTTAGTTATCCTCGCCTCGAGGATAGTTATCCTTGCCTCGAGGTTATCGTTTTTGTTGGGGATGTAGTGTGTTTCCTCTCTGAAACTGTTTTTTTTTTGGAAACCCTAATTCTGGTATTGTCTTTTGGGGGATTTTTTTCACTTACTGATTGCCTCTACAACCTCACAATGCACTAATCAATGACAGATTACCTTACCTCCGTCCCTGAGATTTGCTGTGGTTTTCAGAATGTCGGAAAAGATTGACAATCCCCGCCAATCTCAGTCCTGGTCCTACAACCATTCACAATGAATACTGATAATTGGGAATACTGGGCATGACAATAAGCAACAAGACAAACACAAATTCTTCACTTTTGTACATTGATAGTGCAATGCACGATGCTGAAACAAACAACGAACCTCCACAAATGCAGAGAAAGAGCTGCATGATCAGATTCGGCTTACCTCAACCTCAAGCTGGGGATGATCTCCACACGAAAGAGAAGCCGCTGAAGCACCCGACAACGCCACGCACCAAAGCACCGCGAAGCCGCCGCGCGTCCGAAGAAAAAAGGGCGCCCTCTCCTGAGCCACAGTTCCCAACAGAAAATGGTGCTCTCCTGAGCCGCGCCTCCAAATACAAAATGGTGCTCTCTCACAGCACTCACAACGGAGTGCTCACAAAACACCTAAACCGCTCAACAAACCGAAGCGCAACTCACTCACAATTCAAACTTGCACTCACACACAACTCTCCACTCAACTGCACACACCTTCTCGCAAATTCCAACTGTCCACACGTGCAACACCTCCTCTCACACCTTCCTCGGACACGACGACAAGCTCGGACGGAGACGGCGACGACTCAGAAGACACGGCGCGCCACGACGTCCTCACAGCTCCGTGGTTGTGCGCGCCAGAAATGGCCTCAACCCTAATCCAGCAAGAGGGTTAGGGTTCCTGGTTGAGGGCCTCCCCACGTGGCATTCGAGGATTGGAGGCGCGTGGAGCCCTAATCCGCGTGGCCGCTTTCAAAAAGGCTGTATTAGCCTTTAACCCTTTAACCCTAATTTAACCCTTTAACCCTTTTGGTCACCCTAATTTAGCCCTAGAGCATCTTGAATCATGTCCATAATTGACGATTTGGGAAAATTAATTAGAAAGTACTATTTGGAAGAATATTTTGGGATTCTAATAAATAAAAGAGTTGTGAATTTTGAATATTAGACTCCATCCGTACGGTTAGATTCACCAATGCTTTCACCAATATTTTTCTATAAATTCCTTCAAAAATCAATTTCAAGCAAAATATTTTCATTTTTCAAGTAAAACTTGTTGGAATAGATTTGAAATGAGCTTCCCTTCACATGGTGATTTTTTGAAATATTTTGTTCTTTAATTCTATGACCTCATTTTTGCAAATTTGGTTTTGAACTACAGTCAACGCAAGTCAACCACTTGACATACTTCCACATTTGTAATTTTAAACAATTATATACTTTAAAAATACCAAACTCTATCCTTGGATAGAACAAAAATTTCATAAAGAATTTTTCAAAATTAGGATGACTTCCATCCAAGCTGTAACGAGACAGAGAAGTAATTGCAAATATGTTCTAGATCCCAGAAATTGGACATCGGCGCGCTCCGGGGTTAGCATTCGTGTTTGCAAAAAGAGACATTACATTAGTAAGGAATTTCTATAAGGTAAATTTATTAACCCCGAAATGACCTTGAGTATTCTTTAGCTTTAACTAATTTAGTCTACATTGAATAAAATGTGAACATTTTGATAAGTTGTAACAATTTTTTTTAATTGTAACCATAGAAATTCAAAGTAGACAGTCATGTTAGAGATTACATAGAAAAAGAAAATACAACAGTATCAATTATAGATGGAAAGATTATAAGCTAAAAGATTGAAAGATTTGAGTTTCAAATGGTCTATTTCAAACGAAACATTTTAGACCTTAGAAAGCAATGCATGATTGTTCAATCTCTTCACAACCAATACTATCGAATTCTATTAATAAATACAAGATACCAAAAGCATGGAAAAAATAGGACTTATAAGCTTTAATTTGTATATTAAATTTAGGGTCCAATTTCAACGAGGTACATTCAGGATTTAAAGAAGTCTTCCCAGTAGATTTTTACTCTATTATTTTCTAGAAATACAAACTTCTACCTAAACTTCGACTAAGAAGGTTAGCTACAAAAATTAGAGAGTATAATGTTACGAACCGACAAGTTTGCAAACTATATTTTGACATGAAAAGGATAAAATTAAAATAACAAAAAAAGTACAAGCTAAATTCCAACAATACGTCTTTCAAATTGTAAACCAAATACAAGAACATCAAGACTAAAGACAAATTTAAAGTAATTATGAACATCATGAACAGCTTAATGCATGTTCCTCAAGCATACAGAGTTTACGAAAGTAAAAAATTTAGAAATGTCACTTACTTTGAATAAGTTATAGTTTGCAAATAAAGAAGACTCTGTAGGAAAAGAATACAACAAACAATCTTTTTGGAAAAAAAAAGGAAAAGAAGAAAGCAATGAATCACCCTTGCTAGTATTCAAAAAATAAATAAAAATTCTAAAACATTGTTGGTGTTCAAGTCATTTAAAGTAATAGCAACAAAAGTGGAATAATAAATATAAACTTAACTAAAACACGTGATATTAAAAAGGAGTGCAAACATAAACCAAAAGAGAACTACAATTTTGGACTAAAATTGAATACCCTATAGTAGTGGCAATTAGGAAAATTAATTTGTTCATGCCCCTTTGTTTTTAGAGTTTTTAGATTTTTTACACCCTTTCGATTAAAATTATAATCTTCCAATCTATACTTCATTATGTTGTATTTTCAAGTAGTATGTAATCTCTAACAATCATGTTTACTTTGAATTTGTATAGGTACAATTCCAAAAAAATTGGTACAATTTTACAAAATGTTGGCATTTTATTCAATGTTAGTAGAGTGAATTCCTTAATTGTGAAGAAAATTCAAGGTCATTTTCAGGTTACAATAGTAACTATTATAAATTTTGAATGACCTTTCTTTTCTGTACGCAATTGTTCTACAAAAAAAACTTTGTTTCTACAAGAAATAATTGAATTACATTATGCAATTTCTTGAATAAATGTGGAATACTACTTGTAGGTTTGAATACACACATGTTTCCTCTTTTTATTAAAAAAAATATTATTTTTATCCGTTCTCTTGTTATGATGATAGAACTAGTACTTTTTAGAATGCATTCATAATTATCTCAACTATTTTCGCTCTTCTATTTTGATCCTCAATTTTATATTGCATCCCCCACTGAAAATTACAAGAGCATATACAATGTAGTTCAAATAAATTTTCAATCCTCCATTTAGAGTGGTTCAAGTTGAAAGAATAAAATCATTATAGCATGCAAATTTATGCAAGAATGCCAGATTATGCAAAGTTTGGAAAATCAATACAGTTATTAATATTTTTATTTTATAGTGTATGCACAACATTATTTGTATGACATTGTACAGTGCCTACATTATTATTTTTTAATAATAATAAGCACTAAAAATGTTCTTTTACATTTATTTGTATATTCCTTTTTAATCTTAGTATCTTCAACAAATAACAGTCTGTCCTTGCACTCACTATGGTAAAGGTATTTTCAATGACACTATACTTCTAAAAATGCATTTGAAGTCTAATATCGTGAAATCAAAATTCTCTTCCTGTAATAGTAATCGACTATTTAATACCTTTGGAATTTGTATGAAGAGTTTAAAATACATTCTTCATAGTATTACACTACTCCTGTAGAGCTCAATCTGCACCTAAACACTGCACATTAAAAGAATAACTAAAACCATAAATTTATATGTTAAGTTACAGGTATTAGGGTTCTAAAAAATGCACCTTCAATTAATTTAAATAAAAACTAATAAATAAATAAATAACTATAAAATTAGCAGTATTGGAGGTATCCTAGAAATGAAGAGGAAGTAATAGGTATGATCAGATGTAATTTACAATGTGTGCTTGGCATAATAAGGTTGTTAGAAACAATGAATGAAATAAATTAATGTATGCCATCATTTTACTAGCAATATGGATTGTGACACACTACTAAAGTACCTTCTATTACTGTGAAATGTAAGTCACATTAGCTACAAAATATTAGAGCACATATCCATTTTTTAGAATTTAAAACTCTACATTGTAGAGTTCTTTTCATGAAGTATGAGGCAAAATGAAATATAAGAACTAGAATTACTGAATAATTTCATTTGCCAACATAATTAAAAGAACAAAGGAACAAACGTGCAAACTTGCTTAGAAGACAAAAAAGAAATGAAGAAATAAGTGAAATCACCAAATTCAATCCAAAATAGAAGTCCATGAAAGTAGACCTTTCAAGATTTAGGGTTTAGAACCCAAAAAATAAGAAATAAAAGACAATAGACTTATGTATATGCCTAAATAGTAGATGTCAGGTAAGCGTCTTCAACAAAGAATTTTGGCACAAATAAAGGTAACCTCCATTGCGAGTGGTTAAAATACATTCACCCAGCCGCTAGTGGCCTTGGAAGGTTAGAGGCGTCTTCAAATTTAGCCCGCATGTCAAAGAATTTGACTTAAAAAAGGGTGTTTCTCGAACCTTGGTGGAACATACGGTGCCGCAGTGAACCTACAATGTAAGGAATTCCAAAAACGGAAGCGCATTAATCAAAAATTCCACAGCCCGCAAGAAATGGCGGCTCATCAAAAAGCTGTAAAGTGAGATGCCCCTCCGAATTTGTCGAAATCACCTGAAATTCTGTAGATTCCATTGGAAGTAGGAAGAAGTAGTTCAGGAGTCGCAGCCAAATCCATTTAAAGGCGGATAAGGATGCAAAGCCCCCAAGCCCAGGAGATACTTCCTCCCTAATTCTAGCCGAACTTGAAAATTTGAAATGCCGTTTCCTTTCCCGCTCTGTAAATCCCGCCAAGCAATTTGCATCGTCTCTCTCCTTCGGAGCTACTCCCTCTCATTTGTTTCTGCACTCACTACCTGTTGAAGCGTTTGCTTCGCCGCCGCCTTCTTGTTTTGTATTGCGATCTCTTTCATTCCTTGCCGCACTGGTAGTAGCTACGCAGCTGAGTTGCGTTCGTATTTTCGTAAGTTCAATTAGCCCTTCATTGCTTCGCTACATTTTGTGTTTCCGGTTTCGTGCCTTCAGTGAATTCTGTTTCTTGCCCACTATCATTTGCAGTTTGAATTTTTTGACAATACCTTAGTACATATGAATCGATGGTTTCCGTGTGTTCTCAAGTTTGGTCACCCTGTCCGCATGGTTCCTAGTTCAGTGAAGAGGACACTTGTGGTGTATGTTGCAAGCATAAAAAACAGTGCGTAGCGAATTTTACGCCGTAAAACCCGGAACGAAAACTTAATAAGACGACCTAATGAAATAAGGGACTGGAGGATACTGTGCTCGTTGTCCTCGACTCGAGGATAACGCTCACATTATCCTCGAGTCGAGGATAACGCTCGCATTATCCTCGAGTCGAGGATAATCTTGTTCTACGAGTACTAAGAGTTCATTATCAATTAAATGTGAATCATATTAGAGAAAAAAATTTGAAAACATAGAACGAAATTCTGAATCGTGTTTATACAGCTAGTATGAGATTTACCTTCTATCCTCGATTCGAAGATAACTCTGTTCCTTCTGGATCATGTTTGAATAGTTGATATCAGTATTGGAACCTCTAGACATTGGGATTTAAGATTTTCTGTAAGAGTTGGAGGGGATCACACATGTTTGTTTATCCTCGAATCGAAGATAATCTTCTTATGATGAAATATGTCTACATTATTCAGAAAATTGAATATATACGTGTTCATATCGGGTTTATAAAGCTTTCATGTTCTATGGAGTATATGAGTATCTATCAATTTTTAGTATCTGTATATTGCAGTCATTCATTTCACATTTACAACCGTTGAATCGATTGCCATTAACATTTAGAAATACATTATCTTCGAGTCGAGGATATATATCTTTCTCATTCACTGAACTATCTATATGCGCAGGATGAACATATCCGAGACGAATGAGTCTTCAGGGCCACTGCCAACCTTACCAGCTGGCGTGGCCTCTTGCGAGGGTATTCCTCGCTCTTCTTGGATTACGAAAGGTGTAATGCTTACAAACAAGGCAGGGGTTGAGGTAGCAAGAGCGATTTGCCACAGCGTGGATGCAAACCTTGTCATCGACATGGATGGAAAGCCTCTCGGCGACGACCGTGTTGCTGTTCAGATTGCACAGTCTCTTAGTGAGGCTGAAGTTCCATCCTCTTGGATGTGGTCAATGCGCTCGTGGAACATTTCAAGAGTCTTCTTGAGAGGAGCCAGTCTTTTTGATCATGATCAGACACATATCTTTAAGACAGCAACAAGTGCATCTACAAGGCGTGTTCGAACAGGTGTTCGTTCTTATGAGAGTACTCGTGAGAAGAAGGAGCCAGAAAATCTTCCCAAGAAAGAAGCTCTTCTTATAACGCGAGCAATTACAGAAGTTTCTACAATGGTTTGTTGCCGTCAGAACTGTTTGCAACCGTTTCCTCGTGGGGAGATTGAAGCGATTCGTTCACAACTCTACGTTCATGGTGGTGTTTACAATCGTCAATCATGTTTGCTTGGTGTGCACAAGCAAGTTCACCATAACTCTAATGGAAGAGAGATGATCACCTTGGCATCACGTGAGGTTTGTCCTACTGCTTGGTATGTTATTCACGGAGTTCATAAGTCGACCTTCTATAGGTACAGAGAGTAGGCCAAGAATGGTAAACAACCGGAGCACCATGGTAATGTTGGCTTGAAGAAGCCTCGCACACATACTGTACAGGCAACTGCGACTCTTCGATTACTTCTTGATAGTAGCGCAGACCAAATGCCACACAAATCAAGGATGCTTCAATCAGGAGAGAAAGTTCCTTCCATGGTTCTTCCTTCTGCATTTCGATGGAATGAAACATTGCCGGAGATCAATAGCGTGAATTCCTCGTTTCAGTTGCAACGAATCTCAACTAGTGGATTAAGCAACATCCGTCGCGTTTCTTTTCCAGAATATGCTCCCAAGGCTCGTGGTGACAGTTTCGCACGCTATGGACAATGTGATAGACTGAAGCAGTTGAGAAACGCTTGTATTCCTCGCTCGCATGCTCAAGAAGTGTGGACTAAAAAATTGAAAGTACACCTTGTAGGGCAACAAGCTCATCGAGAGTTATATTATGGCAACCGTTTGATGTCTGAGAAGAGCCCTGAGAAGATGTTGACTATTATTCATGACAAAATGGACCACTCAAAGACAGCATCTCCACATTATTCTCACAAGAACAAAGGCACTGATTCGTTTATGAAGATGCCTCTTTCTGTTACGGGCATGATTGCTCATGGACATGGAGATGTCCGATATGTGCATTATGGATTGGATATCTTCCCTACAGATTCCAATCACACAGTTGGATCCATTGCAAAATTGTTGCGTGATTTGGAGTCGGAACCAAAAGTCTCATCTCGAAAGTTGTTTGTGAAAGATGATCCTATTCATCCATTGTCCATAGCTATTTTAGAGGGGTCTGAGATGTGTGAAGATTCTCCTGCTCCTCCTCCTCAGGAAGTCATTGAACCTCAATCTCTACCTCCAACTTTGACTCTACAACTTGACAATGCCTCTGGTGACAACAAAAACCGTTGGGTTTTTGCATTTTGCTCTCTTCTTGTGCATAGAGCTATATTCCGCGAAATATACATCAATTTCCTCATTGTTGGACACACTCATGAAGACATTGATGCTCTGTTTGGACGATGGAGTACCAAATTGAAGACTAATGACTACCCCACAATTTCAAGGTTGATGAAGTCCTTCATGGATTGTGAAACGCAACTCGTGATTCCACATTTCATTGAAGAGGTTCCTGATTTCAAAGGATTTGTAGATGGATACTTGCACACAGGTGATGATTCACTACAAGGTCATTCTCAAGCTCAACAGTTCAAATTTTATAAGGATTCTAACGGATGGCCTATGATGCAATACAAAATTCTTTGTACTGATGGTGATTGGTTGCCAAAGGAAGGTGGTGGGATTCGTTTGTGGAAAGAGACAACAGATGGGCGCCCTAAAGTTCCAAGGGGAAGTCCCAAGCCTTTGGCTCCACAACTCATGCGTTGCTTTGACGAGGTTCGTAAGGGTTTAGATGGCTACATTGATTTGTGGAGTTCAATGGCTAATCAAGACTTGTCTGGAGAGTTTCGGAGAAAGATTGAGCTAGTGAAGAAATATTGGGAAGGTGTGACAAGTGCATTGCTTGAACCACTTGTGAGACGCGAAACTTTGAGAGATGGATTCTGGCCAAATTCGATTACTTCCATTGAGGAGGTGGACCAATACCTTGATGATGGCACAATGCGCGAAGAGTTTGCAGAAGATGCCCCCTTTGTTGGTCGTAGACGTGATCGTCCACTTCCATCATTCCGTATTGGCCGTGACGTGTATGCAGGTTATTTTGTTGTGGTGCGTCCTGCTGATGGTGATCTTTGTCCATTTTGGCTAGCTCGTGCATTGACAAATCCTAATCCGGATCCTGCGCATGTGAACTTCATTCAGCTCCAATATTGGACACCTACATCTTTTCAACACATTGATGAAGACACCTACATTGGGTGGGATACAAAACAAGGGAATTCTTGGTGCGAAGATAAGGCTATATCTTCAAGTTGGATATACACTGATTGCATCATGACAGCTTGGAAGCCACGTGTGAGATCTACAACTTCAGATCCAAGGATCAAAATTCCGAATTCACAAATTCCTATCATCAAGGCATCAGTAGATGCATACATGTCCAATGAAGGCAACAATGCATCTACGGCGTGAAGATTAGATTATACATATAGAAATTAAATAGCTATTATTAGAAATATGTAGTTTAGTTTTATAGATATCCAAAAATTTAAAACAAATTTAGTTTATTAGAAGTTCTATGAGTTTATATATTATTTTCTATATTGTCTTTCATTGGAAAGGAAAAAATAGAAAAAAATGCCACCAAAAAAATTAGTTTTCATACAAGAAATACTTAGAATTTGTTTGCAATTTTTTTTTAAAAATTATTGTATTGACGTCTTTTTTAAATGAAATGTAATAGATATTGTTCAATATAAGAAATGTGTATTGTTATTGTCTACTCTATATTGTTTATTTTCTTGTTCCTTTTTTATATTTGCATTATCTATATCTGTTTTGGAAGACTATATGTAACTGTATATTCAATGATGAGTAAATTTGAACTTTTTATGTGTACTTTGTATTGAATGTATCAATTTAATAAAATCATAAATTCTTCATTTATTTTCAGTTAAATTTAGTATCTTCTTTTCTCAATTTAGTCAATTGTCTCAAATTAATGACTACTTTTGTTTTCTAAATTTAGTCTCACGATTAAAAAGAGACTCCACACTTTCTCAATTTAACGAATACGGCCTTTAACCATCAAGGGGATAAATGATCTTTGTAGATTGAATTGGCAAAAAACTGTACAAGTCTTCAAATATAAAGTTTATGTATCTCTTTTTTGATTAATTGGCAACAGGAAACTAGCCGGCGAATGCAATTAGCAAGCCTTGCTCCTGCTGATCAATTAAGAGTTGTAGAGTAATCACTTTGAAATGTGTCATCTTTTAGCATTGACTTGAGTCACTAGGAACGCACGTCGCACGTTAGTCCAAATTCGTAAAGAAAAAGAAAATTCTGAATTAGTTTACACCCAATCATGTACCGGTTCTTCAATTAATCAGACCACCAGTTCGGTATTATTTGAATTTGGAGGGTTTTGCAAAGTGATTCAGCAGTACTTTTCGTTACATGCAGCATTTTTGAATAATTATGCTTGTGGAAGTTTTTCAGCATGTATGCAAATTATGGAATACGCTTCAGCCTTCAGGAAACATGTAACACTTTTCCCAAATACTTCGTGAAAAGAGTAGGATGCTCAATAATTATGGAATGTCAACATTCGAATGACGTTTTGTACGTACTTACTATCAGAAACAAATGAAATTGTTCCAAACATTGTAAAGGTGAATTCTATTAAATAACTTCTGAAGATGATCACAGATTCAAAGATTGTATGTGCACCAGATTGATAACACTCAAATTTACCTCACACATGAGCCTACCTCAGCACTGATAGACAAGAACCAGTTGAAGCACACAAAGCTTTCAAAGAAACGGAAGCTTTTAATAATTATGTATACAGCTGTGTAAGGCGTCAAGTCAGCAGCCTCAAAGCCGTACCAGTAATATTAGTGTCATATATCGTTTTCACAATGTGTGAATAATGAATGGGGAACTACTTTAGTCATCGAAAATCAACGAATCTGTACAAACTAACTGGTATCATCTTGAGTTTTGAGCTAAGGCTCCATCGGAGCGAATGAATGGATTGTAATTAATGGAACAGTCGTCGAGATCTCCACTTTCAGGGAACCGGACGAGCTAGCTCGGTCCACGTGCGGTGGATCTGCTGGTCCTGCAAGATCTTTCTAGCTGGGACATTCAATTGCCATTCATTCTGGAGAATTTGTTCAAATGGCATTCAGAGAAAGAACTGGCCGGGACATTCGATCGATTGATCGAAACTGGAATTCTTGCATCAGTCAGCTGCATTTGTCAACAGTCGAAGATGATCTCAAGCAGCTGCCATGAATCCAACGAGCTTGTTTCACTGACGCTTCGAGGGAGGTCTCCACTTGGAGGAGCCGCCATCCCCCATGGGACTAGACTTGGACGGAGGCCTCCACTTGGACGATCCTCCATCGCCCATGGGAGAAGCCTTCGACGGAGGTTTCCACTTCGATGATCCGCCATCGCCCAACACTGCCATGGCGGCGCGCAATTAGCTCTGGTACTGAATCTTTCAAACTTTCGGGGGGTGCTGGCCGGTCTGCACGTAATTAAGCTTGGATCAGCTAGAGCAGTTTGCAGAAAGAATGCTTCTCAAACTGATCAGAATCCGACTTCAAACTCTGTCAATTTGTTACTCCGGTGCGGGTGCGGGTGCATGTACGAGCAAGTCCGGAAATGCAGTTGCTTCAGAGTCGAGCTTCAGGTCTGGTTGATCGATAACTCAGGAGAGCTTGTTGTGGCAGAATGAGAGTGTGATGTGGTTTTATACGTTCTGATTCATGCAGCGATCTCTGTTCAAATTAAGTGGACTTTGTCAGCGGACACCTGAACTTGATCGACAGACCAAGGTACGGTTCAATCCACTCAAGCACAACTTCAAATCGCATTCAAAGGAGGGAAGTAACGATCTGACAGTCAGTGCCCTGGGAAAACATTCCCGTTTGAGTGGCGCCGGCGAGTCGGGCAACGCGAAACACGCGACGTGTCGTCCGATGAGACCCGAAGTCGAAGTCGAAGCCGTTAGTTAGTTCGAGTTGGTCACAGGGGAACTTCAGCAGCTTACTACCCGGCCGTCCTCCGAGGTCGCAACTGGAAGTCCGAGGAGGAGTTCCGGGCCGGGTTTCGAAGGAAGATTCAATTTGGCCGTCACTGGTATTGGTGGGCCAATTCAACAGGAGCGTAGAAATGGTCATGAATTACATCCGGCCCGCCGCCGCATCTGTGCACATTCTGTACTGCGGGGTGATGACAGAGCGGGGTCCCGCTGCCGGCATCACGGGCGACAGTCTGAACAGCTGTCGATGATATACGAAGTACTACTGTAGCTATTGTCATTGACATGCATTCTGGATCACCAGAGGGCCCTTGCACATGGCACAGCGGGAAGTAACCCTCCATTGCCTTACTAGAGCATCCCCCACAGCCACAGGGCCAAGCAAGACTGTAATCATTGTGGGCCATTGATGTTTTTTGTTAGAGGAAAATCAATGAAGTAAAACATTTACAGTGTTGCGTGGCCATGTAGCCATGGGGTTGCTAGTATTGTTGCTAAACAAAAGTAATATTATATACAATAGATCTGTTCAAATGGGAATTTTATGAAACTATATTGTTGTAGTATTGCTTTTATGGCAAATTTCATAAAAATGGTGACATTTCATTACTTTGACATTTTTTATAGTTTAGACCATGCAATTTGAACTCTAAATCCATCATATATTTTTAACATATATTATAGATTTTTAAAATCTTTATGAGTCAAAGATATTTGAAAATCTTTACCAATCCTAGATGTCAATTTTCAGTTCAGACTGTGTGATCTAAAAAATGGTTCATGAATACTACCATTTAGTAAAATTTTAGTAAAATTTTCCATTTTTGTATTGCATTCATATACTTTCATTCCTACACTATACTACATAAACATTAAAACAATACTTTTTCAAATTTTCTATGGGGGGCTATTTTCCTGATGCAGGTTGGAGCTGCATCCAAAGGATGAAACTCGTCCAGAGAAGGCACTACAGTACTCTGTAAAACCACAAATGCAGACGGAGGTTCCGGCTTCGATGTCCAGGCAAAGTTCCGACTTGTTTATGCAGGTTCTCAGTTCTCGCCAGTCACCGCACTGGCTTAAATACAACAATGTAAAATTTTAACTCCTAAAGTCCCATTATTCTCTTGCGGGACAAATTGGATTCCTGACAGCCTCAAGATTTGTCACAATTTTCTGAAATTTATTGTTTTGATAGAATAACAAATTAGCTTCTTGGAAATATAATTTTTATTTTAATTGGTCCACAAGAGAAAAATTTGTAGTACAAAATTCCATTTACAAAGTTAAGAAGACATGAAAATTGAAAAAATACTTGACTCTTAAAGACTCAAAGCCATTTTCTTATCAAAAACCACTCATAATTATCATATCTATATTCTATAAGAAAGGAAAAATACTTCAGAAACTTTGCCCACATAGATTGCAAGATATTTGCATTTAAAGTAAAGAAAACAATGCACCTTCTTCGACTAGATTTTTTAGCTTTGAATCTTCTTAACTTATATTTTTGGCACTAATAATTTTTATTTTCAAATTATTTATATTGAATGGTTGAGTTGAGAATCTTGAAAAAAATTAAGAAAAAAACACTTTGTTCCACTCATTAAAAGATTATTAGTTACAAGTAGATTCAAATTGAAACAAAGACCAAATTGTTAATAACTTTAAGATGGAATTGAATCACATTTATCTCAATGGTGAGATTATTCTAGCAAGAAAATTGAACCCGATTATCAATTTTTTTAAAATAATTATAAAATTGCATTAAAAATGAATTTTACAAGTTATTTTTTCAAGAAGATAGTCACCTAGAAACCCAGATTGCCTAAAAAAATAAGATCATTCATAACTTAATTTTCATCACTAGTCAAATAAGAATGAATCAATTAATTAAAGCTTCACATGTAGATAAAAATATAGTGTTTGACCTAAGAAAATATATTTTAATTTATTTTGACTTCTTGAGATTTGTTTTGTACTACTTGCCAACCTCCATTTTTGTTTATTGTGCCATAATTTTTTCTCTCATGTGTCAATTGAAATTAAAATTATATATCTACAAAGCTCTTCCAAAATCTTGTGTCCTCAAAAAGTTTCAAAAACATCCACTACAAATTGAGACAATAGGAACATATCCAAATTGTCTTTTCAAGAGAGAAACAATCCTTCAGGGGTTAAAAACACTTAAGATAAAAAAATTTGAAATTTTATTTTATTTCATTTCATATAGATTAATTGCATAGCTCAGTCTCATATATAGTCCCAAATGTTAGATTTCTAATGTTGATACTTTTGGTGAGTCTTACTTTTCTTGGTGTGTACTACATTAAGAACAAAAAAAAGTGAAACTCACCAAAGATTTTAACACCAAGGATTGCTACAAGTAAGACCCCTCTATTGTATTCTTATCTACATATAAGAAGCTTTAATTTATTTTATTCAAATTTATATTGTAGAAGTTATAGATAATCTTATTTTTTGGATAATTAATGCTTCTTCTTCAAAAAACAACTTACAAAATTCGTTTTTGAACTAAATTTTGACAATTTTTTAGAAAAAAAGTTTCATAAGGTTTAGATCCCTTGCTAAAATAATCTCACCATGGAGATTAGTGTTTCAATTCCATCATAAAACTATTGATAGTTTTTTTTTTTACAATCTTAAACCTACTTCTATTGATCAATTTTTTGAAGAGTGAAATTTAAGTGCGTGTTTTAATTTTTTTTAACCTAAACTCTAAATACAATTATTCATCATATAGAACTAAAAATCTAATATCAATAGAATAGAAATTATAAATTATGAAGTTCTATTAAAGACCAAAAAGGTAGTTGAATAAGGTGAAAAAAAACTTGTCTCTTTTACTTTAAATGCAAATATCTTGCAATCTACATTGTCAAAGTTTTAAGAAAATTTCACACATTCTTATACTAATTTAGTATAAGATCCAATAATAAGATATGCAAAAAAATTTAGTCTTCAATATGAAAATGGTAGTTTTGAGTGTGTTTTGATGGAAAATAGGCCTTGGGACTTTTCAATGGTTAAGTACAACAATACAACATTTATACAACATTCAACATCATGTTTAGGAAATCAGCTTATAGACCTTTTGAGTTATCTAATACTCTAATACGTATATTTTTTTAAATATACCAAAAATATTAAAAATATTCTATGAATACATCTAACATGTTTTACACATGTCAAATATGACATTGGCAATAGACATCCTATGAGACAGACATACACCAAAGGTCTTTGGCTAAACAACCTCAAGCAAAAGTTGCATTTTGTAGAACCGCGTTCACATGTTTCATAGAAAATTTGGTAGACATCCTTCGTATTAAAAAATAGAATGGAATCTTAAGGACCACTCTAAATAGTCTTTTCAAAATCCATCAAATTATACATGTAATGTTTCTAATAGAACTTAGAGTTTGTTTTCATTTTCATTTTTTCATGGTTTTTTTATCTCATGTTGGTAGTTTAATCCCTAAAGGACCAAACTGTGTTTTTTTGGTAATATAGCGATTTTGGGCAGCTCACTATGGATGGAATTTTTCTTTTTTTTCTTTGAAATTTTTACAAAACATGTGCCTAAAGAGTATCTTTAAGGCCCGACACTTTTTATAACTTTTGACTACATGGTTACAAAGTTATTGGACGATATGGAATTTTTGTTGTCCGGCAAGTAAACCAGGCAACTCAAAAAACTTCTTCAAAAAATACTTTTTTAAGAAATAAAAATTTGAAATTGGTTCTTTAGATTTATATAAATATGGGAAGCTTTGAATCATGCCACTTGGATTAATGAGATGAAAATTATGGGGTGTTTTAGTTTGTGGGTAGTTTGTAGGAAGTCATTAGAGGGGATTTGAGACCTCCAAAGGGTTGTTTTGGGGTTGTTCCCCGAAATTGATCGTGTAACTGCTGGCCGTTGTCAAGCCATCATTTACCAAAAAAAAAAAAAAAAATTGGTTCCTGAAATATGAAAAAAAAAATTAATGACATGGCACTCTTTTGACCACATCAAATTTTTGTTCACACGGCAGAAACTGTGTTCCCGCAGTCTTCGAATGGCCTCAAAAATCCTCTAATGTATGGGAATGTCTACTTTAAAATGAACTTTGAAGTCCTTAATTTAATTTGATTTTTAATAGTTTTGAAAAAAAATAAAAACTTTGGGTGTAAATTGTTTATTACAACATTACAACCATTGGAATTAGCATTTTTTAATTCTATAAATAAATTGTTAACAATTTTGAATTTTGAATCATTCTCTACTTCTTTCTACTTACTATTTTTTTTGTACATGTTGTACAATTCCAAATGATTTGAAATTTTTTGAGCATGTAGCCAACTTGACTCTAAGACTCAATCTAAAAAGATACAACCATTTTGAACATTTTTTTATACAAATGTGACCCTTTGAAGTGCAACTTCCCGGATTTTCACAGAGGTAAAAAAAGAATATTTGTAACTTCAAACAATAATATCTTGCAATCTGCATGGTGCAATTTTCTGAAATTCTTTCTACATGCTCTCAAACTAGTGCACTAAAAGATCTTATAGTTACATTATTCCAAAAATGTTTTGTTTTTTAAATTTGGTTGTGCAACTTCCAGCTTACATCCTATTAGATTGGTGAGGGTTCATTTCGAAGTTATCCATTGATGAAAGTTCCAATGAGATTCCAAGGCTCCAAGTCCAAATTGTCTGTGTAATTTTTGTTGTTTTTAGAGTGATGATAATGATGATGGTGAAAAAAGAGATGAGATTGTTAAATGTGAATTAAATCAAAATTGAAATTAGTATATAGAAGAAATTTTTTAAGATGCTAAGTCATTAGAACATCATGAGATGAACTTATTGTTTAAGCAAATTGTAAAAATCTAATCGGTGATGTGTTCACCAATTTGGTAACTGCAATGAAATTTAAAGTTTAATTAGTATTTATATATGTGCTATATAGAATGGAGTGGAATGTACCAGATTACAAACCATCACTCAAACTTAATGTATATATTTTCTTTACTAGAATTCAATGTCCAAGATAATGTCTTAGAAAATACATACATTGATGTTTTAATTTGTAAAAAATAGGGAAAACAATTTTGAGGGTGATTGCAAGAAACACTTGTCCTATTTTTTGTCCCCTTGACCTCCAACAGGTAGTTTTTTGCTTATAACTTTTGCATAGTTTGACCTATCAACTTGAAATTTGGAATGAAGGTGAGCACAAAAGTTTTATATGTTGTGTAATTTTTTCAATTTTTAAAAAATTAGTTTACTATTTTTAAACTGCCCCCGATTGGCTGTCTACCTTGGCCATTTTGGGGGTTTTTAGTCCTATTTTTGACCCAAAAATGCAAATTTTGAGCTGAAAATTGGCATGCTTAGATATATAGTATAGTTACACAATCCCTAAAAAGGATTTTTGAAAATATTAAACTGTCCAACTTCCACATGTCGTCAAAGTGGCTGACTTTGCGCACGTGTAGAGAATAGAATTTATTTTTTCCAAATATGAAATTTGTTGGAAAAGAAAGACCTTTACTTGAAGAAAAAAAGGATTTTTCATTTTCATTTTTTGAATTTTTTTACTATTTTTACCAAATTAGTGAAAAAAGAGCTATTTTCATTGTATTTTCCATTGTCTATAACATTTAGAGAAATTTTTTCTTAGGTCTGAATTTCAAGAGACATAATATTCTCATTGCTCTTCAAATTATCCATATTTTTTTCAATTTAAAAAAAATTTATTTCAAAGGGTCACAGGACTCACAGGACTCATTGATTTTGAGCCATTTTGAGACAAAACCGGTAAGTGTTTCTTGCAACGACCCTTGAACAAAATAAAAAATTGGCCATTTGAGAAGACTTTACAATGATGAGGTTTGACTAAAAAAACGAGTTCAAAATCATTTCTAATGTTCTAAAGTATGCATGCAAGGGAAGCCTATTTGCACTAATGTAGAGGTCATAAAATAATGTTTTTTTGGATGCCCTTTAGTAGGGACATACCTACCTACTATAAGAACATACCAAAGAAATTTCAACCAAAAACCATTAATTTGAACCAATCAATTGTATAAAAAAACCCTAATCTTGAAAGTGTGACAAATTAACAAAAATAACTTTTAAATAGAAAATGATTTTTTATAAATTCTGAAAAATATTGAATATGATTACAATCAAAAACTCTAGAAATAGTTTTTTTGGTTTGGGCATTGGATTCATCAATCAAAAGTTATAGCATTGGACAAGAAGAAATTTTGCAAAGCACTACAAAAGTAGTCGGTGTTTCTTGCAATAATCCTACATAGTTTTTAAAAATCCATACAAGAAGTTCTCTCCTATGAGATTTTTGATGCTATTATTATCCTCAAAAAATATTCATTTTATATATATAATTATATTTTTGGATTCCTTATTAGAAGGGCTAGAAGAATTTTTTACATTAAAGCAAATTATATACTTTGAGAATAGATAAAAATGCATTAAAATTGATTATAATCAAGGCCATACAATATGGGAGTTGCATACTTGGGCTCACAAAAAAATCATGAAATGACAACAAAATTTACAAGTGTTTCTTGCCATCATCTATGGTTGTTGAAATATAATTAATTTTTAGATACTAAATATTGAAATTTAACTAATTTGTAGATTTCCGAGTTCTAATTCCTCTAATATGACGATTTTTCAATTTTAACCTTATCTCATGCAGAGATTTCAAAATCTCCATATTTTCAAATTGTAAATATTCTTGAAGTTTTTCCAGAATTAAAGCCCAAATCCATAGATTTTAAACTTAGTTTATAGATTTTTATTTATAGATTTTGAAACTCTCAAGATTCTAAAAATTCTTGAATTTTATAAATTGAATCCAAAATTCAATAACTTACAAGTTTCACTCTATTGTTGATTTGTTGCTCTTGACTGTCTAGTTAAACATCAATTGTATTGGTGAATTCTATGTACGCACAACGCACCAGATTCATCACTCAAATTTACCTCACACATGAGCCTACATCAGCACTGACAGACAAAAACCAGTTGAAGCACAGAAGGCTTTCAAAGAAACGGAAGCTTTCAATATTTATGTATACAGCTGTGTAAGGTATCAAGTCAGCAACCTCAAAGCTGTACCAGTAATATTAGTGTCATATATCGTTTTCACAATGTGTGAAGAAAGAATGGGGAACTACTTTAGTCATCGAAAATCAACGAATCTGTACAAACTAGTTGCTATCATCTTGAGTTTTGAGCTAAGGCTCCATCGGAGCGAATGAATGGATTCTAATCAATGGAACAGTCGAGATCTCCACTTTCAGGGAACCGGACCAGCTCGGTCCACGTGCGGTCGATCTGCTGGTCCTGCAAGATCTTTCTAGCTCGGACGACATTCAATTGCTTTTTAGTCTTTGATTGGAGAATTTGTTGCTTTTCAAAGAAAGAACTGGCCGGGACATTCAATTGAAGCTGCAATTCTTGCCTCGCCGAGCTCCATTCGTCAACAGTCGACCTGATCTCGAGCAGCTGTGATGAACCCAACGAGCTTGTTTCACTGACGCTTTGAGGGCGGTCTCCACTTGGAGGAGCCGCCATCTCCCATGGGACTAGACTTGGACGGAGGCCTCCACTTGGACGATCCTCCGTCGCCCATGGGAGAAGCCTTCGACGGAGGTTTCCACTTCGATGATCCGCCATCGCCCGTCACGGCCATGGTGGCAATTAGCTCCCGGACTGGAATTTCAAATGTCTGGCCGATCTGCAAGTTTGGATCGGATCAGATAGCAGGAGTTGTCAGGTCACAGATCGAATGGATGTAAGTAACCTCGCTTCGAGTGTCAAATTGTTGCTGCGGGCGTCCGGTGGTTTGATATATCGATCACTGGCTTCCGCGTCGAGCTTGAGTTAGTGTTGGACTGTTGGTCGATTGCTCCGATGTTGTTGTTGTGACAGAATGAAGTGTGATGGTTTTTTATACGTTCTGATTCATGGTGCAGCGATCTGTGTTCAAATTAGGCAGACTTTGTCAGCAGCTAGACGCCTCATCTTGACAGACCAAGGGTTTGGTCCATTGCAACGCTGCTTCAAATCGCGTTCGAAAATGGGGGTAATGATCTGACAGTCAGTGGCCTGGGAGAACATTCATCTTGAACGGCGCTGCGCCGCTGAGGGCAGCCGGCTACGCGAACCACGCGACGTGCCGTCCGCAATCGAAGCCGTTAGTGAGTCCGAGTTAGTCGCAAGGGAGCTTACTATCCTCCAACGTTGGAAGTCAGAGGAGTACGTCTTGGACGGGGTTTCCAACTTCTAAGGATCGGAAGATTCAATTCGACGGTTCACTACTTAATTCCTTTTAACTGTATTTGGTCAATTCAAGTATTCAACAGTTACGCACAAACCGTTAGAGAATTTCGTCGCAGACACATGATTGATTACTGAAGGAATTCTGTCCTGGCTGTTGCTTGACGACGGATTGAATCCTTCCTTGGTAGGGTCCGGCTGCCGACATCGCGGAAGTCCGCGTGAGCAACTGTCGAAGACTTTGTCTCCATTCGGAGCGGATGCTCCAGGCTTTGGAAAAAGTACGTTCCGGCACTGATCAATTCGATGAGGTGGCGGAGAGCTCGATCGTTCAATGACTTTAGTCCATATTCACCCTGAGGTGGCAACTCCTGCACAATGTGCATGACTGCATGGGGACCGTTTTGAGAAGAGTAAGAAACTAAATACTTCAAATTTTGTAAATAATTATAATGTTAAAAGGGCTACCATACTGATAAAGTTTACAATCACTCATTAGAAAAGAATTGAACCCAAAAAGAGGTCTTGAGTTTTCTTACCAATTTTAGCATTAATTGGATGTAATTGTATGTAATTGCATGAGTATGAGAGCAATCATATGTGGCATTATACCCACCACTTGGCATGTGCTCCATCCTTCATGAAGAAATCATCATGAGACAACCATCACTTGGCATGTATTCCATTCTTCATGACGAAATCATCATGAGATTTATGATATCTTGAAGTTGTATTGGGTAATGATGGTGAATTTTTGAATTCATAGTGCAATTCTTGGCCAATTAGTGAATTTAGAAGGTTCTTCCACCCACTAATTCATGAAATCATGGAGATGGATTGAGTAATGATGACTAATTTTTGAATTCATTATAGAATTCTTGGCCTATTAGTAAGTTGTGAAGGCTCTTTCCACTCAAATTTTTGCATTACAAAGCGGACTCTTTTTGGGTTCAAGTATTTTCTAATGGAGGAGCTAGAGCTGAGATTTTGAGTGAAGTTCATTACATTATGTAGGGGAACTTAAATGTAGTAGTATGTCTTTCACTTCATGTTACATTTTAACATACAAGAACATTAAAATGTCCAAAATAAGATCATTTTTGTTGAAATCTAATTTTAGATACTACTTTCTTTTTATCATAAAATTTTAGACACTTTTAATATTGCTCAGGCTCAAATTTATAAAAGATTACAATTTACATAATTAATGTTTGCAATATTGATGCTTGTACCTATTATTAATATACTATAATTGTCCAACTTTATGAAGATAATCAAAGGGTTTTAATGTAATCCTTAACACTATCAAGTTATAGTCAAATTGAATATCAATTGATTAAACTATGATTAAAGTCATTAGATGGAAAATAGATATGAATATTAAATTATAATTCTAATTATTAATTAATGAATAGTTGAATGCAATGATTGCAAGAATGAAGATATGAAATTTGATAACCAACATTAATATTTAAAAAAAATTGGAACATAATTAAGAAATGGTGAATTTGGTTATAACAATGATATTCTTCCAAATTGGTGCAACATTAGACTACTAAAATGCCATTGAATGTTTGAATATGTCAAAAATGACATCTGTAACATTCTATTTAAATGGAACAAAATGTGTAAAAATGGTACAAAAACATTGCCATTTTAATGAAATAAATTCACTATGACACTATAAAATTAAGAAAATTTAATACGGAATAATTAAAAGGAACAATAGGAATTTTGATTTCTTTTCTTTCTTTTAAATTTTTTTCCTTTGTATAGGTTGTTTTTATATGCTTTTGAAGTTTGAACATCCAAAAATTAAACATTTGATTGTTGAAAAATTATACCAATTGATTCAAGCCCTTAAGCTTTAAGGTGGTCTTTCTTACATGATATTAGCAATATCACATTTTATGGATTGAAAAAGTTAGAAAATGGTACGGGTCATTGCACGAAAGACCTGTACTATTTGTTGCGTTTTTGTCACACCCTACTTTCTGATTTTTGTTTTTGCCATAACATCTGTGTTTTACCTCCAAATGACTCAAAATTTATATGGAAGATACTGATGACTATTATACACCTTTCCCTATTTTTATAGATTTAAAAAAAATAATTTACTATTTTTAAATAGCCTCGAAAATTTCTCACAATGGCTGATTTAGAGGTTTTTTGCACTATGTTACAAAGGAAAAAGTCGAATTTTGAGCTGAAATTTGGAGAGAATGATTTTCTAGTAGACTTAGAGCTACCCTCCAAAGTATTTTGAAAAATACTTATTTTTATGTGGTGTACAAGTCCACAAAGAGAGCTCTATTCTGCATTTTTTTCTAGAGGTATGAAAACTTTTTTTGGTACTTTTTTTGGTCAAAACCCATCATCAAAAAGTTTACTCAAGTTATGGATTTTTTAATTATTTTTTATAAAAAGAATGCTATTTTTTGCAAATTAAAATGTAAGAAGTGGTATTTTCTTCACCGGTTTTAAGATATCCTAAAACCGATGAAGAAAATACCACTTCTTACATTTTAATTTGCAAAAAATAGCATTTTTTAATTGAATTAAAATTTTTTTAATTGAATTAAATTAATTTGGATGGAAAATTCCCTTCAAATCTTTTCAAATCCAATTAATTTTTGAAATTATTTTAATTCTAACGAAATTCGTTGTCAATTTGTTTGTTTCCTTTTTGGCTTATTAGAATATTTTAATCAAAAAACTATCATCAAATCTTTTCAAATCTAATTAATTTTAAATTTGCGTTAGTTTGTAAGGAAATTAGTTGTCAATTTGTTTGTTTCCTTTTTGGCTTATTAGGCCTAATAAAACAAAGCCAACAAAATCCAAACCTTCTAAGAATCTAATTAAGAACTACCGACCAAATAATGTAGAACATACTCCCTAGAATAAGTGCCAATTCAATAGTAAGATTCTAAAACAATTAGTTTTAAAAGGGCGTGGGGTCAACGTTGAGAATAAAGAATTAGTTTTCAATAGTAAGATTCTTAGGAAATTGATTTTTTAATGCCAAATTCTCTCACGTGGTTGTCTCTCCCTTAATCTTCCTTCCCTTAATTCCCTCTGTCTCTCTCAATTTTGCATTTAGATTGCGCAAAGTTTGATGAGAGTTTGGCTATGGAGGTTGGAGAGAATAGAGGTCCTTGTGGTGAAATTCCAAAGTTACAAATGTTGGATTTTTGATACCAAATCAAATGGAGAATGGGATAGTAACTCTATTTCTTTTGATTTTTTATTTAAACCCAATTTTTGTAACACTACCTTAAGAGTGGAGTTTGCAAGTCAACTTTGTTAGGAAAATACTTACTTGTGTATGTGTGGTTGTTGGTGTTTTAGTTTGTGAGTTTGGAACTCTTAGTTTGTGAGTTTGGGGCTCCAAAATGGTCTGGCCTGGCCTGGACAGAGCCTCAGCCCGATCGCACAGAGCCTCAGCCCGATCACCAGAGCCTCAGCCCGATCACACAGAGCCCAGCCCGGTCACACAGAGCCTCAGCCCGATCACGGGCCTCAGCCGGTGCCACGTGGCGAGGCGCCAGTGGCTGGCTCGCCCGCCCCTTACTGCCAGTCGCCCGCCCTTGGCCGCCGGTCCTCCGCTCCAGGCCGCTGGTCCGCCTTCGGGCTGGTTTGGTCTCTGGATTTGGATTTTCTGTTTTTTTGGATTCTAATTCTTGGACTAAATCTACACTATCTAATGGCTATTGCTAGTGTCTCCTATGTTTGCAATTGATACTAAGTAATAATTACGGGGTCCTTACCCACCATATACTAATATCAATTGAAAAGATAGATGAGGTTTCTCATGCTCAAGCATTTAAAGAAAGTGGTATAGGCCTTCGAATCTTGAGGTTTAAAGCTTTTTTATCCTTCTCGGGTCAACCTCGGGGTGGACTAATTGCAAGTAATTTCCTCCTTTTATTGAGGAGTTTTAATTCTTCCAAGATGTGAGTGATGGTTCAAAGCTTCGCTGTCCTAAGAGTTTTTTCGGAAGTATCTTAAGAATTTTATTCGCAAAAGGAGGTACACATGACAGTGTTTGAACCGAACTTTTACTTTAAATTCTTAAAATTTCTTAGTATTTCAAGATCTTTCAACCAAAGGAGGTACACATGACAGTGTTTAAACCGAACTTTGGCTTCCAATGCTTGAAATTTCCACGAGTTGTTGGTCTGCTAGGCAGTAGAGTAGCCTTTATGAAAAAAAATGTGAATCTATGAACTAATTGAAGGGGCCATAAGCCTTCAAATGTGTGACAAATACAAAATTTGACCAAAAACTTTGGTCCAAGTGATGCCCCGACCACGCCGGTGGCATAAATGAAGAGAGTAACGAAGTGTTGGTGCAAGAAATAAGGGTACTGGCAACCTCGAGGGGGGCCCTTATATACCCGTTGCCGGGCCCCTCTCGGTAATTGCCAGTGAAAACACTTTGTTACTTTCTATCCTAAATTACCCTAATGTAATTCCAAAATATTAGTTGTTTAATGGTGGAAATTTCTAAAAACATCCCCATTTGGCAAACAAAATCTTAGCCAAATCAAATCCAAGATCTTAACCTAAAATATTTTGGAATTAACCCTAATTTACGTAGATATTTTGCAAATTAACCAAAAGTCATTTTGAAAATTGTCTTTCTTTAGCCCAAAGATGGCTTTTTACACAAGAAAGAGATCTTGACCAAATCCAATCTTTGATTTTCCAAGAGATATTTTCAAAATCACTTCTAATTAACCGCAATTAACGATTAAAAAGTCAAACTAAGAGCTGACCCTCTCTATCTTTTAGGGAACAACTCGAAACGGAAAACCGTCTGTGCCATTGTCTTCAGAAGACCCCAATTAGCCTCAGGGACTCTTTACCCCTCACTCCTAGGCCGTTTGCGCGCCCAAATTGGAATTACGGTAACTCCAAATAAAAGTCAAAAATTTAACTTCTAGGAATTGCGCATTTTGATGAATCTGTCAGGCCAAGGTTGTTAGGAATGTCCGTGAGAGTAAGGAATGACTCCTTATTTGCGACAATCGGACATCATTCGCTCCTGATACGCCGGTCAACCCGCCGCCAATTTGTAACTTCCAGTGAAATTCGATGTCGTTGCCGGTTCTGGTAGTTGGGAATGTCGGAATGTCTTCAAACTTGACTGGGCACTTATTAAGCACACAAAAACCTATCCTAATTTTTAGTGAGATTTTACCGCATCATACATAATTCTTATAAATTTACGAACATTTCTATGTGCGGTTGACTTCCCATGGAGTCAACGTGGAATTTCGAAAAAATCCGAAATAAATTGGGTAACGTCTAGGGCACTTCTAGATTCTTGGTGTAAGTCCCACGCAACCTTGCACCTTTCTAATTTTAGTAATTTGGAATTACTTTGCCCAATTGGACAATTTAATTCTCGATGCCCGGGAATCTTGGACAATTGTTTGATTTTTGTTCGCTCCTGACATGCTCCTACCCTTGGAACACCTCTTTGTAGTCTTCAATCTCCAATCCTCCATCTTTTATCTCGTGAAGTTCGAATTCTCCAAATCCATTGTAGTGGTTTTATCTTTAAATTCAATTTGTTCTAAAATTGAATTTAAGCCCTGGTAACTCTTTCACGCTCGTAGTCTACTCTTTCCGCTTAGTTAGTATGTCATGTGCATCCTTAAAAGGTTGATTTTGCACAAACAATCACTAGGATTGACTAACTCTCGATTCCTTATTTCTCTCAGAATTACTAAATCTTCACATAAACTTGCTTTGGAGACTTAGAATGATTCCAATTTCTAAGATTAGGAATTTTCCACCTTCTAAGTTGGTTTTCCACCATTTTGGCATAAACTGACACCAAAACTCCCTTAACACTCTTTTTATGTCTTTTTCTTGAATATTTTGGCTAATATTCGCTATTTAATCGCGAAAAATGGATCCAGAGTCCTGAGTGCCATTTCGAGGGCTCACATCTATGCAATAGAATTTTTGGCAATCACCTTGAATCATGACAATTTAACATAATTGTTTACATGTCTAAAGTTGTAAAGACTTTGAAGTGAATACATTCATAACTTGGTGTGATTCACCAACACTCCTTTAGAGCACTTCCAATGTGCACATTGTTAGAATCACAATATCTAGATCTTGAAGTAGAGGTAGGCAACCTTCATTCCATTTTGGCAACTTTTGAAGAAGAAATGCCTAAATGCAAAGCCATCAATGCAAACCCCAAAATACACCTTTATCACATTATAAAAAATAATAATTTAAAAAGGTTCTACATTAAATATAGATCTTTCATGCAAAAAAGGAGAATTTGAATCTATTTGCACAGAAACCAAAGTTGAAAAGGTGTTGACTTTTGTTATTGTATGCCACCTCATGAACTTTTTATATTTCCTCAAAATGCCAAGCATTGGCAAATTTTTTGTATAAATCTTCAAATACAAAGTTTATATATCTCTTTTTTGGCAACAAGAATCTAGCCAGCAAATCAGCAAATGCAATAAGCTAGCCTTGTTCCTGTTGAAGTATTGATCAATTAGGAGTTGTAGAGTAATCACTTTGAAATGTGTCATCCTTTTAGCATTGACTTGTGTTACTAGCTCAGAATGCATATTGCATGTTCATCCTAAAGAAAAAAGAAAAATTCTGCATTAGTTCCTGTCCAATCATTTATTATATATATGCTAGGGTCATAGCATTAAAACAGCTTAGAAGATGGCTTTTGTTAAAATTATATGAAATTAAAAAGACCAAAAAGTTAAGTCAAGGCCAAATTAAAAGAAAAATATATGTAGAAAATTTTGCATTGCATACATTTTAGAAAAAAACTCACAATATATATGAAGAATTGAAACACTTTTTTAAAATCCATACAAAAAGTTCTCTCCAATTAAAACTAAAGTTTTATTAAAAAGCCCCCAAAATTGGGTAGCTCAGCCTATGATACATGTAATTACATTTTTGGATTCCTTGTTAAAAGGACTACAAGAATTTCTACATTAAAGCAAATTACTTACTTTGAGAATAGATTAAAATGCATTATAAGTGACTATAATCAAAGCCATATACTATGGGAGTTATGTACCTGGGTCAAAAACGAATGAAATTGTTCCATTGTATTTACATACGTAGGGGTGAATTCTATTAAATAACTTCAGAAGGTGATCACAGATTCACAGATCCTATGTGCTCCAGATTGATAACACTCAAATTTACCTCACACATGAGCCTACCTCAGCACTGACAGACAAGAACCAGTTGAAGCACAGAAGGCTTTCAAAGAAACGGAAGCTTTGAATAATTATGTATACAGCTGTGTAAGGTATCAAGTCAGCAACCTCAAAGCTGTGCCAGTAATATTAGTGTCATATATCGTTTTCACAATGTGTGAAGAAAGAATGGGGAACTACTGTAGTCATCGAAAATCAACGAATCTGTACAAACTAGTTCACTTGCTATCATCTTGAGTTTTGAGCTAAGGCTCCGTCGGAGCGAATGAATGGATTGTAATTAATGGAACAGTCGAGATCTCCACTTTCAGAGAACCGGACCAGCTCGGTCCACGTGCGGTCGATCTGCTGGTCCTGCAAGATCTTTCTAGCTCGGACGACATTCAATTGCTTTTTAGTCTTTGATTGGAGAATTTGTTGCTTTTCAAAGAAAGAACTGGCCGGGACATTCAATCGAAGCTGCAATTCTTGCCTCACCGAGCTGCATTCGTCAACAGTCGACCTGACTCCAGCAGCTGTCATGAACCCAACGAGCTTGTTTCACTGACGCTTCGAGGGAGGTCTCCACTTGGAGGAGCCGCCATCTCCCATGGGACTAGACTTGGACGGAGGCCTCCACTTGGACGATCCTCCGTCGCCCATGGGAGAAGCCTTCGACGGAGGTTTCCACTTCGATGATCCGCCATCGCCCGTCACGGCCATGGTGGCAATTAGCTCTCGTACTAAAACTTTCAAACTTTCGGGGGGCACTGGCCGGTCTGCACGTAATTAAGCTTGTATTAGCTAGAGCAGTTCTCAGAAAGAATGCTTCTCAAACTGATCAGAATCCGGCTGCGAGTGTCAATTTGTTGCTCCGATGCGGGAGCGGGTGCATGTACAAGAAGTTCGGAAAATCAGTTGCTTCAAAGTCGAGCTTCAGGTCGGGTTGATCGATAACTCAGGTGAGCTTGTTGTGGCAGAATGAGAGTGTGATGTGGTTTTATACGTTCTGATTCATGCTGCAGCAATCTCTGTTCAAATTAGGTGGACTTTGTCACCTGAACTTGATCGACAGACCAAGGTACGGTTCAATCCACTCAAGCGCAACTTCAAATCGCATTCAAAGGAGGGAAGTAACGATGTGACAGTCATAGCCCTGGGAAAACATTCCCGTTTTAGTGGCGCCGGCGAGTCGGGCAACGCGAAACACGCGGACGTGTCGTCCGATGAGACCCGAAGTTGAAGTCGAAGCCGGCCGTTAGTTCGAACTTCAGCAGCTTACTACCCGTCCTCCGAGGGCGCAACTGGAAGTCCGAGGAGGAGTTCCGGGCCGGGTTTCGAATGAAGATTCAATTCGACCGTCACTGGGTCAATTCAACAGGAGCGTAGAAATGGTCATGAATTACATCCGGCCTGCCGCCACATCTGTGCACATTCTGTACTGCCAAATGATGACAAAGCGGGGTCCCGCTGCCGACATCACGGGCGCAGCTGTCGAGTATGGCCAGGGAGTATTGACCCCTCGATCATTGCCACATCCAACATTAGAGAAATTTTGAGCTCTCTAGAGGGCCGTTAGGAATTGACATGTAAAGCTATTTATTGAAGGCTAAAGATGATAGTCTTAGTACACAATATGTGTTGCTATCTTGTGTGAATATTCATCAAGTACTTATGAATTTGTTAAATAAAGAATTCACTTATTGTACTAAGGACTTGAATGACAAAAAATACCTTTTGTTCCATTGTCTAATAAGAGGTATTTCATGGTGCAAACATCATAAGCATGAAGTACCAATGATCTTATTAAAAAAAAAGTCTCACTCATTGTACTAAAAACACATGAGTCATTAGTACTTAATTGCACCAAATTTGTCCTTCTCCAAATAAAATAATCCCTCAATGTACTTAAAATTTGAATGACAAGAAGTACCTAATGTCCCATTATCCAATGAAAAAACATGTACCTTTATAAACATCATGATGTCAAAATGGGTGGAAATAGGGGAAAAAAGTTGTCCTTTACTTGACAAGTACACATTTAAATCCAATTGAGGACCCCAATTGAGGCCATTCTAGAGGCCCTTTGGAGAGTTCAAAATTTCTCTAATGGGGTGATGTTGCCCTCTATTTTGTTGGTACTTCTTCATGATTTCCAACTAATTTGGAGCCTCTGATTGCAAATGAGAACTCAAAATTTTCACATTTTATCATATGTTTCTATGTTTTCCCAAATAAGTAAATCACTCACCTTAACTATTGAATACTAACTTTCATTAGTGGAAGTTCTTTTTAATATTTTTTAATATTAAATTTTATTTTTTAATTGTACTTGCACGTTTGTGGAAACAAGAATGCCCCTTTACAAGGCCCAAATTTCCTTTAATGTTTGGTGTTCTTTGAAGTATGTAAAGAATGGAAACCCTAAGAGCCATGATCCAAGGAATCACAAAAAACCATTAAAATGATCTTCTCTTACTAAAATATTGTAAAATGTTTCTCCTATCTTTATTCATCCTTACAATGATGATAAATTCAAGTAGATTACACCAATTTGCTTAGTAAAAAATGTACAGACTTGTACAACAGTAATTAGTATAACGGTGAATTTCATTAATATGGTGGCATTCCATATTTCTATTAGTTTGACACTTTTGACGACTTAGATTGGGTGATTGCAAGAAACACTTGTCCTTTTTTTTTATCCCCTTGACCTTTAGGAGGTAGTTTTTTGCTCATAACTTTTGCATCTTTTGTTCATTTGACTTGAAACTTGAAATGAAGGTGTCCACAAAAGTTTTACATTTTTTGTAATTTTTGTAATTTTTTAAAAATTATTTTACTATTTTTAAACTGCCCCCAATTGGATGTCTACTTTGGCCATTTAGGGGGGTTTTAGTCCTATTTTGGACCCAAAAATGAAAATTTTGAGTTGAAAATTGGCATGCAAGGACTTCACTTAAAGTTACACAAGACCACAAAGAAATTTTTTGAAAATACTATATTGTTCAACCTCCACATGTCGTCAAAGTGGCTGACTTTGCGCAAGTGTAAAGAATAGAATTTATTTTTTCCAAAGATGGAATTTGTTGGAAAAGAAAGACCTTTACTTGAAAAAAAATTGATTTTTCATTTTCATTTTTTGAATTTTTTACTATTTTTACCAAATTAGTGAAAAAAAAGCTATTTTCATTGTATTTTCCATTGTCTATAACATTTAGAGAAAAAATTTCTTAGGTTTGAATTTCAAGAGACATGATATTCTCATTGCTCTTCAAATTATCCATATTTTTTCAATTTAAAAAAAAATTATTTCAAAGGGTTACAGGATTCACAAGACTCATTGATTTTGAGCCATTTTGAGCCAAAACCGGTACTAAGTGTTTCTTGCAATGACCCATTGCGTAGTTTGAAATCTAAATCTGCAATAGATTTTTGAAATCTATATGTATTGAGTTGTAGATCTCTAAAATCTATACCCGTATAAGATGTTTTAGACTGTACGATTTGAAATCTAAATTTGTCTTACATTTTGGATTCCTATATATGATCGAGATGTCTTAAAATCTATACTAGTCGTAGATGTCAATTTTCAATTCAGATTGCACGGTCTAAAAAATGGCATTTGGAATACTGTGATTTTAACAAAATTTGCCATTATAAAGAGTTTTTTATTTTAATTAATTACATTGAATATTTAGCCTGTACTTAGCTTAACAATAATTTCACTAAAGTGTGCAAATGTAACTATCGTTACTATGTAGTATATAATGGTCTTCATTAACATTCATCATAATATGTATTAGTTTCACAAGTTTTTTTTAACAATTGCTACATAGTTTAATATACTAGTACAATGATAGTAAGAGTTATGACAAGATTTGTGAAGCTCAAATAAGTTTAACCCCTAAAGGACCAGTTTGCTTTTTTTGGCAACATAACTATTTTGGGTAGGTACATGTGATTAGAGATTTCCATATTTTGGGACCAGATTTTAATAGAAGGTGTGGACGAGGAATATCTTTAAAGCTCAACAATTTTTGTGACTTTGGACTGCATGGTTAAAAAGTTATCACATGATATGTTGTTTATTTCTCAACTCGGGCATTTGAGTAGTTTGGGCAGATCAGAAAAATTCACTTTTTTAGAAAATAAAAATTTGAAATTGGTTTAATAGATTTATATATACATGGAAAGCTTTGAATCATTCCATTTGGACTAATAAGTCAAAAGTTATGAAGAGTTTTAGTTTGCAGATAGTTATAGATTCCCTACTCTAAAATAAACTTTGAAGTCCTTTATTTTACTCAATTTTCAATATTTTTGAAAAAAAATAAAAACATTGGGTGTATGTGGTTTATTACAACATTTGAACCATTGGGATTGGCAAGTTTCAATTTCACAAATAAATTTTTAACAATTTAGTATTTTGAATCATTTGCCACTTCTTTTTACTTACTATTTTTTTTCTATATGTTGTCCAAATCCAAATGATTTAAAATTTTTTGAGTATGTAGCCAAGTTGCCTTGGAGAATAAATTTAAAGAAGAACTACCATTTTGGACTGTTTTTCATGCAAATGTGAGCTTGTAAAGTGCAGCTGCCCAAATTTTCGCAATGATAAAAAAAAGATTTTTGTAACTTCAAACACTAATATCTTGTACTCCACATGGTAAAAATTTCTGAAATTTTTTCCTCATCTTCTCAAACCCAAATACTACAAGATCCTACGGTTATATGTGTCCAAAAACAATATTTTCCGAATATTTGATACTTGTGTTAGAAATGGCAGTTTTGGAGGGGTTTTGGTGAAAATATAGTCAAAGAACTTTCGGGGTTAAGGTATAAATGTGTCTAATAAATTGTAGTCATTGTATATTACATTGCCTTCATAATGTAGGCTTGCTTGTCAAAAGCTTGAAGACTTTCATATGAAATAGTGTTGATATATTTGATTTCCATTTATGATTGTTATTAAATAAGAAAAAAGAAGTCCTAAAAGTTTAGTGTTTAAGGTTTAATATTACAATATATGGCAAATTTCATTAAAATGGCAACACAATATAATTCAATTAATATGATGTGGAATATGTCAAAAATGACACAATATTCCATTGAAATGGCATGAAATTCTGTTGAAATGGCACAAAACAAGTAAAAAATGGTTGCCATGAAGACCACCATATTTTTAAAATTCTCATGGATGAATGCAAAAACACTTGTACTATTTTGTGTCACTTGATATGTGCTGATTTGTTTTTTGGCCATAACTTTTGTGTTTTAACTCAAAATGACTTGAAATTTGTAGGAAAGGTATTCATGACTATTTCACACTTTGTCTAATTTTTTGTATTTAAAAAAAATATTTAACTATTTAAAATAGACCCCGATAGAATGTCACAAATGCCAATTTGGAGGATTCTAGTACTATTAAATACCTTTTTTTTAATGATTTTGAGCTCAAATTTGGATTAAATGATTTTCTAGTAGACTTAAAGCTTCCTAGGAAAGGGATTTTTAAAAAAATTATTTTTATGTGGTGTACAAGTAATAAGTCTACAAAGTGAGCCTCCTTCTACATTTTTTTGGAAACATGTAAGAAATAATTTTGGTGATGGGTCATTGCAAGAAACACTGGTCCTATTTCATGTCACAATGAGAACCACTTTTTTGTTGTCTACAATAACTTTTGAAGATGAAGTCCAAGGAACATGAAATTTTTATTGAACATACCTAACTTGAATTTTATTAAATCCCTTATTTTTCAAAATTAAAAAAAAAATCATTTTATATTTAAAAAACATTTTCGTTGAGCTATTACAAAATTATGTTTATGGTTATCATTACGTTCGCAGTGTCTAAATTTAATGATTTGAAGACAAAACTTTCATGTTCTATTTGCATAGGAGTAAAACCTATAAATTCCAAATAAAAATCTAAAAATATGTTTTTTTATGTCCTCCACATGAGTACAATTTTTTTCCGTGGCACGTAATTTTTGAACATTGATGATGGTTCTAAGATCGTTCTTTTGGTCAAATCTCATCAAAATCAACTTTTTTCAAATGGCCAATTTTTAGTTTTTATTAAAATTGATTTTCCTATTTTTTACAAATTAAAATGTAGAAGTACTAATTTTCATGAGATTTTGCACTTTTCTGGATTTCCTACTTAGAGATTTTTCCTATGCCTTTCCTTTCTAGGGTACCTTTTTCTTAAGGTTTATACATGAAACATATTTTTCATTTTTCTTAAAACTTTTTTTCCTAATTTTAAAGTACTCCAGAAAAAAAAGACTATGTTTGAAAACACTATGCTTTTTGCACGGTGTTTCTTGCAACGACCCTGATTTTTTTATGAATAACCATCTCCATAAAGTTTTTGCAAATGGGCAATTTTTATTTTATTTTTAAGAAAAATTTCCTATTTTTTACTAGTTAAAACTTAAAACATCAAAATATTTAAATGGGTGAATTCACGAAACACTTGTACTATTTTCTGTCACACGGCATGTGCTGATCTGTTTTTTGGCCATAACTTCTGTGTTTTGACTCAAAATGACTCGAAATTCATAGGGAAGGTACTGATGACTAATTGACTACAGGGTTGTCTATCCCGACGTGACGTGGGCTTTTCCCGTTCGGATGTCATGACGCATCAATCGTGACGAGTCAGGACGCGTCAGAGGCCGTCCCGAATGCTGACGACGTCGTCGACGGCCTTGATGAAGTCCGTCGACCGTCGACAAGGCCGTCCACCATCGACAGGGCCGTCGAGGAGGCCGTCCACCGTCGACAGGGCCGTCCACGAGGCCGTCGACCGTTAACAGGGCCGTCGACCGTCGACAGGGCCGTCGAGGAGGCCGTCCACCGTCGACAGGGCCGTCGAGGAGGTCGTCGACCGTCGATAGGGCCGTCGAGGAGGCCGTCCACCGTCGACAGGGCCGTCCACGAGGCCGTCGACCGTTAACAGGGCCGTCGAGGAGGCCGTCCACCGTCGACAGGGCCGTCGACGAGGCCGTCCACCGATTAGGGCTGGCCGGCTGCAAACTTCAGAGCCTTGTAACTTTTGCAAAAAGTCTTCAAATTGGGCAAATGAGATGTTTTTCGGCATCTACAGAAACTGTAGATGCCGAAAAACATCTCATTTGCCTAATTTGAAGACTTTTTGCAAAAGTTACAAGGCTCTGAAGTTTACAGCCGGCTAGCCCTAATCGGTTCGATTCTATCCTGGACGGTCCGGTCGACGGTGGACGGCCTCGTCGACGGCCCTGTCGACGATTTTTCATCCTCTGTCGCGGATTCTGTCGTGAATTTCATCCTGACGGACGCTCGGCTCCCCGTCACGTCAGCGGACGGACATCCTGATGGACGGACGTGACGCGACGGAAGCAACCCTGGATGACTATCATACACCTTACGTAATTTTTTCATAATTTTCAAAAATACTTGAAGATTAAAATAGTACTAGTGATTGAATGTCACATTTGGCAGTTTAGTGGTTTTTAGTCACTAAGGAGTACCTTTTTTTCATGATTTTGAGCTCAAATTTGGATGAATTGGTCTTCTATTAGACTTCTTGATTTGTACAGAAGGGATTTTTGAAAAAGTTATTTTTGTGTGGTGTACAAGTCTACAAAGTAGACCTCCTTCTATGTTTTTTTAGAAACATGTAAAAAATGATTTTGGTGATTTTTTTGATGAATGACCATCTCCATAAAGTTTTTGCAAATGGTTAATTTTTATTTTATTTTGAAAAAAATATTCCTATTTTTTACTAATTAAAACATCAAAGTATGTATTTTCTTGAGGTTTGACAAATCTCAAGTTCTCCTACTTAGAGATTTTTTTAACAAATTTCCTTCGGTGGTTTTCTTCATCTTAAAGGTTTTTACATTAATCATATATTTTTTTAAATTTAAAAATAATTTATCTAATTTTAAAGTACTCCCAAAGAAAATCAGCAAAACGCAACAAATAGTACAAGTGTTTCGTGAATTCACCCAAATATGTATTTTCTTGAGGTTTGACACTTTTTAAGTTATCCTACTTAGAGATTTTCTTAACAAATTTCCTTTGGTGGTTTTCTTCTTCTTAAAGGTGTTTACATCAGTCATATTTTTTTTTAAATTTAAAATTATTTTTCTAATTTTAAAGTACAACCAAAAAATTTAGCCAAATGCAACAAATAGTACAAGTGTTTCTTGCATTCACCTAAATGCCCTTTTGTAGAAACTAGAGAGACTAGTGTATGACTACTATAGGAAATGAATTGAAGATGTCTATTAAAATTCTATACTAAAATAAGCATCAAGCAACATACTAGTCATACACACACCAGCAACCAAGGAATCGAGAACTTTCTGATCCAAGTAAATCACCATATATTCCGTAAGTAGACTTTTACATGCATACTCTTAGTACTAAGCCATAGTACTAAGCTCACCATACAACCAAATACCTAGCTAGGAGAGCAGTCACGACACACACTTGCTGTAGCTACAGACTCAAACATAAGAAGCAGCTCCATCCTTTGCTAGGACATACTCTCGCTCAAGACACCATGCTAATCATGAAGCTAACAGATCCATCTTCTCGATCCTTGAGTGGGAACCTTCTGGCATGATTACTTGGTACAAGCTCCAGCCTCCAGCTAGTATGACACTACCACCTTGTACAGCCACGTGTTGAGTCATCAAATGTGCTGGGATGCTTCAATAACGTCGTTTAGGTCATATTCTCCGGCTCCTTTCAGAGGCATTGAACTGCACGTGATTCTTCGATTGGAGAATTTGACGCATGCAAGGAAGGGAATGAACTGGTCGGGTTGTTCCCTCAAAGCTGGAATCCTTGCTTTTGTTGCCTGCATGTGTCGATAGTCGTGAGTTTATGATCTCAATCAGAACTTGGTCATGATATGATCTCAGCGAGCTTGTTTCACTGACGCTTCGACGGAGGTCTCCACTTGGAGGAGCCGCCATCTCCCATGGGACTAGACTTGGACGGAGGCCTCCACTTGGACGATCCGCCGTCGCCAAAGGGGGAAGCCTTCGACGGAGGCCTCCACTTTGATGATCCCCCATCGCCCATTACGGCCATGACAATTGATTAGCTCGCTCTCTGTGGGCTTCAGTAGATTTTTAAAGTTCTCTTGAAGTACAGGCTCTAAATTAAAGCTTGGATCAGCGAGGTCACACTTCGAATTCCAGTTCACAGAATGAATATATATGCCACTCAGGTCGCTTAGATGCTAAAATTGGAACAACGGGTGTAAGCAAAGGTCGATGTAAAGATTGCTGCAGCTAGCCTCGAACTTCGAATTGAGTCACTGGATCACTCACCTGAAGTTGTTTTGGATTTGCAAGGAATGACTGTTTGATTCATCTGTAGTTGTGGAGCTCTTTTATATTACGTTCCAATTCATGAAGGATCTCGACTGTTCAAGAACGCGGACTCGGTCAGCGGACATCCTGAAGGACCAAAGTTGATCAAGCGCATGCAGCTTCGAATTGTATTTAGACGAAGTTGGTGTTCTGATTTCATATTCGCGTAGACCGGCGCTGGCGAAGCAACGCACTACACGGAAGGCGTCGTCCAATGAAGACCCAAACATGGCTTGCAAGCCGTACTAGTTGACGGCGGAAGTTACCTCCCCCAAGGGTGCACGGAAGAGCAGCGACGGTTTCGTCTGAAACTACAGTAGGACAGGGAGATGAAAATTCGAGAATTACCAATACTTGGTCGAAATGGTCCGAGGAAGCTAATGCTTGAATGGTCTGCCGCCACGAGTTGAAGTGAACCCCACTTTACTTTGTATTTCAAAAGGAGATTACAACCCTTCCAATGGAAATCGTCCGTGTGTTTCAGAAAAAAAAAAAAAAATGAGATTACAACGACCAAGCCCGCCCCTGGTAGTGATCGAATCGGCCCCCACTTCCGTACTGCTGCCACAAGTTGCATGTTGATCCTCAGTCGGGTCCCGCTGAGAGCAACACGGGCGTCAGCATGCGCAGCTGTCGACTGGGATCTGTTCTAAGAAAACCACGAGTTCTAGCCATGCGAAAAAGAGCATGAGCAAAATCTGCTACTTATTGCCATTAATTAAATTTCAAAGGATTTCTCAACGTATTTATGAAGACTCCCGGGGGTAATTTAAAACTTGGTGTGCTTCGAAAGCACTTACTACTTTAGCTCGATTTTTGTCAATAACCTAAGTTTTGTAATATGAAGGGTATGAATTGAAATGATAGGTATAATAGTCAATTCTATTACCGATGAATGAACATAAATACTCGGGGAAAAAGAATAATTATGAAGGAATTTGAGGTTGCTTCTCGTAGATTTGCGTAAGCATGATTATTAGACACTTGAACGAGACTGAACACAGACGTATCCTGCAGAAGTGAGCTTAATCCGGATAATGCGAGTGCTTATGTGTCGACCTGATTGGTCATGGACAACAGTAGCTTGACGAAAGTACCGTTGCACAGTTTCGCAGTGGATGCGAGGCCTCGATTGCAGGAGCATGTCCGTTACGAAGGGCCTTTTTGGTCGATGTGGCATTGTGGGGTCACTATTGGAGCTTTTCGTCTGTCCTCTGCCCGGCTGAAGACCGCAGAAAGATGCAATTCGTACGTGACAAGTCCTCCGCAGAATTGATTGAGAATCTTCCTTGTTAGCATGCCCGCATGCATGGCACCATGGCTATTTCTGCTGCAACACCATCTCTGCTTACTAATAGTTTCTCAGCTAGCTCAACTAGAATGTCTGCATGTACGTCCGTGCGCTTCTTTCAATTCTCTATTTGGGCTACTGATTGGAAGCATTACTGGGATTAGCTGAATATATTGCGGTGCAAGAATGAAGAAATTTGATCGCAGTCAACTGAAGAAGGAGACCAGGGCAGTGAGCGAGTGCCGACAATTGATCAAGCGACCAGGAGGGACAACGGAACGCGATTGATCGGTGTAGCTTGAACGGGAACCTGAGAGTCCCACGCACGGCACACTATTCCTTCTCGGGAATTGTTTTTTGCATCGTACGTGGTTCTCACTTGGGCCTCTACAGAATTTTCTGGGTCAAGAATGGCCAAGACCGAGTCCCTTGCACTTCACTCGACGCAGACTCCTGCATGTGCCCTTCTCGGGAAGTAGAGTTAATTTGGACGCACTCGTTCCATTGGAAACTGAGCTTGGGTATCCGTTAGACCCCCAACATGGGCTTTTCATCTTCCTAGTACGTGAGCTCATTTCAATAACATTGATATTCGGATTTGGTATTTTGGTTGTAGAGCAAAATGGACGTTAATCAAACAAGCGTTATTGCGGGTCTTTCTCCTGCTGATCAATTTGGAGCTAGCTGAGATGTAACCTTACCTTTCCGAGATCCATCATTCTTTGACCATTCACTTGTGTCAATAGAAACGCACGTTAATTCTAAGGAAAACGAAAATTCTGAATGAGTTCAATTAATTGGACCTCCAGTCCGGTAGTTTTCAAATTCAGAGGGATTAACAGCGTAATTCAGCAATACTTTTCGTCACATGCAGCCTTCTTGAACGTGCTGAAGTAGCGTTACAAGCTAGCAAGCAAATTTTGGAGCACGCCTCAGGGATCGTGCAACGCTTTTAGTAATTCGTTTGTGCGAAGTCGAGGAGGCTCAGTTGACATTAATTGTGATTTGGGTAATCAAGTTTTGTGTTATCAAAAACGTTTGGAAATTGCTCCTGACTAAACATCAATTGTTGTATGAGTGAATTCTGTACATGCTCCAGATTGATCGCACTCAAATTTACCTCACACACAAGCCTACCTCAGCACTGAACTAGTTGAAGCGTACAAAGCTTTCAAGAAACAGAAGCTTTTTATATGTACACAGTTGTGTAAGGTGTCAAGACAAAGCTAGTCAGTAGCTTCAAAGCCGTGGTGGGTGAATGCAAGAAACACCTGTACTATTTATTGCGTTTTACTACAGTACTCATGACTTTTTCTGGAGTACTTTAAAATTTGAAAATTAATTTGAAAAAAAATTGAAAAATATGAACAATGTATAAATCTCTAAGATGAAGGTTTTCACCAAAGGAAATTGATAGAAAAATTCTCTAAATAGGAGAATTTCAAAAGCGCCAAACCTCAAAAAAATACATACCTTCATGTTTTAATTTGGGAAAAATAGTAAAAATAAATAAATACAAAAAATAAAAGGTGGCCATTTGCAGCAATTCTATGGAGATGGTCATTCACCAAAAAAACCACCAAAATAATATTTTATATGTTTCAAAATTCAAGCAGAAAGAAGCTCACTTTGTAGACTTCCACACCACATAAAAATAACTTTTTTCAAAATCCCTCATGTGGAGAGATGTAAATCTACTAGAAGACCATCTCATCCAAATTTCATTTCAAAATCATTAAAAAAGGTACTCCTTAGTACTAAAAACCTCCAAATTGTCATTTGTGACATTTAATCACTAGTACTATTTTAGTATTAAACTATTTTTGAAAATTATGAAAAAATTATGTAAGATGTATGATAGACATGAGTACCTTCTCTAGAAATCTTGAGTCATTTCGACCAAAAATGCAAAAGTTATGGCCAAAAAACAGATCAGCACTTAGCTTGTGACGGAAAATAGTACAAGTGTTTCTTGCATTCACCCTGGTAATATTAAATAAATGTCAAAGTGTTTTCACAATGTGTGAATAAAGAATGAGAAAACTAATCTAGTCAATCATCTAAAACGAATCTGTACAAACTAATTTGTACTTTGACTTTAGAGCCTAGGCTCCATCGGAGCTAGTGAATTGTAATTGATGGAACAGTGGACTGAGTGGAGATTTCCCCTCTAACCCTGTCAGGGAACCTGACCAGCTCGGTCCACATTTGCTCTATCTGCTGGTCCTCCAAGATCTTTCTAGCTCGGACATACAATTGCCATTATAGAATTTGTTTGGCATTCAGAGAAAGGATTGGCCAGGACATTCAATTGAAGTTGGAATTCTTGCCTCAGTCGATCAGTAGCATTTGTCAATAGTTGAAGATGATCTCAAGCAGCTGTCATGAACCCAACGAGCTTGTTTCACTGACGCTTCGAGGGAGGTCTCCACTTGGAGGAGCCGCCATCTCCCATGGGACTAGACTTGGACGGAGGCCTCCACTTGGATGATCCTCCATCGCCCATGGGAGAAGCCTTCGATGGAGGTCTCCACTTCGATGATCCGCCATCGCCCGACACGGCCATGGCGACAATCAGCTCCCGAACTGGAAATTCAAACCTCTGACTGGTCTGCAAGCTTGGATTGGATGAGATAGCAGGAGCTGTCAATTCACAGATCGCGTGGATCTAAAGCTGACTTTGATTCTCGAAGTGTTGTTCCGGGTGTTTGGTGGTATATCACTGGCGTCGAGTTTGCGTTGTTTTGTCGTGGATCACTCCAATGCTGTTGTAACAGAATGAGAGTGTGATGGTATTTTATACATGGGTCGTTGCAAGAAACACTTACCGGTTTTGGCTCAAAATGGCTCAAAATCAATGAGTCCTGTGAGTCCTATGACCCTTTGAAATAAATTTTTTAAAATTTAAAAAAATATGGATAATTTGAAGAGCAATGAGAATATTATGTCTCTTGAAATTCAGACCTAAGAAATTTTTTCTCTAAATGTTATAGACAATGGAAAATACAATGAAAATAGCTCTTTTTTCACTAATTTGGTAAAAATAGTAAAAAAATTCAAAAAATGAAAATGAAAAATCCTTTTTTTCTTCAAGTAAAGGTCTTTCTTTTCCAACAAATTTCATCTTTGGAAAAAATAAATTCTATTCTCTACACTTGTGCAAAGTCAACCACTTTGACGACATGTGGAAGTTGGACAGTTTAATATTTTCAAAAATCCTTTTTAGGGATTGTGTAACTATACTATAGATCTAAGCATGCCAATTTTCAGCTGAAAATTTGCATTTTTGGGTCAAAAATAGGACTAAAACCCCCCAAAATGGCCAAGGTAGACAGCCAATCGGGGGCAGTTTAAAAATAATAAACTAATTTTAAAAAGATTGAAAAAATTACACAACATATAGAACTTTTGTGTTCACCTTCATTCCAAATTTCAAATTGATAGGGAAAACAATGCAAAAGTTATGAGCAAAAAACTACCTGTTGGAGGTCAAGGGGACAAAAAATAGGACAAGTGTTTCTTGCAATCACCCACATTCTGGTTCATGATGCTGCGATCTCTGTTCAAATTTGGCGGACTTTTTCAGCGGGAAGGCTAGTCTTCACAGACCGCGAGTTTGGCCCATTCCAACGCCGCTTCAAATCGACTTCGAAAGAAGCGGGTATTGATCTAACAGTCTGTGGCCTGGGAGAACATTCGTGTTGAACGGCGCTACGCCGCCGAGGGCAACCGGCTACGCGAACTATATTTGCAACGTGTTGTACTGTCGTCCAAAGTCGAAGCCGTTAGTTAGTCATTTCATGTAGAGTTGGTCGCAGGGGAACTCACTCTCCTCCAAGGTTGGAAGTCAGAGGTGGAGTCCTGCGCGGAGTTTCCAACTTCCGAGGAAGATTCAATGCGACGAGTCTCTAAGTAACTTTGTTTAGTTAATTTGGCAGTTACACATTAATCGTTGGTCAAATTGGGTCAGACACATGCTTGATTTCTCAAGGAATCGATTTGTGGTTATTCTAGACCGCTGCCGACATTACGGGCGTTAGCGTGAACAGCTATCCAAGACTTTTTCCCTGTTGGGAACGGGAGGCCACGCCTACGGCTTTGGAAAACGTGGGTGCTGGCACCCACCAATTGATAATAGAACGAGGGCCCCCAGAAACCTCACACAGGTGCTTGAGGCTCAAAACAACAATTCCACTTTCACGTAGTGGGGTGGGGAGGGATACAATAAAAATATCACATGTACTTCATTCTATTAAAATTGACTAGTAAGAGTATTTCACCCATTTTCAACCACTTAAGCAATTACACAAATGTAGAGCGCAGCTTTTTTGAATGCAAATTTTTTTTCAAGTACAGATATGGAATTTGGAAGGACGCCATATATTTTCAAAATTTTATAACACAAATTGTATTTACTATGAATTTTTTAGTGGAAGATTCTCTTCAACCTATAGTGGTGATATAACTTGATTGCAAAATCAACTAAGGATAGGTTGCATTTATGAGGGCCTTGCAACCAATCATAATATGCTACAATTGCTCCAGGAACTACACAACTTCATGGAAAGAAAATAGCCTATTGATTGGAAATGAAGGGTACTACACAACTTCATGGAATGAAAATAGCCTATTGATTGGAAATGAAGGGTGATAAAAAGAAATGGGTGAAATACTTTAGTCTTAATCAGTTGGGAGTTATTGACCAATATTAGTGAATTATGAAGTCTTTCTTTTCCCTTACCAATGATTGGTTAGACAATGAATCAAACTATTATCTTTTATTGGGGTGAATGCAGGAAAGACTTGTACTATTTGGCGTCACACTTTGAGTGATGGAGTTGTCATGAGCTATAACTTTTGAAGCGTTAATTCTTTGAACTTGAAATTTTTATTGAAGATGACTGACTTGATAGTTATCAAAACCCTTATTTTTCAGAAATTTTCAAAAATCATTTTATATTTAAATTCTAATTTCTCTAATTTGTCACACTTTGCGGTTTAGAGGTTTTTAGTACTGGGGAGTACTTTAAATTAATAATTTAGAGCTGAGATTTCTAGAATCTATTCCTACACTAAGTAGGCATGTTTCCACCGAAGGAAATTTAAAAAATCATTATTCCCTTTCCTCTACATGTGTGCTAACAGGCCTCCCTTGCGCGCACATTTTTGAACAATCAAGATAGTTTTCAGATCATTATTTTGGTGAAATACCTTTACCATAAAGTCTTCCCAAATGGAAAATTTTTAGTTTTAAGAAAAATTAATTTCCCTATTTTTTACAAATTAAAATGTGAAACTATAGTGAAAGTTACAATGTTCACGAAATTCAGCACTTTTCTAGTTCTCCTGCTTAGAGAATTTTTCTATGCTTTTCCTTCCTAGGGTATCTTCCTCTTAAAGGTATATACATCAAACATATTTTTTACTTTTTTTAAAAATTGATTTACTATTTATATAGTACTCCCAAAGAAAAAAGTGAGTATTGTGCAAAACGCTACGCTTTTCCGCAAGTCTTTCTTGCAATGACCCATTGCTTGAATAGCACAAAGCTTGCCCATTAGGCTCACATGTACTACACTAAATAGTATATTTAGTATTGGATTACATTTAGTATAATTACCCCCCTACTCCACACAACACTAAATCTCAACTTTGGAGGAATTAGTGTAGTGTTAAACATGAGAGGATTTCTGAGCCAATTTCAGACAATTTCCTGAAACTATTCCCACTACTGCAGACCAACCCCATGTAGGTCTGAATTTTTGAATTTTGAAAAAAAAAAAATTTTAATTTCAAAAAAACTTCAGAATCTATTAAAAATCAAGAAAATGATTTTTTTTTAAATTCAAAAAAAAATTCTAAAATATTTAATAATTAATTAATTAGTATTTTCTGACATGGCAGTTGCTCGACCTCATCTGCATAGCGTTCCCAACGTTCCCATCATTTGGGAACTTTTGCTTTAACACTAAATGTAAACCTCTTCAAATTTTAGATTTATCATAAAGTACTTTTAGTGTTAGAAATGGATTTAATGTTACTTACTTTAGTAGGCTTAATGATATTTAGTGTCATGGTTTGTAAATAGTGTTGCTAACACTAAATATACTATTTAGTATAGTTGGTTCTAAATTCAAGGAAGGCTTGGATCTTGAGAGCCTACTTAAAAAATATTATAAATGATTTGCAAAATTTGCACAACATGTGTGTGAATTTTGTAAGTTTCATTGTATAAAGAAGTTTTACATAGTCACCAATTTTTCAAAATAAGTAAGGTGGTACATCCACATAATAAAGTATATTAAAGATGTGAAAAATCAGCTTACAATACCAAGGCAAAAAGGCATGCAAGTGCTTTCTTCCATTTTTAATTCATAAAAAAAAAATTCATTTTGTATTACATAGGTTATAATATAATAGTAGTATAGACATTAAAATGAATCAAAAGGTATGATTTTTTCAATCAATCTTTATAGTTTGGGGCATTGAAAAGTTAAAAGTCATTTTAAGAATTAATAATATGAATTTTTTCAGGTGGAGGGCAACTATCAACAATCAAACCTCTTATGTTTTTTTTATATCATTAGATTCTTGTATTCTTTAATTATCTTCTAAGAAAATCCCACCAATAATATTAATTGTATGACTTTAGTATTGTATTGACAACATTAATTTTTGTATTAATGCTTTGGCATTTTGGAAGGAGACCATGAAATTTTTTTAAATGTATGTAAAATTAAAAAAATAGGATCAATTTATTATTTTAATTTGTTGGAGCAAAAGTTTATAACTTCTTTAGATCTACTATAGCACTGGTAAAATCTATCCAGGATGATTATAAAGAATAGGGTCCTATATAATTAATTAATTAATTATTCTATTTCTTTTTTCAATAGGAAAAAATTGGATCTCAAACATGAAATCTACACTAACTTGTTTAGTAGGTTTAATTTAGTTATAACCATGTGATCTAGTTTGGTAAACAGTTGGCAACATTTTTGTGTAGTTTTGAATGAAGCCCATGGAGGGAAATTCAATTTTTTGTTTTTAGGTGGAGGACTTGAACAATGGCTTCTTCTACGGCATTAGGATTTCACTAGTGTGTATTGCACTTTGAATGTAGGGGGGTCGTTGCAAGAAACACCGACCAAAAAGTGTAGCGTTTTTGAACGTAGTCTTTTTTTTTTTGGGAGTACTTTAAAATTAGAAAAAAAAGTTTTAAAAAAAGTGAAAAATATGTTTCATGTATAAACCTTTAAGAAGAAGGTACCCTAGAAAGGAAAGGCATAGGAAAAGTCTCTAAGTAGGAAATCCAGAAAAGTGCAAAATCTCATGAAAATTAGTACTTCCACATTTTAATTTGTAAAAATAGGAAAATAAATTTTAAGAAAAACTAAAAATTGTCCATTTGAGGAAAGTTGATTTTGATGAGATTTGACCAAAATAATGATCTTAGAACCATCATCAATGTTCAAAAATTGCGTGCCACGGGAAAAAATTTGTACTCATGTGGAGGACATAAAAAAACATATTTTTAGATTTTTATTTGGAATTTATAGATTTTACACCTATGCAAATAGACCATGAAAGTTTTGTCTTCAAATCATTAAATTTAGACACTGCGAACGTAATGATAACCATAAATGTAGTATTGTGATAGCTCAACGAAAATGTTTTTTAACTATTTAATGATTTTTTTAAATTTTTGAAAAATAAGGGATCTAATAACCTTCAAGTTAGGTATGTTCAATAAAAATTTCATGCTCACTGGACTTATTCTCCAAAAGTTATAGTAAACAACAAAAAAGTGGTTTTCATTGTGACTTGAAATAGGACCGGTGTTTCTTGCAATGACCCCTGGGTGATTGCAAGAAACACTTGTCCTATTTTTTGTCCCCTTGACCTCCAGTAGGTAGTTTTTTATACATAACTTTCACATATTTTGTTTATTTGGCTTGAAATCTGGAATAAAGGTGTACAAAATATTTTTTAATGTTCAGTAATTTTTTCGAATTTTTTAAATTTAGTTTACTATTTTTAACTTGCCCCCGATTGGATGTCTACTTTGGCCATTTGGGGGATTTTAGTCCTATTTTTTATCCACAAATCTGAATTTGAAGCCACAAATTGGACAAGTTGGAGGTCTACTAACATTACAAGGATTGACTATGAGTTTTTATGAAATTAGCAACATGTCTACTGCACACATGGGATCAAAGTGACCTTCCTAGGTACAAAGGCTATAAAGAGAGAAAAAATTTCCTAAATTTTTTTTTATTGCAATGTGAGCACAATTGTTTAGAAAAAATGATTTCTTAAAATAATTTTTAAATTTTTTTTTGAATTATTAAAAATGAAAAGGTCCACACGCCTCTTTTCTACTATTTTTTGCTATAAGTGGCCTTTGTGGTACTTTGTAGTAGTCTACAATACTACATAGTACTAATAAATGGTCCAAATCTATAGGTGCCTTGATCTAACGGTTGAGATTTGTAGGCGCAGTGCTGACACGCAATATTTATACACTAGAAAAAAACTATGTTGTATTTGACAAAAACTTTGTTGAAACTGTGTTGCATTAAACGTAAGGCGTGGAGTGGATTGTGTTGAAGTCCTGCTTTGTCATGCAAATTTTTTCATTCTGACACAAAATTCTATGTTTTCCTTGTTCAATTTTGTGTTGACACATTGAAACGCAGAATTTTGCGTTATGAAGGGAGAACTCAACATAATCCACTCCACACGTTACGTTGAATGCAACACAGTTCCAACACAGTCTTTGTTAAGTAAAACTCATGTTTGGCAAGTTTAACGCAGTTTTTGGCATGAATAGTGTAGTTTTCAGATACTACGTAGTATCTCCCAGTGTAGCTAAACCTATGGCTAAAAACTACATTTTTGAGACAAAAATGTGAAGTGCTTCTTACAATCACCTATAGTCTATGATTTTCTTAGTGCACATGGTTTTATATTCTTGTTTTTTCTCAACTAAAGATTACAATTAAAATTGTGTCATCTTTATTGTTGTACTAGTGGGCTTGCAATCAAGAGTATTCCTACTAAATTTAGGGTTGTTGAGAACAATTTGAATTGGTGTTTAGAGAGGCTACTTCATCTACAACAACACCTTCATGGAACGTTGGTCAATTAATAGTGAACTAGTGAAGCTTGGCACAAAGATTTTGAATGATGTTACTCTTGGATTTTGTTCAATTACATCTTTGTCTATTGTGAAAAAGATTTAGGATCAAATAGGATGTTGTTAATTTATTTTTCTTTGAATTTTGAATTTTGCAATCTAGGTGCACCAATCTTTACCTGTGTTTTAGGGTTGATTTGTATTTTTGGGTGTGTAAGGTTTAGGGTTGGACTTTAGTAGATGGTCAATTTCGTTAAAATGGCGGTATTCTGAGTGCCATTTTGACATATTCCATGTGCCACTTTGACAAATTTTAAGTGTCATTTTGACATATTTTATGTACCATTTTCACATAGAGGCTTAGTAGTAGAGGAAGAAAATGTGCCATTTTAATGGAATGTTGTGCCACTTTAATGGAATGTCATGCCATTTTATTGAAGTATCGCCATTTCAACAAAATTGACCATGTAGGTCTTTGATATTGGAGAATCTATGGAAGGTATGCTTCTTGTGGTGAGATTTGGTGGAAGGCACAAGAAAATAGGAGGCGGTGACAATGTGACATTGGCTTGACAAAAGTTTCATCTATTAGTTCCCAATGTGTAAACAAAGGAGGAGGAATTTGTTCTCTAATACTTTTAAAAACACCAAACCCTCTTTTGTTTATATTGGTTGTTGAAGCGTCTATTGCCTAAAGATAAATGGTACAAGGCACTACTGTTTGGAAATCTTTTTGCAAGAGATCTACAAAGTCTCAACATGGCCTTAGAGGATGGTTACAAGTGTGTAGAGTGATCACACAATAGTGCCTTGCATCCAAAATGGCATTTGTAGATTACACTTGAAGCTTATATTAGAGCTTAGTAAATTTCATTTTCTGCTTTCCATATTTTTGTTCTTGTTTTAGTTGTAGTTCTTAGAATTAATTCGTGCAATGATCGTCACAAATCTATTGTAGTATTTTTTTATATAAAATCTCAAGCATTAGAGGAGATGTCAATATAAAGAAGAGTATGAGTTTTAGCACGATGGAGAATTGTAGGAACTATAGAACAACAAAAAGCTAATGTGGTTGGGCAACAACCATGACAAATTTTATTTTATTCTTTTTCGAATTTTTTTTCAATTTCAATTGCCCAAATTTTATTTTTATTTTTGGTATTTATAATAATTGACTACTATCGGCCGTTCCTTCCTTGTAGGGGGCAGTACGGGGACCTGGCCAAAAACGGCCCTTTAAGGAGTCAAATTTCATCTAATGTAGTATTTACTTTGCCTTCATTTTTTAGCATGTTGACTTTGGATGCAAACAACTATAGAAGGTGGTTCATGTAATGTAGTGAACTTGCATTTGTAAAAAATTAGGGACAAGGTTGCCCTACAACTATTGAAATATGTGTTTGTCAATACGATTTTTGTTAGTATTACATTTCTATGTGTTCTACTATCTCATTGTCTAATGTCAATATGTCATCTTCTTTGTTAGAATTCATATTGATTTTAGATTTGAAGTTGCACCCATGTTTTCTACAATTTTCAATGGATATTTTTCTAAATTGTATAAATACTACTATTTGTTGTTTTGTTTCCAAGTCCACCTCAATGGTATGCCATTTCTATTGTATGGTCTATCCATTGGCAATGTGAATGTTATGCAATGCTAGGCCTAAATCCAAAACTATTCTTCAATATTTTTTGTAGTCATAGCTTGAGGATTAGTTGTAGTTAGTTTTTCTATTGTGATTTTGTTGAATCCCACATCGTGGCATTCTATTCCTTAAAGACTATGTGGCCTCTCTTTTGAGTGGATAGTGAAGTACATTTCCACCCAAAAGACACTGCCAAAAAATTATTTTAATTTTAATTTTTTTTATTAACCCCTAGAGTCCCCCTGGATTTTAATTCATTCATTCATTGAAATTAATTACCCCCCAATCTTCTTTCTACCCCCTCTTTATAATTTTGAAAACCAATTCATCAGACAATCAATATAGGATATTGATTGTATCCCATACCCTATATCCCCCCATATCCATATCTATATCCGGATATAGATGTTCTTGTTCATGTATTCATATCTATACCATATTCGTATTGTATAGTATGTCTATTGTATCTATATTTGGTATCGTGTATATATTATATGCACACAATATTTGTATTCTGAATTCGTATTTAAATCTTCCAAAGAGCAACAACGTGTGATTTTTTGAGAAATTGACAACATTTGGGAGGGAGAACATTTTTTTAATTTAAAATCATCGGCTTGTTTTGTTTAGAAGGAGGAAGGGGGCACACCAAGGAGGTGATGCATCTTTTTAGTGGATAGAGAACTAAGCCATCTTCATTACTCAAGGCAAGTGAAAGTTGAACTTTTTTAGCTCAAAATTGAATAAGTAATTGAAATTTCTTAAACCTTCTTGTCCCCCCTAGAGGATTTTCTTGTATCTACTATCATTTTATGGAAAAAACATTGTGTATAGATCTAATTTGAATTCCTTATCCAAGGCAATTCCACAATAGTTTTGATCATTTGAATTTTTCCAAACTTGTCATTTGTCAAAGTAGGTGTAAGTGATTACCTAAAAGAACAACAATGAAATCTTATTTTGTTTTTGAATTTGTTGAGTGCTTAGTTTTGCAATGTCCCATCATATTCTTTTCAATATTTTGTAATTCTACAATGTTTGAAAAAAGTAGGGTGTCAAAAATTATCCTCCTTCATCTCTTACAAAAAAATATAATAATACAAAAAAATACATACCAGACTGTTAGTAGTTTTTTATGTAAAAATAAAGAGGCAAAAAATACTTGAAAATACATAACAACTTTCCAATTAAATACTCCATCATTACATGTGATATGTAAATGTAAGGATGTTTTAGTGTGATTTCCCTAAATTTAGGATTTGTGCATTAATATTTATGACATTTTGCCACATGATTGTTTTGATAGTGTATATAGAGTATTTAATCTATCTAAATTCAAATTATAGATGTGTTGCACAAATTAAAGACATATTGATATGATTGACCATCCTATAGGTATTGATTACTTAGCTAGTGCAATTATGATTCTTTTTCATTTACTAATGCTAGAAAACTTGCACATCTACTTCTAAAAGTGGATTATAGAACATACCGAGTCACTTAACTTGAAAATTAGCAAATTTGGTTGGGGCCGTGTGAGCCCTTGAGATGGCACTTAGAGCTCTGGGTTCATTTTTCGCGATTAAATAGTGAAATCTAGCTAAAATATACAAGAAAAAGACATAAAAAGAGTGTTAAAGGAGTTTTGGTGTCTGTCTATACCAAAATGGTGGAAAACCAACTTAGAAGGTAGAAAATTCCAAATTCTAGGAATTTCTATCATTCTAAGTCTCAGAAGTAAGTTTGTGTGAAGATTTGATAGTTTCGAGAGAAATAAGGAAATGAGAGTTAGTCAGTTTTAGTGTCTATCTGTGCAAAATCAACCTTTTAAGGATGCACATGACATACTGACTAAGCCAAAAGAGTCTACTACGAGCCTAGAAGATTTACCAAGGCCTAAATTCGATTTTGAGATAAATTGAATTTAAAAGTAAAACGATTACAAATGACTTGGAGAATTGGAGTTTCACAAAATGAAAGATGGAAGATTGGAGATTGACTACTACAGAAAGGTGTTCCAAGGATAGGACCATGCCAGGAGCGAACAAGAATTAAACAATTGTCCAAGATTCTCGGGCATCGGGAATTAAATTGCCCAATTGGGCAAAGTAATTTCAAATTACTAAAATTAGACTAGTGCAAGGTCGCGTGGAACTTACACTAAAAATCTAGGAGTGCCCTAGATGTTATCCAAATTATTTCGGATTTTTTCGAAATTCCACATTGACTCCATGGGAAGTCAACCGCACATAGAAATGTTCGTAAATTCCTAGAAATTACATATGATGTGGTAAAATCTCACTAAAAATTAGGATAGGTTTTTGTGTGCTTAATAAGCGCCCAGTCAAGTTTGAAGACATTCCGACATTTTCAACTATTAGAACCGGCATCGACATCAAATTTCAATGGAATTTACAATTTGGCGGCGGATTGACCGGCGTATCAAAAGCGAATGATGTCCGATTGTCGCAAATAAGGAGTCATTCCTTGCTCTCACGGACATTCTTAACAACCCTGGCCTAACAGATTCATCAAAATGCGCAAATCCTAAAAGTTAGATTTTTGACTTTTAAGTGGAGTTATCGTACTTCCAATTTGGGCGCGCAAACAGCCTAGGAGTGAGGGGTAAGGGGTCCCTTAGGCTAATTGGGGTCTTCTAAAGACAATGGCGCAGACAGTTTTCCATTTCGAGTTGTTCCCTAAAAGATAGAGAGGGTCAGCTCTTAGTTTGACTTTTTAATCGTTAATTGCGGTTAATTAAGAGTGATTTTGGAAATATCTCTTGGAAAATCAAAAATTGGATTTGGTCAAGATCTCTTTCTTGCATAGAAAGCCATCTTTGGGCTAAAGAAAGACAATTTTCAAAGTGAATTTTGGTTAATTTGCAAAATATCTACGTAAATTAGGGTTAATTCCAAAATATCTTGGGTTAAGATCTTGGATTTGATTTGGCCAAGATTTCATTAGCCAAGTGGGGATGTTTTTAGAAATTTCCACCATTAAACAAGTATTATTTTGGAATTACATTAGGGTAGTTTAGGGTAGAAAGTAACAAAGTGTTTTCATTGGCAATTACTGATAGGGGCCCAGCCACGGGTATATAAGGGCCCCCCTCGAGGTTGCCAGTACTCTTATTTCTCGCACCGACACTTTGTTCTCTTCCTTGCTACCGACGTGGTCGGAGCACTACTTGGACCAAAATTCTTGGTCAAGTCTTGTTACGTGTTTATTTGAAACTTTGGAGGCTTAGGGCCCCTTCAAAAGGTTCGCACTTCTTCACGGTCATCTAGACCAATCTTAATTTGTCTTCTAAGCTTTTTTCTCTGGAACTTGAAGAATTTGGTACCAAAGTTTGGTTTAAGCACTGGGTAGTTGCAAGAAAGGCCTCTCACTTTTTGTCTCATTTGTGTTTTTCCTTTGGGAGTACTGTTTAATTAGAAAAATAATTTTTTTTAAATGTGAAAAATATGTTTAGTGCATATACCTTTAAGAAGAAGGTACCCTATAAAGGAAAAGTGTAGGAAAATTTTCTAACTAGGTGAACTAGAAAAGTGCAAATTCTCATAAAAGGGGTACTTTCACATTTTAATTTGTAAAAAATAGGAAAAGAATTTTTTCTTAAAATTCAAATTTGTAGATTTGGGAAGGATTGATGATGATGATATTTCACCAAAAGAATTATTTTGAAACCATTTTCGATGTTCAAAATTGTATGCGCAAGGGGCCCCTATTTGCATCAATGTAGAGGACATAAAATAATGTTTTTTAAGAATATGTTTAGTCAACTCATAAATCTTTAGTGTATAAATAGACCACACAAATTTCAAGTCTATATCATTAATTTTGGATACTCCACAGTACTAAAAAACCCTAAATTGCAAAGTGTGACAAATTAGGTAAATTAAAATTTAATTAGAAATTTTTTTTGGAAATTTCTGAAAAATAAGGAATTTCTTTACTATCAAGTTGGCCATCTTCAATAAAAATTTCAAGTACATTGGATTAATACCCCAAAAGTTATAACCAATGGCACAAAAGTCACTTCCATTGTGACGCCAAAAAGGACAGCCCTTTCTTGCAATCACCCCACTGTCATGTGTACCTCCTTTGGTCTCCAGATTTTAAAGTAATAAGTTTTGGACATTCTAAATATTTTCCAGTGGAAGTTCGGTTAAACACTGTCATGAGTACCTCCTTCTGTGCCTAAATACTTAGAATACTAAAGAAGTTTCCGTGTTAGCTAAGGGTAGAACTACACGGAGAACCCATAACTGTTTGCATTTCGAATTTCAAGATACCAAAGCTTTATCCCTTACCACCAAGGAATTGGACAACCAATTAAACAAACCCTGGACTACAAGTACACTTAAAGGGGAAGAATTTGGGACGCTTGGACCTATCATCACTACAAACACTCCCATCCCAAGTATACTCTTTTCAATTTGATTTACACGATCCAGTACTTTTCCTTATTAGAACAACAAACCAAAAAAGCCAAGATATTACTTAGAGTCGTAGTCACCCCCTAGAAACCCCCCGATTAGCTTGAACCATTAAATTAGTTTAGTCTTAGCAACCAAAATTTCAATTAGTATTAATTAGTTTAGTCTTAGTAACCCAAATTTCAATTAGTATTAATTAGTTTAGTCTTAGTAATCCAAATTTCAATTAGTATTAATTAGTTTAGTCTTAGTAACCCAAAATTTCAATTCAGTTTTAGTGTTCAAAACTACCAGCCAGGCCATCGGCCCAGTCAGTTGTCGCTCAAAGAAGTCAGCATAAGGCCCCCGGGGGACCAATCGGGAGCTGCCACGCGGCAGCTGACGGGGCGAGGTCCCGACCAATCGGGAGAGGCCACGTGGCCGAGAGCAGCTAGTCCGTAAGGCAAGGCCAGACAGCTAGTCCGTAAGGTAAGGTCGGAGCAGCTAGCCCAGGGCCGAAAGGGGAACCAGTTGGGAGTCCAGGCTGTGGCTTGACAATTTAAAGTTTGCCTTTTAAGCTCACAAATTGGAAATCAAGGATTAATCATCAAGACAAGAAGTGCAAGATCATTGGTAAGCCCACTAACTCACCAAACACCTTTCAATTCATGTCCTCACAATTAAAAGTAGTTTGATGTGATCTTGAATTACAATCTCTATAAAGCACAACTCTCTTCAAAAACAAGTCCTTGACTCAAACTAAAATACACACCAATCTCACATTCCATCAAATGAACTCTAACTTGTGAAAAATGCACTCAAACCTTCTCGGAAGGGAATGTGGGGCAACTAGGAATAAAATAATCTCTTGGTAGAGTCAAGGTGTGAGATTTTCTTCCCTTAACTATTCACTAAATTGTTGGTTAGTTATTAAATTGATTCTTAGGGAATTGGGGACTTTGGAATGTTGTGGCTTTCGTCCTATTAGGCCTAATAAGTTGAATAGTATAAAAAAAAAAGCGACAACTAATTTCTTCAATATTATTGGGAATTAAAATTTGGTTTAGATTTTCTTTGGATTTGATTAGAATTTAATATTCCAACCTTGTTTTATTAGGGCTAATAAGCCAAAAAAGAAAAAAAAAATTGACAACTAATTTCTTCAAGATTTTAAAGGAATTAGATTTGAAAAGATTGAATGGAATTTTGGATTCTAGAATTTAGGAATTAGAACAAACAATAACGAAAAAATTAATAATTAGAACTTCCATTTATTTAGATTCACTAGGAATTTGACCAAATAGGTAGACTAAGTTAATCAAGGATATTTTCCGATTACCGGTAAACTAGGAATTGAAGGAAATATACAATTAATATAGCACTACATCACCCTTAATTTCTTTTTCCTTTTAAAACAGACTAGCTTTATTTTACCAACAACTCAGAAATTATTATGGATTAGATAGAGAGCCGGGATGATTTCAATGGCGAGGTCGTGGGGGACTATCTTCACATGATGATGTTTGACGACGGGACTATAGAAATTTATGCGGAGGAGGTAACCCGATCCCATTTGATTTTTATTCTCATTGTGTTATTACTAAGTTTCTTTTTACCGAATGCTTGGAATTAAGATTAGGCACCATTTAATTGACAAAGTAGATTAGAATAGGAAAGATTAGTTAAACTTCAAAATAAAATTAGGAATATCTACCACGAAGGCTTAAATTAACAACGAATCGGGTAGTAAAATTGACACTTAAAGACGTGACTAAAAGAGTTCATTGCTTGGAAGGCTCTCTTTGAACATCCAATTAGAGAGAAAACTCAATTAGACACAGGACCTGTGTGATAAACTTTTAGCTTAAGGATGGAGTTAGAAGCGCTAACAGGCCGTTTACGTTTTCATCTTCCCTCTATTTGTTGTCAAGAACACGTGTTGGCTGGATGTGGCTACTAAGAAGGTGAACTCCCCTTAGTGAGTTGCTATGGGGATGTTTTTAGTTAGAGTGTTAGACAAATTAGACAAACTATCAAGCTAAAGCCAACTTGACAAGACACATATCTTTCTTTAACCCCTATATAAGTGCCCCATTTGCAATTGACCAAAAGCGTTTATGCATAGATTGGAAATCCAATTTGATCAAAACTTATGATCTCTTGTGTCCCGTGGAAAATTGTCCTTCAATTTTTTTTCAAGAAAAGATGACCATTGCATCAAAAAACATAAGTAAGAATACATTTATTAATAATCCAATTAACGGGACATTCTTACCTAGGAAATTATTTCCAAATTGGGCAAGTTGCTTCCAAATCTTTAATCAAGTGTGGCACTATTTTCAATAATCATACTTTTGTGAATCAACTAAATGATAGAGATACAATGTCTCAAAGATTGATGTCTCTAATTTTGACTAAAAATAACAAGACACTTTAGGAACAACAAACAACTTAGGTAACCTTGAAACATCCACTGCTAATGAAAATCCCATCACCAAGTTAGTAGTAGGGTACCAAAATCTAGTTCAAGTTTCATAGCTAGGAGTTTTGTAAGTAGCAAGATAGGATTTCTAGGTGTCACATTGATATTGAGAATGGCGGAATGCATGTTGTAGTTGATTAATGTAGGTATTAGACTCATTGCAATTGAGTCTAGATGCTATTTGGAAATTTGGAAAGTCTATATATTTACTTAGTAAGAGATTTAACAATACTTTTTTGTTCAAAAAATTTATCTACACTTGGGAAAAACCAATTCAAAAACCAATTTTTAGACATTCTAGTGTAAATCTAGTTTCTTACATAAAATAAATTTGTACCTAAAATAATATTACCAAGTATAGTCCAAAAGCTTATATGATTAATTATAGGGTAGTTGATGCTAATCTATAACGTGAAGTCCATATGACTTTATTCAATAGTCATGCCCTAAAATCATCCCTTCATCATCATTGGCCAAGCTCACGTACAATAGTGTAATAGCAATTGCCCAACAAATCTTCAACAACCATCTTTCCTATGCAAAACAAATAGAGGTTCTAAATTATTACCTTTCCAACTTGAAAATTCTAAATCATGCAAACAACAACATTCTTTGTTAGTACTATGAAGGGTCCTCTTAAGCTTAGAATAGCATGTGTACTAAGGACAAAATAAATTGAAGTGGCCAAAGTTATGTTGCTTGAAGAAGAAATAATTCCTATCTATCATCCAATATTCTCTAGGGACTACAATATTTTGGAAGCCTTGATCACCATTTTAGACTATCATGATGATAGGAGCACACACCCATTTCAAAGCCTCACATCCTTTATATTTTTAGTTTAATTTTCATGAATAGTGTGTATTTTCCTTTTTTGTTTTTCCTCTTCAAATTACAATAAAATATAATCAAATGACATAGATCCTTTTTCTTTTATGGAATCAGGGGGAGGGAAGAATAATTTCATTGGCCCATTGCATGTTAAAAAGACATAGAACAATCTCAATCCAATTTCCTCATTCTTTTTCTTAAGCAATCATGTACTTACGTGTTTGTAAATTACCAGATTTAATCTTATTCATATATACAATTTGTAGCTACGTGAAGTAGCCCTAGAACCTTTAATCTTATAAATTTGGTAAAATCCTTTAAAAATATTTTGTTAGAATATCAATCTTTTTAGAATTATATTGTTGACTTTTGTATAGTATATAAATTCTTCTATTGAAAATAGTTGACATGCTCATGCATATAAATATGGCGAATTTTGTTAAATTGGCGGTATTCCAAATGCCATTTTTCAGACTCCATGGTTTGAATTGAAAATTGGCATCTATGACATATGTACATTTTCAGACATTTAGGACTTATATAGATTTCTAAAACCTATGGCAAATGTAGATTTCAAACTGCGCGGTTTGAATTGTCCAAAGTGTCAAACTAATGGAATACTGCCATTCTTACGAAATTCGCCATAAATTGATAATGCCTTTGATATGTACTACATATTTTTTGTAGTGTTTTTGTAAAAGTGAAGTGAGTAATTGTAAAAAACACTCTCTGATTTTTGTAGTGTTTTACATTGCGCTTATGATATTTTTAGGAATATTGTGTAATTAGAAAAATAATTTCAAAAAAATGTAAGAAATGTTTTTAACAAGTACATCTTTAAGGAGAAGGTATCCTAGAAAGGAAAAGCATAGATAAATTCTCTAAATAGGAAATCTAGAAAAGTGCAAATTACATGAAAGTAGGCACTTTAACATTTTAATTTGTAAACAATAAAGAAAAGAATTTTCGAAGAAACTATAAATTGGCAATTTGAGAGAACTTATGGAGAAGAGATTTCACTAAAAATATGATTTGACTTAAACTACATTAGAGAAATTCTGAACCCTCAAACTTGGGGAGATCACTCCTTGTAATTTAAGGTATACACTTAAATTAAGAGGGTATTTGATGTAGGGTTATTTACCTTAATTTTAGTATTTAAGATGACCTTATTTTTACATAAAAATCTACAAAGGGCATGTTTTCAATACCCTATAGTTTTTGTCAATTCATTCTTGTGGAATCTTACATAGGACTATCTTACATACAGGTTCATGATATACACCATGGATGAAAATAACAACTATCAATTCAATTCAAGTTCCATTGACAAAGTGGTAGTTTTTAACTTCTAAAGGTCAATTGATAACTGAATAAACAATTGAAAATCTAGGTAAGTTCTTATAAAGTGGATTTTGATTGGATGTCCATAAATTTTTGTTAGAAGATGTGAACATGTATATCTTTAAGTGAAAATATAAAATTTTTAAATTGGTGATCCAAATGAAAGTTATGTTCTCCTAAATTTTTTCGGTAGGCTAGACAATTTAGCCATCTTTGGTACATCTTTCGCAAAAAACACTCATCAGCTTTTGAAATTTGGCATATGTGCAACTAATAAAATATGGCATTCAAGTGTTCTAAAAAAATTTGGTTCTCAATGCACATTCTAAGATAATTTAAACTTTGTTAGCTATACTAGGGTAGCTTCAAAAAAACATTTTCTTCTAACTTCAAGTTCCATTATTTTGCAACCTATGAAATCAAAGTTCTTGAAATTTTTCCCACACATTTCAAATTTTTTTCAAATTTTATTAAATTTGAATTGCAAATGAAAAACTTCTTCATTGCATAAGAAAACATCAAAAAATGACTAGTGTATTGCCAATGCAATTAACCTCCTTTCATTGTAGATTGATTTAGAATAAGCTAAATTCCATATTTGCTTTTGAAATTTTTCATAAATAAACCTAATATCATATACTTGTGAATGGTCAAAAAATTATATTCTTAAAAGACTTGAAGTTCATTGCCCTTGTTTTGTAGGAATAAAAGAAAATTCTCACCTTAAACATTGTAATCTTTCAATCCACAAGGACAAATGGGCTTAATGTTTTCCTAAACATTGCCTTGTTCAATAAATTTTTTGTATGATTAAATTTTTTTTTAAAATTGGAAAATGCATCTAGAATTGGCTATTTGCACTTTTCTTCTTCCAAAATATCCTCCGTGCTTTAGAAAATAAGAAGTTAAACACTAAATACTTCTAGAATCTCCATTGAAACTATCCCATAAACATTCTATTCATTATGATTGTGTATAACATATTTAGCTTCAAAGATTGAAATTAAATGGACTATAAATTTTGTACACATGTTGTATAATTTTTAGTTTGTTGAATCCCCTAAAATAAACTCCCTATCCATGCCAAATGAAGCAATTTCTATCACTTATGGTCAATGTCTTACACTTATATTTAATTTTTAATTATGTATACTATTAATATCATAGCAAAATTTTAGTATATCACCCTTCATTGTAGATCCCTTAAGCTTGATTGTATCCATTTTTATCATCTACATGAAATTATCTATCTACATCTATACACATTGTACAATGAAAAATTGTACAACTTTTATTTGTCAAGACTATCTTATTAATAAGAATTCCTACTGGGTGATTGCAAGAAACACTTGTCTTATTTGTTGCGTTTGGCTGATTTTTTCGGGAGTACTTTAAAATTAGAAAATTAATTTTTAAAAAATTTGAAAAATAAAAATAGTGTATATACCTCTAAGATGAAGGTTTTGACAGAAGGAAATGGATAGAAAAATTCTCTAAGTAGGAGAACTTGAAAAGTGCCAAACCTCCAGAAAATACATACCTTCATGTTTTAATTAGGGAAAAATAGTAAGAATAGATATTTTCAAAAAATAAAAAGTGGCCATTTGCGACAACTTTATAGAGATGGTCATTCACAAAAAAACCCACCAAAATAATATTTTATATGTTTCAAAATACAAGCAGAAGGGAGCTCACTTTGTAGACCTCCACACCTCACAAAATTAACTTTTAAAAAAAATCCTTCCCTCAAAAGCTAGAAGTCTATTAGAAGACCATCTCATCCAAATTTCATGTTAAAATCATTAAAAAAAGGTATAGCTCAGGTATAGAAAATCCCTAAACTGCCAAGTGTGACATCCAATTGGGGTCTATTTATGGATTGTAGAATATTTTTGAAAATTATGAAAAAATTATAGAAGGTTTATGATAGTTACGAAAACCTTCCCTCCAAATCTTGAGTCAATCGGAGCTAAAACATAAAAGTTATGGCCAAAAAACAAATCAGAATGCGACGTGTGACACAAAATAGGACAGGTGTTTCTTGCAATCACCCTACTACATGATGTTTTTACACACTCTAATTTACATATAATAGAGTGTATACCATTTCATAGACCCTATAGTAGTCCTACATATTATATAAATTTTTGTCTCTTTGAACGAAACGGACCTTATTTTTTAACTCACGTAGATTTCTAAAAAACCAAGAGTGATCACCCCAAGCCCTCAAAGAGGCCTTTAAAATGGCCTCAATTGGAGTCTTCAGTTGGATTTAAATGTGTACTTATCAAAGAAAGTACAAATTTTTTCCCCTATTTCCACCCATTTTGACATTATGATGTTTGTAAAGGTACATGGGTCGTTGCAAGAAACACTTACCGGTTTTGGCTCAAAATGGCTCAAAATTAGTGAGTCCTGTGAGTCCTATGACCCTTTGAAATAAATTTTTTCAAATTGAAAAAAATATGGATAATTTGAAGAGAAATGGGAATATTATGTCTCTTGAAATTCAGACCTAAGAATTTTTTTCTCTAAATGTTATAGACAATGGAAAATACAATGAAAATAGCTCTTTTTTCACTAATTTGGTAAAAATAGTAAAAAAATTCAAAAAATGAAAATGAAAAATACGTTTTTTTTCCAAGTAAAGGTCTTTCTTTTCCAACAAATTTCATCTTTGGAAAAAATAAATTATATTCTCTACACTTGCGCAAAGTCAGACACTTTGACGACATGTAGAGGTTGAACAGTATAGTATATTCAAAAAATCTCTTTGTGGTCTTATGTAACTTTAGGTGAGGTACTTCCATGCCAATTTTCAGCTCAAAATTTGCATTTTTGGGTCAAAAATAGGATTAAAACCCCTCCAAATGACCAAAGTAGACACCCAATCGGGGGTAGTTTAAAAATAGTAAACTAATTTTGAAAAAATTGAAAAAATTACACAAAATGTAAAACTTTTTTAGACACCTTCATTTCAAGTTTCAAGTCAAATGAACAAAAGATGAAAAAGTTATGAGCAAAAAACTACCTACTAAAGGTCAAGGGGACAAAAAAAAAGACAAGTGTTTCTTGCAATCACCCACATGTTTTTTTTATTGGATATTGGCTTATTGGATACTTCTTGTCATTCAAATTTTAAGTACATTGTTGGATTATTTTATTTAGAGAAGGACAAATTTGGTGCAATTAAGTACTAATGACTCATGTATTTTTAGTACTATGAGTAAGACTTTTTTTTTATAAGATCATTGGTACTTCACACTCATGATGTTTGCACCATGAAATGCCTCTTATTGGACAATAGAACAATAGGTATTTTTTGTCATTCAAGTCCATGGTACTATAAGTGAATTTTTTACATTGACAAATTCAAAAGTACTTGATGAGATTCACACAAGGTAGTGACACATATTGTGTACTTATGCTATCAACTCTAGCCTTCAATAAATAGCTTTGCATGTCAATTCTTAAGGGCCTCTTTGAGGGTTCAAAATTTCTCTAATGTTTTGAATGTTCAAAAGTGTGTGTATAAAGTATCCCTATTTGTACACACATAGTGGAAAAAAAATCATGTCTTTTTAAATTCCCTTTGGCAGATGCATTCTTGTCTAGTGTAGGACTAGACTACAAAAATTCAGCTCTATATATCATTAATTTTGGATACTCTCCAATACTAAAATCCTTTAAACTTCAAAGTGTAACAAATGATCTAAATTTAAATTTAAATATAAAATGATTTTTGAATTTTTTTTGAAAATAAGGAATCTTTAATCATTATCAAATTAGACATCTCCAATAAAAACTTCAAATTAGTTGGGGTTTATACTTCAAAAGTTATAGTAAATGAAAACTCTATCATTCCAGATTGGATAGTGATGTAAAATAGTTTTAGTATTTCTTGCAATCACCCAAACGGAGCTTTAAAATTTGAAATTTTCAAGCTTGGATTTTTATCAACAAAATACTTTTCAAACACTAGACAATTCTTGATGTCTATGTGTCCATACATGTGGTCATTTGTATTTCTATCACTAGTTATATAGCTTCTCGTGGTGATTTTTAACCACAAAAGGACCATAGTCCTATTAGGAAACCAAATTGATTTTGGATTCATTCCAATGCCACCAATTTTTAGTAAAATTTTTTGAAGCTTTTTCATGAGATAGAAGAACTCATTAGTTGTAATCCAATCAGTGCCCAAGAACAAAAGTTATACCTTAAATTTTCAAATTCTCATTTAGTGGAAAAAATTCTATAAAAATTTGACATTAAATTTCAGTTTTTTTCTTATAGATCATATTTTTGTCTACATCTGAAGCTTTTATTCATTCCATTTGGATTAATGATGAGAAAGTTATGAACAATTTTGTTTTCAAGCAATGTGAACATCTTCTTAAAAAAATAACTTGTTAGATTCATTTTCACAATTTTTCAAAAAAAGTTGTTTGACAAAGTGAAGCCATTTGCTTTTTAAAACAATCTCACCATTGGCATTATAACATTTCAATCTCATCCTATTGGAGCTATTAATGATGTACTTTTTCATTGATATTCAATCTACTTCTACTTAGCAATTTTTTAAGGAATGAAGTCCTAATGGGTTTTTTTTCCTAGACTTTCAACTCAATTCTTCAAGACAATTTTTTAAATTTAAAACTATATACAATGGAAATTTTTTCTATTTATCGTGATCAAAGTCATTTGAAATTACAAGCTAGTGTTTACAAAAAGAAATTTGTTCCATTTGAATGCCAATGCTAATATCTCTCAATCTATAGTTAAACTTCATAAAAAATTTACTACATGACTTCAAATTGTTCAAAGCTCAAAAAATCCCAAATTCTTTATGCTTTCACTTTTTCTATTATAAAATATTATTCATAAGATATTTGTCACACATTTGTTCTATGGTGATGAACAAAAGTACTTTGGCCACAACCAATTGTATAAGTTAGAGGATATACTAATTAGTATGCCAATTGCTTTTCATTTGCAATATTGTAGTGTGCTTGCTAATTAAGCTTAGATTTGAGCTTCATCCCTCTTCTAGACTCGGTAAACATTGCATTCCTTGTGAGCTTGATGGTCCATCATTCCATTTCTATAGAATTGTGCAAATGCTACAAATCTAACATTAAAAATGAGTTCACTATAAAAGACTTACAAATTCTACAATTCTAAGATCTTTGAGTCCAAATTTTGCTTGTCAAGCTCTTGTATGTGTATCCTTTTGGAGTTTTGGTTGAGACCATACAACTTCGAAATACCTTGTATGTCTTGTGGATTTTGAGCTTCATATTTAATTGTTTGACAAAAACTTAATTAGATTTTAGAATTGTATTGATTGAATTGAAATTTGTATTGCAATCACCAATGATTTCAAAGGCATGCTATATATATCACATACATGGTAAATTTCATTAAATTGGCAACACTCCATTATTTTGACACTTCTTACAATTCAAATTGCATGGTCTAAAATCTAAGGTGATTGCAAAAAACACTTGTACTATTTTGTCACAAGTTACATACTGATCTGTTTTTTGCCATAATTTTTTGTTTTGACTCCAAATGAATCAAAACTTATAGAAAAGGTTTCCACAACTATTATACACTTTATATAATTTTTTCATAATTTAAAAAAATATATACTTTCCAAAAATAGACCCCAATTGAGTGTCACAATTGCCAATTTGGAGGTTTTTAGTACTATATAGTACCCCCAAAAATGAATTTTGAGGTGAAATTTAGTTGAGTTAGTCTTATAGTAGACTTGTAGAGTTTTAGCTAATGACCAATGTAATTTTGGGTGAATGCAAGAAGCACTTGTACTATTTGTTGCGTTTCGTCACACCCTAGTCTTTTCTTTTTCTTTTAGTCATAACTTTTGTGTTTTAGCTCCAAATGACTCAAAATTTATAGTAAAGCTACTCATAGCTATTATTTATCTAAAATGAATTTTGGAGATTTTTAAAATAATTTATTATTTTGAAATAGCCCCGAAAATTTCTCATTGTACTTGATTTAAGGGTTTTTAGCACCCCGTTTCTCCAAAAAAAACGAATTTTGACTTAAAATTTGGAGATCATAGTCTTCTAGTAAATTTATACCTAATGTCCAAAGGAATTCTAAAAATACTTATTTTTAAGTGTTGTAGAAGTCCACAAAGAGAGCTTCATTCTGCATTTTTTTTCAAAGGTATAAAACATTATTTTGGTGAGTTTTTTGGTCAATCTCATCACCAAAAAGTTTTTTCAAGTTTTTTATTTTTATATATTTTTCAAAAAATAATACTATTTTTAACAAATTAAAATGTCACAAGTTGTATTTTCTTCACCGGAAATTTGGACATAGAATTCTCATAGAATTCCCGTGAAGAAAATACAACTTGTGACATTTTAATTTGTTAAAAATAGTATTATTTTTTTGAAAAATACTTAAAAATACAAAACTTGAAAAAACTTTTTGGTGATGAGATTTGACCAAAAAACTCACCAAAATAATATTTTATACCTTTGGAAAAAAAATGCAGAATGAAGCTCTCTTTGTGGACTTCTTCAACACTTAAAAATAAGTATTTTTAGAATTCCTTTAGACAGTAGGTATAAGTCTACAAGAAGACCATGATCTCCAAATTTTAGGTCAAAATTCGTTTTTTTGGAAAAACAGGGTGCTAAAAATCCTTAAATCAAGTATTGTGAGAAATTTTCGGGGCTATTTCAAAATAATAAATTATTTTTGAAAAATCTCCAAAATTCATTTTATATAAATAATAGCTATGAGTAGCTTTCCTATAAATTTTGAGTCAATTGGAGCTAAAACACAAAAGTTATGACTAAAAGAAAAAGAAAAAACTAGGGTGTGACAAAAGGCTTTAAGTGTTTCTTGCATTCACCCTTTTAAGAATAATAAATTTTGTATGGTGTAGAAGTCTAGTAGTCTACAAAGCGAGCTTCTTTCTGCTTGTATTTTGAAACATATGAAATGTTATTTTCAATTGGTGGAATTTTTGGTGAATGACCCTTTCTATAGAGTTGTTAAAAATGGTCAGTTTTTATTCCTTTTATTCACTTATTTTGACTATTTTTAAATAATTTAAACATCAAAGTATCTATTTTCCTGCAGTTTGGTACTTTTCAAGTTCTTGTACTTAGAGAATTTTTCTAAGCATTTCCTTCCTTAGGTACCTTCATTTTAAAGGTGTATAAAAAAGTCATATTTTTAAAATTAAGAAAAATTAGATTTCTAATCTTAAAGTACTCGAGAAAAAATCAGTATTCATGAATATTATTGCAAAATGCAACAAATAGTACATGTGTTTGTTGCAATCACCGTCTAAACTTGTTATGGATTTTTGAAATCTATACTTGTCTAAAATGTTTCAAACCACGCGGTTTGAAATCTAAACCTATCATAGATATTTGAGATCTTATATGAGTTGTAGATGTTTGAAATCTATACTGGTCCAAGATATTTTAGACCAGGGTTGTCACATTGGACAAGTTACTATTCATTTTTTGTCCAATTGGACAAGTTTCCAGTTCATTTCTTATCCAATTGGACAAGAAATATATAGTAACTCGTTCAATGTGACAACCTTGTTTCAGACTATGTGGTTTGAAATCTAAACCTATCATAGATATTTGAGATCTATATGTATCCTAGATGTTTGAAAATCTATACCTATACTAAATGTTAGTATTTAGTTCAGACCACACAATCTCAAAAATGACATATAGAATACCGCTATTTTAACAAAATTTGCCATATACTTAGTTGATGAGAGAAATTTGTATTCTAATAATTACTTCTTGATACAAATCAATTCAAGCAATTAAATCATTTTGCCAACTAATGGATATATAATTTTATATGAATATATCTCATAGTAATTTATCATTTATCCTATTAGTACTCAACTATTTTATTATGACACTAATTTCTTTAAATCACTCTAGTATAGGCCAAAATATAACAATATTGTTTTCATGTCTTCCAAGGAATCTTGTTGACACTAATTCTCTATCCATATTTTGGCCTCTCTAATTATAGGATAAATCAATAGTGAAGATTTCACAAATGGAGAGTAATTAACCTGTAAAGGTTTTTGACTATGTTTTCACCAAAAATGCTTCAAAACTACCATTTCTAAAGTAAGTACAAAATTTCAAGAAAAACATCTTTAAACATTTGTAACCATAGGATTTTGTATTACACTAATTCAAGAAGATGTGGAAAAAATTTCAGAAATTTTCACTGTGTAGATTGCAAGATATTAGTGTTTGAATTGTCAAAAAATCATTTTTTGACTTGTAAAAATCCAGACAGCTGCATTTCAATAGCTCACACTTATATGAAGAAATATCTAAAATGTTTGTAGCTCTTTGATTCATTCTTCAATTCAAGTTGGCTACATGCTTGAAAATTTTCAAATAATTTGGAATTGTACAAGATGTAGGAAAAAATAAAGAAGTAGAAAGAAGTAGAAAATGATCCAAAATACTAAATTGTTAATTATTTTCTTATAGGATTGAAAAATGACAATTCCAATGGTTGTAATGTTGTAATAAAAAATATACACCCAATTTTATTTATTTATATTCCAAAATATTAAAAATAGAGTAAAATAAATGACTTTAAAGTTTATTTTAGTGTAGAGATTCCGTAAGTACCCATAAACTACCCCTAACTAAAACTCCTATAACTTTCATCTCATTAATGAAGATGGAATGATTCAAAACTTTCCAAGTAGATAAAAATCTAAAGAACAAATTTGAAATTTGAAAATAAAAAAAAAGTGATTTCTGAAGAAGTTTTTTTGCTACCTGAACTGCCCACATAATAGAGAAAACTACATATCATACAATAACTTTTTCACTATGTAGTCAAAAGTTATGAAATTTTTGGGCCTTGAAGGTACTCCTTGGACATATGTTTTGTGAAACTTTCAAAGAAAAAAAAATAAAAACTCCATTTATAGTGAGTTACGCCCAAAGTTACTATATTGCCAAAAAATGCAGTTTGGTCCTTTATGTTTATTGATGACAGTAATTGATCAACTCTCCTCTTCCAATTGCCTTTAAGTTCCATTATTAATAAGGTAGAAGGCTCACAAAATTGTCCATCTAAGGGAAAGTAGCCTTTTTTGGAAAAATTTGTTGGTTTAATTTTTAATTTTTAATTTTTGGTTGAAAGAAAAATTAGAAACATTGTTGTAGAGATTTTTATTATAAATTTTGAACATTGGATGAATTAATTGCAATTTTCGGAAGTGGAAGATGTATAGGGGTGAATGCAAGAAACACTTGTACTATTTTCACTTATACGTTTTTGATGACTATTTTTTTAGCTATAACTTTTGTGTTATAGCTTTGAATGACTCTAAATTTATAAAAACTACACTCACATCTACCAAAGGAATTTTTTAAATATTTAATTTTGTGTGGTGTAGAAGTCCACAAATGGACATTTTTGCTGCCTTTGTGGTGTTTGCTTTTTGAAACTTATAAAACATTATTTTGGTATTTTTTGTTCAAATAATCAAATCTCATCACCAAAAAGCCTTCTCAAATGGACAATCTTTATTTTTAGTTAAAAAAATATTCCTTATTTTTTATTAATTTAAACATTGAAGTATCTACTTTCTTCACCGGATTCCTAGTATGTCTAAAATTATTTTACTAGTGAAGAAAAATACAAATTTGACATTTTGATTTGTAAATAATAGAATTTTTTTTTTAAGAAAATCTATAAATTATTTATTTGAGAAGACTTTTTGGTGATGAAATTTGAACCAAAAAAATACCAAAATAATGTTTTATAAGTTTCAAAAAGCAAATACCATAGAAGCAACAAAAATATCCCTTTGTAGACTGCTACAATCTACACCATACAAAATTAACTATTTTCAAAATTCCTTTTGTAAATAGCTATAAACATACTAAAAAACCATCCTCTCAAAAATTTCACCTTAAAATTTGTTTTTTGGGGTTCAAAATAATACTAAAAATCTCATTCAATGGAATTTGTGACAAATTAATAAAATTGAATTTCAAATATGAAATGAATTTTTAAAATTTCTGAAAAATAACAGTAAAAATTGCAATCAAGATATCTAGAAATTGTTTTTTATTTTTTGCATTGAGTTTATTATTCAAAACTTAGAACCTTATTAAAGAAGCCAAAAAACACACAACAAACATTACAAGTGTTTCTTGCATTCACCCATAGGGCGCTATTTTAGATTTCTAGTGTATAGGCTACAATGATTATTAAATAATCAATGAATACATGTGTTTGAATAGAATATGTCATTTGAGAAATTGATTAATTGGATGCTAAAAATGTGCATTCATTAGGTTTTTTAAAGCATCCACATAATGTCCCAAATGATACATTGTAAGGACTAAGAGCATGTCTAGAAGGGGGCATTAAGCACCTTGGCAATTTGGCACGAGCAGTGAATATACTTGGGCTAATAATTGTCCACATGGGAGACATGCCATGCATATGTAAAAAAACAAGCTAGCCACTACAAAATTTAAGGAAGTCAGACACTTTCAAATGTTGTGGCTTGGGCGTGCCACACCATGAGTTTGACTTTGTATTGTGCTAATATTATCCAAATTTGTCTCACATAGTTGGGAAGGAAGGAAGTGTGAACATTTGGTAGGTGATTGGACCACTTGGCCTGACTAAGTGTGTTCTATGATGTGGCATTGTGGCATTGCTTGGATTGTGGGTGATTTCCATATGGTGAGTCACAGATGGCATGGAAAGGCATAGGGAGGCATGAGGAAGCAAAATTGTTTTGAGGGTAGCTTCTCCTACAAGCATGCCATTCCCACAATTGGCACCTCTGTTGGACAAGGTACCTATAGAAATGCTCTAACAAGTTTTTATTAAATTCTTGTAGCATTCCAAAAAAAAGAAATCAATGCACACTACACACTTCAATTAATTAACAACTCATTGACAACTTCAAGTTTTTGACTAGTAAACTCATGTACAAGCAAAGAGCATACATTCAACTCAACCTTTTCAATTGATGAGCATTCTAAAAGCATGCACTTCTGACTAAAATTTCTAAGCATGCAAATGTTGTTCCATTTTAGTAAAACCTCTGCACTATTTCAAGCACTTTTATAGGGACGACTTATAATACCCAATTCATTTTTAACCTCCTCCCATACATTGTGACGATTAAGATACAGCAGCTCATTCTGCTTCTCATGTAATGAGCACAGACGTGCAGTCATCCACTCATCTTGCCAAGCCAGGGCAGCCAGGCCATCTGTGGTTGGCACGCTTGTATTTTACCCCTTGCAATAAAATTCCGTTTCATTTGTGTCAAAAAAACAAAACAAACTCAGACTACACGTTTTCGAAGGCGGTGCTCACGGTCTCCTAGAAAAGTTTCCCCAGGCCATGGAAAAAGTCTTCGAACCATTACAGTATTGGGCCAGCTAGCTGCGCATGCTGACGCCGGTGATGTCGGCAGCGGGACCCCGACAAGGAAAAATTTCGTCACCATCAGCGGCAGCAGTTCAGGAGTGTGCCGGCTTGATGCCCGGCGCCACATCATGGACGTGTCTGCGGACTAAATGGACTCAACTTTCGTGTGCACATGACTGTCGAATTGACCAAGTGATAGAGACCGACCGTACGTCGAATTGAATCTTCGTTGGAAATGATATTTCCGCCCAGGCGGGCTGCACCTCGGACTTGAATTCCAACATCGTCGGAGGAAGAGAGATCACCCAGCTAGGTGACTGCGAGCTGCAACTAAGAATCGGACGTACTAACATCGCGTACCGCCCTGGTGGGCGCCGTTCAACACAAATATACTACCATGTCGTTGACTGTCAGATGATCCACATCGTTGGAATGTTTTCTCAATTCTCAAGCGGCATTCGCTCAAGCCTTGGTCTGTCAAGTCCGCTGACAAAGTCCGCGTAGAATGAACAGCGCTCGCTGCAGCAAGAATCGGAACGGATAAAAGGACACCTCACAATCATTCTGTCACAACAATCTCATCCGAGTATTACGTCAATCAAGTCTGAAGACGACACTATTGCTGTAGTAAGTGAAAAGTCGAATTTACAACCGGAGCTCCAATTTGACGCACTTGCATGCCCGGCTTCGTATCCATCGGAGAGGCCTGCATTCTGTGTGGGAACTGATCTAGCTAGTACAAGCTTACAGAGCTAGCGACGAGCATTACCGAGAGCTCAACGACTGAAGTCTCACCGAGTTCCAGAACAATGGCCGTGATGGGCGATGGGGGATCATCGAAGTGGAGGCCTCCGTCAAAGGCTTCTCCCATGGGCGACGGAGGATCGTCCAAGTGGAGACCTCCGTCGAAGTCTAGTCCCATGGGAGATGGCGGCTCCTCCAAGTGGAGACCTCCGTCGAAGCGTTTCTGAGAGTAGGTCGATCGTTGCGATCTTGACAAGTGCTGGAGATCAATCATTGTCGACCGTCGACTGTGGACGAATGCAAGAATTTCCGCTTCACTTGAAGAAACCCGGCCAATTCCGGGGCCAATATCTTGCTTTCTTGCGACAAGTTACTCTCACGAAGAAAGCATTGCAATTGAATGCCAGAGCTTGCAAGTCTACCTGGTCTAGCAGAATGTGGAAGTTTCATGGAAGAACTCGATCATTCTATGCATTCATGCAGGAGCCTGGAACTCAAACTTCCTTTTCGTTTGTACAGATTCCTTTAGATGACTAGAGTAGAATAGTTCCTGATTCTTTAGTCACAAATTATGACAGTTAACGATTTTTAAAGAATACCGCAGCTTTGAAGCTGCGCAGACAGTGGTTGACACATTGCACACCGCGACTGAGTATATTGCATGTTCAAAAGACTTTTAAACTTCACTAGCTGACTCGAATGTGCGTTTCAATTGATCTCGTCATTGTCGGGCTCACTTGTGAGCTGCATCTGAGTGTCAGTGTGGTCAATCGACCTGAAGCAAAAAGATCTGTCTTCGATCATTGTCACGAGTTACTACTAGTATACCTCTAATTACCGAATATGAAGATCTATTATGACAAATTGAAGTGTTACTTCGAACACTCTGCTAGAAACCCAGTCTTGAAGTCAACGCTTGGCATTCTATTATTTAACTTCAGTATGTTACAATTAGCTGCCTCCAATTATGATCGGTTGCTAGACAATCAGAAGAAGCAACGACTGATTTTCACAAATCTTATCCTCCATGCTGACAATCGTCTTAGGTAGGACATGAGATAGAATTGTCTATTCCAAGTGAAAAAACTACGTGATGTACTGATGTTCATTAAAACTACAGGTGCATTTCAGATTCCCAACGTACATCGTGACATTCCAGAGCATTGCTCTGCAAGATCTAGGACGGGTAATGATCCGATCGGAATTCCAGGCGGGCGACAGAAAAATGTACCCATTTCCAGAAATTCCGCCAAGTTAATTACAGAATGAGTGGATCAACTTTCGAATCGGAATTCGTTTGTTGCTGATTTATCACTCTGAAAGTCCGCGGGGACTTATCAATGATTTCACTTGACAGTGAATTCATTACCTGTCAGTGGGATACTTTGCGATTGAATAAATTGACTTCCATCATAAAACGCCAAGCTAAGTAGTCAAATTGGTTATATTCCACAAGCCAAAAATTGTAATGAAAATCTTCACACGAAAATCTAATTCCAGGCCACAAACTAGATTAGGGCTTCAGACCGCAATCGCACCAATTCACCAATTCTCCAATTTACGAAATTATGAACACGGGAATCAGGCACTCAAACCAGTCAAAATGAATCGCTTCTGCTCAAGCTGCATCAGCTTTTGTAATGCATGGTGGGGTCCACTTGGAAGTGCGCTTCATCGAGCTCCTGCACAGCCCATTGGATTGGGGTTCGATCATGGATTCGATCTGGATTGTAACCTAGTTCTAAT